>CM032482.1:10315216-10915216 GCA_019059595.1 Marasmia exigua | reverse complement strand
CAATGTGTGACACCAACTTAGCATTAACATTTCATACATATTTTAAAATGTATCTCAATCCACATGATTCTGATGGATCATGTGGATGGATGGAGATTATAGTGATCTATTATGTTCCAAACCGCCTTGGAGTAGAGGAATAGTATACAATAATTTGTATAAATTCGCAATTAACATAGTTTAGATTAGAGACGACAATGATATTGAGACACTCTTTTCTAACTAATCAATTTAAACTAAAAATATTAGACCACTTTTTCAGGTCTTTAGCAAAATCTGTAGGGTGGGGAAAAGAGAAATTACCCACATAGCCCAAATACACAAGTATCTCATGTTATTTACAATCAAAAAACATTATTTATGTTTAAATTAAATCTGTTTGTAAGCAAGTTAGTGGCACAGACTGGTTGCAGATGCAATGTTATAGACTCTCGCGGTGCGGGGTCTGCGGGGTCTGCAGGGACTGCGTCTGGCGGGGCGGTGAGCGAGGCGGCGTGCGGGGACAATGCATACCTTACCGACCTGGAAGTCAAACTTGCGCCACCGCTGCTCCGACTTGAAGCGGAACATGGTGGCGAACACCGTGCAAAGAGAACCACCCGGTTTCATGTCCATGAACACTTTCATCTGAAATGGGGGCCATGTTTTTGTATAAACTGTAGGTACTAGAGAACACTAGTCAAGGGCCTTCACAAAAAAGAAAGACAAAAAAAATAATCTTAGTAATAAATGGTTTCGAAAATAATAAATTACTTAGTCAATAATATTTAAAATCCTGGTTAGTTA
Source organism: Marasmia exigua (assembly GCA_019059595.1). Taxonomy (NCBI): domain Eukaryota; kingdom Metazoa; phylum Arthropoda; class Insecta; order Lepidoptera; family Crambidae; genus Marasmia; species Marasmia exigua. Next base: position 10,914,430 of record CM032482.1, on the reverse strand, counting down.
CAGAGCTGAGAAGATCATCAGAATTAAATTTGATTATCTGTTTTGTTGGATTTATCTGCAGACTGAATAACTATTGAAATATGTATTGTAAAAAAAGGAAATAAATTAAGGCAGTATGATAAATCACTGGAGGCCACTAGTAGTCACTAGAAAAAAAATTGATAGAATTGAAATGAATTACAAAAAGAGTCCAGAGAGGATTGAAATACTCAATTTAGAAATACCAGATTGTTAAATTATTGTTTGTCAATTGATCCATAACCATGAGCAATTATGTCTGTGACTTTTCGAAGGTGTGAGTGGGGCCGAAGCCAACATATAGAGGCCCGTTCAATTGACAGTTTTACTACAATGTGATCTTAATAATTATAAATCTATATTTATAGCAATAAATGAAGAATAAAAGTTGTAAGATCTGATTTCAAAAGCTTACTTACAGGAAGTCTCAGGAAAGGAGGATCTGATGCATTTTTCCCCAGCTTACTCTCTTGGTATTGAATGAGTTGGATAACCAGCTGAGCGAGTCCTTCCTTCGTTGGTGGATCAGTTTGGACATGCTACAAAGACAGTATTTTATTTTATTAATGAATACATTTTATTTCTCAGGATAGAATCATATTAACAATGACATATTATCAAAAACTATTTTAAATGTCTTCATCATCAGCCTGTGTATACTGCTGGATATGGGCCTTGGCAAATATTTGCTACTAGATTGATTATCAGCTAGGTATTTGCATCTAGCTCCTGCCAACCATTTTGTGCAAATGCACAAGTGCAAAGCATTACATTTATCGAGACGCAGTCTCCTTGATGGCAGGTAGGACACACTGATTGAAGACACTTTTATCTTTATATGCATTGTGAGTTTGAGTTTGAGCACATTCGGACATAGTTTTTCAAATGCCCAGCCTAGAGGTTCTTCTATTTCAAGTCCAATTAAATATTTAAAATGACTATCACAATGACAAATACAAAAACAAGTTTTACACAAATGTGAAAAGAAATAGAAATAGTTTAAATTTCTTTAAGGTTCTTGTTTGTTCCAAATTAACTGCTTAGAGAAGTTACTATGTAAATCACTTCTGTTGCAAAGAAACAATAGCATTAGTCTAAGAAAGATATAACCAAACATTGTCCATGAATACATATAATAAACCTCATTCACAGTGTTTTACCTAAAACAAACTATGTACTCGAGAGGTGTGTGATAAATTCTTTGATATATTGAATAGAACTGTAAAGCTATACAAAAATACTAACCTTTTTGCAATTTTTCTGCAACCAAACACGAATTTGGTCGAATTGAGTAAGCGATTCCGGAGATTGAAAATACTCCACATTAGGTCCACCGTCTTTCTTTGGACCTATGGTCGTCATTTTTATTCACTAATGGCTGTAATTCTTCGGAATTGTAGTAAGAATAAGTTGTATTATCTAGTGGTTAGAAATTAAAAGTGGAAATTGTGAAAACAGCGGCGTCCTTCATTCCCGTTTTTTTTTTTTTGACAGATCATAGAAATTCACAGACTAAACAGACTAATGCAACTGATGTTACCAGGCAAAAATTAAAACGCTTGACATAATGCATCATGCATGGCATTGTAGGCTTTGACATTTTGTCTAAGATGGTACGCCATCTCTCTTTTGCAAAGAGGACTTGCGTAGGAGTGAAAGAGAATATTAGTGCTGGTTAGGGTATCAAAGGAGGTAATCGATAAAGATGGAGACAAATCTCCTAATACCCATTTGAAGGCAAATATTTTCTCGCTCCGTAGGTCACCCTCTCTTTCTAATAGGGTGTCCATACAATACAACTATAATTCATACTCGGACATTGGACATATTATCGTGTCCTACGGATGAATACGCAAGGACATTATAATGTAAGTATTGTTTTTTTTTATAGAAAGGTCAATCAGGATGACCTCACTCCGCCTGATGGTAAGCGGCCGTGAAATCCAAATATGAGGCTGATAAGCACAAAAGAACTAACAAAGTACCCGTTGAGTCTGCCATCCTCACCCTGATGGCCTGCTGAGATGCCGCTTCACGCCCCGCCTAAAGGACCCCGGATTGTATGCGAGTCAAAACACATGAGCTAGGAGGGCATTCCATGTCTTGATGGCTCGGGGCATAAACGAGGAGCCAAACCTCTTGGTGCGCGCCACCATTGTCTGGATGGTATGCGGATGGCAAGGCTGTCCAGCACGTGTTGTTCGGAAGTGGAAAGGGGAGGATGGGATAAGTTGAAATCAGAGCATTCCCAATTATAGAGGCGGTAGAGAACACTTAGACTGGCCATGTGTCTACGTAGCTGAAGAGGTTCTAGGGACTTAGTCACCTCATAATCTCCACCAATACGGATAGCACGTCGCTGCAACCTATCGAGAGCCTCCAGTAAGTACTTAGCAGAATCATTCCAGAGATGGAAGCAATAATCTACACACGGGCGAACCTGTGACTTGTACAAGAGACAAAGCTGCGCCGGAGTAAAATACCGTCTCACTCTGTTCAGAATCCCGAATTTACGGGAAGCAGTTCTTATTACGCTCTCGACATAGTCCCGTTGATTAAGGTTGCTACGAACATCGATGCCAAGGATGCTGAGACTATCCTGTATTGATAAGAGTGGGATAGGATAGGAAAGGTGACACCTTAGCAGAGAATACACACACCTGTCTTTCTTAGCGTTGAACTCGACAAGATTGCTGACACACCATTTGGAAATGCGGTCCAGGACCCCGTCGAGCTCAGTAACAAGAAGATTTCTCTTCCTCGGTTTCGGTGTGCTTTGTCGCAAATCTTCCGAAATAGCGTGCGTGGACAGTGCTGTCATCTAAATAGCAATGGATGTTACCACATGATAACATGTCATTGATGTGCAGAAGAAACAACTTCGGTGACAGGACGGAACCTTGAGGTAGAACATGCAGTGCAGAACACACATGCAGTGTGAACAACCTGTGCGGATAAAGAATGGGATCAGAAATGGCGGCGCATCTATTCACTTCTCGCCCACGAGTGCGAGTATAGACGCAAATAGTATGCGAGCGAGAAGTGAATAGATGCGCCGCCATTTCTGATCTCATTCTTTATCCGCACAGATTGTACCTCCTTACACGGGTCCTTGTTTTGTTTTCAATAGTGTCAACCCTAACAACATTTTTTAGCTGGGTAGGTATTGTTGTCTTGTTGACAGTGTATAAAATTGTTCACAACATTGACCATACAATTTTCTCGCTAATTGATACGAGTATAAGAATGAGATCATGATTAAAAGTGGTAACAATAATGAATACTTTTTTTACCTGCGCAGCGTTTTTCACAGATCACACATCAAAAAAGTGGTTTTAGTAACTTTTAGTTCCTTTCGACCAAGCGCTAGCGTCGCCTTATTATCTGTGGTTACAAGAGTACCTACTAGTAATGACAAATAATGTTCTTGGGCATATCGATATCGACACAAGTGCCTGGACAAATCGATATCGACACTTATGCTGTACCTACATATTTATCAGTGAGAGAGAAAGTAATTACTACTGCAAACTGAAAATATGTTTCCGATTTACAAATAAATTGTTATTCAATATTTATTGTATTTCTTTTTATTGTGATAGGTGGCAGACGAGCAGACGGATCACTTGATAGTAAGCAATCGCCGCTGCCCATGGATTCCCGCGACACCAGTGGAGTCACAAGTTTCTTATTTTTCATCAACCGCGCGTAGTAAAACAATGGAATCAGCTACCAACGATGGTGTTGTTCAAGAAAAGAGCTTATTCCTCCCTTAAGGGCCGTGTGTCGCAGATGTCTATGGGCGGCGGTAATTCACTTATCATCAGGTGAGCCATCTGCTCGTTTGTTTGCCATAATGTAAAAAAAAGTTGAGAATTAAGATTTACTGAAATAAAATTAAAATCCCTTTTATTATAAATAAATAAATATTTCACAACATAACATACATTGATTTGACTCCGAGATAGGTAGCTCGAGCGCCTGTGTTCTGTGTTACGGATATGATTAAAACAAAGACGAACTACATACTTCTAGACCATAACGATTTCATACAGTTTGTCATCATGGTAAAAAGCGTTCGAAGCAGTCTGGTTTTTCATTTATCATTAGGTGGACCGTATGTAATTTTGCCACCGTAGAGTAGTATAAAATATTACAAAATTATAAAAGTTTTCGACAAACAACACAAAATGCTGAGCATAAACTTATAAATGTATGTAACAGTTGTTCCACGATTTCCCTTCTGTCTATGATACTCTATGTCAAATGAGAAAAAAAGACGCCCAACTGAAGGGTGACCGTATTTAATATTCTAAAAATAAAATCTAATTATTCACCGGTGGACCTTTGCACTTCGATGTATTCCTTGAATTATTTGTCTAATGTTTTAATACACTAAACTGGAGAGGAGACCATCTGTCTAGGCTCCTGCGCGCGCTGTGTCCTGATGACGACCTGGAGAAGGATGATGCGTACCACCGGCAGGTCCGAATAGCTGCTGCGTGTGCCCCGACTGGACGATACTCAGATCCACCCAACCGGGAGGCACTGGCGCGAATAGTCAAAGATCTATCAAACACGGCACCGGGAATGGATGGACTGATGCCACGGATCATAAGGCGAGCATGGAGAGCGAGTGGAGAGGAAATGCTGTATATGTATTCCGCGTGCATAAGAGAAGGTGTGTTCCCAGCCATATGGAAGACCGGAAGACTAGTGGTTATGCCAAAAGGGAACGACCAACCCCTGACAGACCCAAAGGCGTATAGACCGGTAACATTGCTGCCCATTTTGGGAAAGATACTGGAACGTCTCATTATCACCTGCGCTCCTTGTCTGCACCAGAATATCTCACAAAGTCAGCATAGACGGCACTTAAACGTAGAATATTCGGAGATGTTGTTGCCCAATGGCAGGAGCGCTGGTCGACCAGCGACAAAGGAAGAGAGTTGTCGCAGTTTTTCCCAGACGTAGAAATGAGATTATCGGCCGGTTGGGTGGAACCCAGACTACGCCGTGTCACAAATACTTACAGGACATGGGAGTTTTAACAGCAGACTGCACGCGATGACTCTCTGTGAGTCACCTGTATGTCCCTGTGGAGAAGCCGATGAAACTCGGGACCATGTGCTGTGGGAATGTCAGCTGTATGAAGAAGAGCGGCAACAGATGCTGAATGACTGGAACAGGAACGAAATAGGACCAGTATACTATCAAGAGATGGTCAACTCTGCAGAAGGTTTTCGTCGGTTGCGTGCGTTTGCACACAAAAGGCTTAACATTAGGAAGGAGATTGATTGATTGATGACCAAAAGGGAGGGCGCACAAAGTATTCACAAAAATCCCAAAATATTTTGCTCGTTTCAAAAACACAACATCTCAGTAACTTAAATAGACACTTCAGCAAATTCACCAGAAAATGCATTAATAGGAAAATAAAGAATAATTAAACATTGTACAAAATTACTGGGTGAAATTTTTAGACTTGACTGTCATAACAAGAAACATGGCGGCACCAGACAAAATGGCGCAGGACACAGACTAAGAAAAAAGCGCAGGACAGGACACATCGACAGTGACGCCTGGCGGCAAGATGAGGAAAGAGCTGTCAGAGGCCTGACGTTTTTGCACTCGCTAGAGTAAATGTATTCTTTGTTATTGCACCACCTTTGACAATGCCACTTTGACCACAAACTATAAATAGGGATACGACTTTGACGGCCGCTGACAGATGACTGAATGAAGTTAGCTGCGTAATGAATTTATGAACAATGAATGAAGTTATTAGTCAGTGTTGCCAAACCGATATTCTACTTTTCCCTAGACGCCATACTAAGTTCCCATTTGTTAAAATAAAAAAGATATGGTACGTTTTAGTTAATTTTCATGTTTGGGCAAAAATGTCCCCCAAGGTCAAAGTAGTAAGGTTTCACGGTACATACATAAAAAAGGGACTGTCTGTCAAACCAAACGCTGGTGCTGCAAAAGTTAACGAATAAAAAGACAGGTATGTTCGACATTCGTTTATTATATCCGAGAAAAACCTTTACTTAATTATCCGATCCGAGAAATTAATTACATGACATTACATTAATAATATAAACATTCGAATTGCACACAAAAAATATAACAACATTTCACAGCCCACTACAATGTGTTTTAATGGCACTGCGAACTTAATTTTCATGTGCACTAAATTCGGAATAAACAAAAAGAACCAAGTTCCAGATCACTTCTCAATCTACGACTGATTTGATTGCTGGTTCGGAACTTCTGAGTCGATACACATTTTGAGGTTCGTAAGACCTAATTGCCTTTATTTGATGCCAAGGTAATTTTCTGCAATGCCAATATAATATACAGTCTGTGCGATACCGTAAAGAGGCGCAATCACAATCATACGGCACGCGCCACCCTTGAAGAAAGCAGTAAGTCCTTCGTACTTCATTATTTGTCTGAAAAAAGTCACGACAGTGTGATGATTTTTTGTAACGAGTTTCATGAGTCCTCGGTATCAAGCCTACTGCCACTCAGTGACGTCAATACTAAACGTTTACTAACTTAATTATGGAAAGTCTTTATGAGTATTGAAATTTAGTTCCAATATTTTTTTAAAGTAAATAATTTGATGTTTCTGAGTGCGGCAGACAGACTCGAGTCTTTAAAAAGAACGATTCTCCAAAAAGGTACATAGGTAGGTAAGGTTCCAAAATGTCCTATAATTTTAGAACTTTATTTAGCGGCCATAGATAAGTACATCGCCCAATGTTTGGCTGGTAGTGAACGCTGTATAGCATTAAGTCCGCAAATGAACTTTATTTTCTTGTGCAAAAAAGAATAAAGAAATAAATTTTATGGTCATTCGCTTTAGCTTGGTATGGGTGACAACAGGACAGAGTTATACGTGAGTTATTACTCACGTACGTTCGTTAGAACGAGAAAGTGAAAAATGTACGGACAGCCACACTTCAATGTGTATACATTGAAGTGTGGCTGTCCGTACATTTTTCACTTTCTGTAAATTTTTTTCAATCGATTCTCACTTTAATGTCTAACACGTTTGGTTCAACCTGATGTGTCTTCTATCCTTATCTGTACCTATTACTATACCCAAATCTGTAATGGGGAATGGGAAAAAAATTAAACAGGTTCTAATCCGAAAACCGTTTCGAGGCATTTGTATTTCATAACATATTTTAATATTTTTAAAATTTAGAAACCACTGGATCAAGGATATTTTTAATAAAATTGCGTTGACTTTCATTTGACCCTAGATACGCTAGCTATTCAGGTACAGGTTGTATTCAGAAGATTTACATATAGGTGACAAAAATGTCTCAGTGACTTATTCACCACCCGGACCAAATAACAGATGGCGCTAGTTTGACGTTTATTTGCATGGTGACACTAAAACTTAGATCTATCCCTGACAGACTAGCGCTAATAAAGTCACCGGCAGGCCCCACAGGGGTCGAAGACCGCCCTAAAAACGCAGTGTCGGGAGGCCTCCTCTCCCAGAGGAGCGAAAACACCGCGCCAAGAAAGGCGCGAGATGCAGCCCGGGTAAGGAGTTTACCCCGAAACCCATACTGCACCAAGTGCGAAGAGAACAGTAACGTAACCAAAACTAAGACAGCGTGCTGTCTTTATTTTGTTTTACCGTAATATTACCAGATAATGATTTAAAATTTCCCCGATCAATAGGCATTTTTAGAAGTACGTTATTTCTTTTTACGACATATTTCCCGTAAATTGGGGAAAATGACATACTTATGGGAACACTAATCGTATTTATGACGTCACAATTACAAATTTTGCTTTTACAGCTATTTAAAATATGTATCTAAGGTGCTTCTATTTGAGCTATTAACGTGTTAGAAATATATTCAAAAATCAATGAGTAGTTAAATAATTACCGATTTTTACCTTTCATTAATTTTGGAATTTCAATATTTTTTTCTGTCTTAAGTACAAACAAGTTTTCTGGTATATTTGTAGCAACAAACATTATCGATTTATGGAATAAATAGGCATGTCCGATTTTGAGGTCAAATATCATACCTACTGTGCGTTCCAAACCGCAATGATAAAACGGGATAACACGAGTTTTGTTCCGCGACTATCCTTAGCTGGCAATTGTAATAAGGGGGACATACTTTAAGAAGATTTTGACATCTGCCACCCATTAAATAAGCTTCAAGTTTTTTTTTCTTGGTCTGTGCTTTAAGTTTTCTATTTACTTACAACAATAGGCAGTGGCGTAGCGTGGCTAAACGTAGAGGTGGGCGAACCGGGTAGGGGAGAAAGAATAGGACTTCACACACGATTTATAATTTCTTTTTCAGCATGTTACATTTTCAGTAGTTTAACTTAGGCGGTTCGGCGAGTTTTTACCCTACTCTTGCGTTGGATGAGGGTTGTCACTTTTGAGCAATCGGGTAGGTAAATCGTAGCGTAGTACCTACAACGTACGTATGTGAATGCGCGACATCAGTGACGGTCTTAGATTAAAGCTCTTTTTGGTTTAATCTAAGGTGACGGTACGTACAACCCGCGCCCGGATCCCCCCGTACGTACCCGCCGCGGGTTACACACATTATAATAGGATTATGTGTGCTAACAGCGCGTCGGTACCTACGCACTCATTCAAACCGCTTGAGCATAATAGTTAACTATATCCAGTGTTTAACCTACATTCTATGTACGTAAACACTGGATATAGTTAACTATATGGTCAGACTCACGTAATACAGTCCAGGTTGGAGCTGCACTGCCGCTCTCCCTTCCCCTTGGTTAACGTCTGCATCCGGGTTTTTATCACGTCCCATGGAGTCACGCTGAGTGCGCTTGTCGAACCGGCGGCTACACCGGCGAAGAAGGTCCACCTAAAATTAGTTAAGTTTTTTACTTATACAGGTGATTAAGACACGTAACTATGACGAATTCCCATAACTACATAAGGGATGTACTTACTTCCATATAACATAAATAACATGTATCCTAGTTAGTAGAAATTAAAACAAACCAAGAAGGTATCCCTCCCTTATCGTCCTTGACACCAAAATCATTAATCGCAGCAAACATTGGAAAATATATAACACTAAAAATTATGTCGCGGCCCGCAGTGGCTGTCACCCCCTTGTAAAGTCCAAATATTCCACCTTCCGCCACCACTTTCTTCGTGAGCTCTATTGCAGAAGTCGTTTTTATTGTTCTACCTTCTGAAAGCAAAAATATTTACTAGTTAATTTGTATCCTGTTATGCAATACTACATGGTTTCCTGCTCTAAATATTTTTGGGCCTTGGAGTACCATTCCATCACCAGCCCATAGCTTTTCCTTTCGTCTCAGCATACAGACCTAATCTTGGAAGATGTTCACCAGGACTTGATGAGGGCTCGTCCCTCCAGGTGCGTTTCCTCACTCCCTACAGAGTCCTTGTCCTGCCCCATCTTAATGTCACTCCCCTTGGCTTTGGGCCTTAGGTAGGGCACGTGGGAAGCGATTAGAGAAGTAAGCAGGTACTTTCGTCGTATGATGTATTACCTTATTGTCGCGCTGCCTAGGTTAACTAGGCTGTTACTGATATCTACGTATGTACAAATACACATATCAGGTAACTACTGTCTGTCAAAATTCCAAAATTAATTTAAAGTTGATATTTTTATAGCGATCTCTTCCAATTTATTCTTAACAAATAACACATAAAAATTTCATTTCGTGTTGAGATGGGACTCGAACCCACATTTTCCACAATCCGGGTGGCTATTCTACTAATTAGACCACTGAACGCGTTACTAAGCCGACGAAATTTGTAATTGTTTGATTCGACATGAGCTGTCGGAAGTCTATATTTCCCTAATTAATATTGAACCGAAAGTGTTTGAAATAGTGATGAGAGTGAAATAATTCAATCTGATAGGGATAACCATTAGAATAAACAGGCAGTTCTTATTTATTACTGTACGGTCAAGGCAATTTAAATAACAAAACATACCTTGCCAACTATTTTTATAATTACAATTAGTACATAGATACTTCGAAGTATTGTGCTCCATCTATGTTCGTACAGCAACACATCAAAGTAGACAATACATCATTAATCTCAAACACGATTGGTTCTATACCAATTGAAGGATTCTGACTGTTTGAACTACTAAAAAAAAATTACAGTTCCTACAATAACTATCTCCAATCTTTTTAGGGAAATATTATTTGACTGGTAACATTAATTAGGATTTTTATATTGATACTACGTATGTAGTGCCAACTTGAAAAACCAAATTTGTGCTTCAAACATAGAGTACTTTTAATATACTGAAAGCTTCAAATTTGAGGTGACAGCAGTAAGGAAACTATCATTTTAGTCTTGTAATAATAATTCTATGATGACGAAATACAGAACATATAATACAGTCAGACGTAAATACTGGTGTAGGTTTGAAAAAGATACAAAAACATTACGTGTCCCTATAAAATTTGAGAATTCCACTATTTTTTTCCAGGATCCCATCATCAGATCCTGATATCCTGATCATGGTTCCAATCCGGGACTATCTACTTTCCAAATAAAAAAGAATCATCTAAATCGGTTCATAAATGGCAAGTTATCGGCGAACAAACATAAAAAAAAATATACATGTCGAATTGAGAACCTCTTTTTTTGAAGTCGGTTAATAACTAGGCTGCCCAACTGCCCATTCAATGACCGGTAAAAAGTGAATTTCTTATTTACATTATAAATATGTTTAAAAAGATCTTATACATATTCTATATTTATGCATTAACAATATTAAAATAACATTTGTATGGACAACCGATATCAATCGAAACTAATCGACACTGTAATTTAGTAGCTTTATTTTAAACTACCCACGACAATAGTTGGGAGGGTAGAAAATAAATTTAGGTTTGACAATCATTGTCAAAACAACAAAACGTAGTGATTTGTTCAAGGAATTGTAGTGGATTTATTCTAATAATTACCATGTTAATTGGATTTGAGTGATAAAAAAAAAGAGCAACCTCATCCTGTAATTTATGTTAGGTACCTGCTTTAGCTTGTGCTGCTATTCGGCCAGCGTCCTGCATCTGGATCTTAAGCAGTTCCATGGGCGTCGAGACGATAATCTGAAACGCGCCAGCTAAGCCGCCTGCTATCATCTGGCGGAATATTGACAGGTGCCTGGAATTAGCATTGAGAAACTCTTGAAATGAAAACCCATCTCAACATATCCATATTAATATGAAATCAAGTAGAACTCTTTAATGGGCTTCTTTGTTGCACACAATATGCATTAGTTACTTATAGAATAAACTAAGAGTAAGTACACTACACGTTATTGCAAACAACTTAATCTTTCAAAACAGACTAAGAAAAATCATTCAACATTATTTCTATACCTAATAATGGACACTATTTAAAAAAAAAAATATTTATCACATGAAAAAAACAATTTACATCAACACTTATGCAAAAGCTTATAAAAACCACTAAGGATTACTTTAAAGCATAAGAGTTCACAAATGATTTTGCTTTTTAAAAATAACTAATACCAAATATACAAATAACGTGCAGTGTACTTTTATAAAGATTACCACCCTAAGCGTTATCACTATAGCAATGAATCATCAATACTACAGTAGCCCAAGGAAGTAATATTCAAGCTCGTATTTTATATTTTCTGCTGTGATTTCATCCACTAACTTCTGCGGCATATTATTTGATATGCCTAGGCAGTAGGCACTTCACAGTGCATGCGCCGCACGCGTTGTTTACGCGCGGCTGCCAGAGCCGGTCTTGCAGCTAGCTCGAGTGTTTACCGGGTGGTCAATTTCAGTTTTATAGGGGAAGTGCTTTTTCAGTAAGGTACCTATATTAAAATTGCACGTGGATCGGTACATAATGTTCTGCAGTATTTAAAAAGGCCGGAACGTCATCTTGAAATTTAATTTTAGTTTTGTAGGGGAGTATAGTTTTAAGTATTTTAATTTGTAGTTTTAGGATCTCGTTCAGATACGACTTATAACTACTCAGTCCATATTGGACGTGTGACTCAGCAAGAGAATGGTACAACAACATTTTGACCTTAAAAGCAATGCGAATGTTTGCTGAAAATTGTTTTGTAGTTTTTGACTTCCCCGGTCTGTCCTTTGATCCTTTTTTTTTTTTTTTGTTGACCCAGGAGAAATGCGTTACGCATACCCATCCGTCTGTAAACGGATGGGTTATGTCGGACTCTCCTCTGGCGACGGCTTCTCCTAACGAGAAGCCGGTCAGAGGCATACCGACTAAAACTCCTGGGACTCTCCCTCATCTGTCCATGGGTGGGCGAGTGACATGGGGCCAAAGCTCGGAGCCTTTCACTACGTCACCCCCCGGACAGGGACGCCCGCCTACACGGCGGGCACGGCGCTTCTCCCCCATTCTTCTCCATCACATGCTCGCAATATGCGGCAAAGGCCTTCCAGGCTTCCTCACTCGCTAATATAGCTCTCGCTATATTAGAGAGTGAGGGGTCCTGGCCGACCTTTGCCACCAATGCGTGGCGAGCCTGTGCCCACGGCGCACACACCGCCAAGGTGTGCTGCGCCGTGTCCACAGGGTCGCCGCCTGTCCTTTGATCCTGGCCAACCGTTGCGAAGACTGCACATCATTCGATTCCAAATTCAGTGCTGAGGCTAGTGTTTCGATAATTCCTTTTACTTCGATGGGGATTATCTCAGGCAGACCAGCCACTTCTACTGAATTGGAGAGATGTCTATGTTCCATTTCTCTGTGTCCCTGTTCCATAGCCATCAGTCGTAGTTCCAAATTTTTATTTTTGTTGAGCAAGTCGTAATTTTTATTGTCAAGCTCCTTAATTCTCATATCCTGTTTTTTAAGCATTGTTCCATAGATGTAAGTTGTTCACTTAAAAACTCCAATGAGCCCTCTAGAACTCCAATTACCTCTCGAAACGTTTTCTTTACCTCCCGGCTGATATCCTGCGCCAGTTTCTTTGCGTCGCTGACCTGTTTTCCTATAGATCCAGCGTCACAATCGTCCTCATCAGCGTCCTCGTCGGGGATAATGAATGATGATCTACGAGACAAGTTCTTCAGGCACTTCTCACAACTCCATTCTATACCAAGTGAATTTTTAATGGTGTTCAGCTGTTTGTTCGATAGCTTGGAGCACGAAGGGTCCGCATGAACCTGCTACATTCCAAGCCCGGCGTTTTTTTTGGTGATGTATTTTTATACAGGTTACACTTTTATAGAACCATTTCAAAAGGGGGTAGTTTCGTACACTTAAAACGTTAGTTGCGTGCGTTAGCTCATCGATAGTGAACTCTGATTTAGGCTAGTGAGTTACTTATATTTGATGAGTCCGAATGTATTAGTATTTACGCTGTTTATTTCCTCAATAAAGAAAAATAAAATAAATAAAAAAGTCAACATGCATTACATATGAGAATAAACTACGAGTACCTACATGTTATTGCACACAAAATGCGTTACTCAAGAGGGGTCATTCTTCGAGATATGATTTACGTTCAAGTCCTCAAATCCAATATATCTCCAAAATGAAAACCAGGATATTAAATAAAAGTTGTACTTTTACTGAAGAGGCCTGAGTTCTGTTTTCACAGTATATTTTATGATTCTGTTTAATATTAGGTACCTAACCCAAGGAATGAACTGAATTCAGGTTATTTCACACAACATACCTACATTCGTTAGTAAAAAAGTAGGTAAAATATGTAGGTAGTTAAGTATTCAATCAAACTCTACAGTACCTACACTGTTAGGAGATGACTCGACTAAATCCAGTATAACTAGCAAAAAACTAAAGTAACCGACTTGAAAGAAAGATAGCATACCCATTTGGAAGAGTGAGATAATATCTGAACATATCGTTTGAGGATAGCTTAATAGCTTTTTCCGGAGAGACTAGGATAATGTTCACAGAAGAGCCCTTGTACATGCCGAAGTAGCCTTCCGCTGCGTACGTCTTCTTGAAGCAGTCTATCCTGGACCGAGAGAGAATCAACAGGTAAGTACTGCAGGTCACTTAGAATGCAAACGGCCAGCACTCCAGCGAAAGGGTTATTACTAGTCGTCCCCACTGGGCAAGACTGGGAATAGATTCTAGTCGCCCCCTGACACGCAACGTCTGTTTATCGCCCGTTTCCCGGCCATTGCTATCTCTAGAGGCAAGTCCTAGGTAGGTAAAAATGAGTTGCCTGTCAATATATGGCTATGTATTCTAAAGCTTTTGTTTATTTATCGGAGACGAGAATTACGGTAAGCACTTTCACAAAATAGGTAAGAGACACATGTTGGTTTTATCTGACATTACATCCAAATATTCCTTGACCATCGCGCTATACTCATATAGTAATCCTTTGCCTCTCCCGCACTAATTCCGTATAATCTATCTGTGTCTCACGATGAACCACATTATTGCTCTCTAAAGTTCAATTTTCTAACAGCCGATGAAAGGTTGAAAATTATTTTACATGTTTTTATATTGTTTCTCTCCTTTCGGGCCGATAGTCTGGTTCTGTAGTCGGGTCTTCACCAGATCCAAGGGGAACACAACTGACACACCCACGATACCGGCAATCCCACCATTGATAACTTTTGGTAAAAGCCTGAAACCAATTTCATGTTAAGATTAGGCAAGCGATTCTACTAAACTATCTAGTTAGGTACTTTCTTTCTTTAGTGTAGGTACCTAAGTAATATTAGCTCTACCACCACAAAGTCGACATTCTCATAGTTCTGTAGACGGAGGACGGGGAATGCGCTCGATCAATCCAAAAAAATATTTATTCTGTTTATAATTTAAATGTCAACTGTCGCCGTCAGAGTTCTTCAAAAATAACTTTCTCGATTGGTCAAGCGTTCGGCACATTCCGCCACCCGCTGATTGGCTCAAGAAAATAAACTTTTTCGATTGGTCAAGCGCACTCCGTCCCTCCCCCGCGTTCCACGAACCATGGGAATGTCGTCTTTAGTTGTGGCGGTAAAGCGTTACTTACCTAGTTAAACTTTATATATTTTTTTATTCGTACACCTCTGAGGTGTTACAAATATCAGACAAGAGAGGAATTGCAAATGTACCTACGAGTTACTTCTAACCTAATATTAAAATACCAACATAACTTACGCCCAGACATTGAACATTGAATACAAGCGTTCAACAGACAAATGTTTGTCTAGAGTACGAATGGAAGACACAACCTTCGGCGTAGTAGGTAATAGGTAGGTAGGTAGACTCGAGCCTAGTGACTAGATACTTAGTCTAAATGTCTGTACTACCTACCTA
Source organism: Marasmia exigua (assembly GCA_019059595.1). Lineage (NCBI taxonomy): Eukaryota > Metazoa > Arthropoda > Insecta > Lepidoptera > Crambidae > Marasmia > Marasmia exigua. The sequence continues at coordinate 10,899,096 of CM032482.1, read as the reverse complement.
CCTGAACATGATAAAAAATAACTAACCTAGGCGCAGGTATTGGAGGTGGTTGTTGGTCTTTGTTGCTCATCTTTGAATATTATTCTTATTTTATGTGGTACCAAGGTAGAAAAATATAAATAAATCTTTTGTTTTATTTTCCACGTAATCATCAGAGCAGCTATCTTCAGGGTCTGTAGATACAAGATTACAACTAGGCTACGCTAAGATGTACACACACTGTCGTCACGGATATCATGTCCGTCACAAACGTAATCCTAGAATGCGATGCTGTGCCAACGAGATAAAATCCTTGGAACGGTGAGGTCGCTCCGCGAAGCCTGTGAGATTCCCAGGAAAGTTCTGCACTTCTGGGCGGAGTTAGGTTGGCTTCTATAACCAGCCAATCCATCAAGCACAAAGGACCGAAAGAGAGTCTAGGTGCGGAAAAAGGAGCCCACTTCTTCGATTCACATTACGAATGTTTTGAATTAGCTAATATAACTTGAAAAAAGTATTTAGGGTATAAAATCGTTTCCCATACGACAAAAACATTATCAAAGCACCAATAAGCTGAATATTTTAAGGAAACGGAACATGGGGCATTATAATTCAGATACCTATAATATGTACCTATTCAATCATTCAAAACAATGGACATACCAGTTCATTATTGTCTACTGATAATGTTAGGTATGTATTATTTATTGTGTAGTAATGATTGCTAATTACATTTTAGTAAAATAAGTGGTTTCGTTAGGTTACATTTTTTTTTATAAATTTGATTTTACTTGTCATTGATGAAATTTGAACTGACATCTGTTAAAAATACACCAAAAAGATAGTTCATGTCAATTAATCGATATAAGTAGGTTTGATAAGTGGCGAGAAAGCCTCCTTTGCGCTCAAGCTACAACACTTTGCTTTGGCTGCCTCGGTGGCGTCGTGGTTGGTGGGTCGCAATATAAAGCGCAAGAGGTCCCGGGTCGGGCCAAAAATGTGTTCTAAGTTTACGGTAAGAATTTCTTTGTGTCAGCCAGGAGTCTGGAAGTTGGCGCGGCGGTCTTCTACCCCCGTGTCTCGGAAAGCACGTTAAACCGTTGGTCCTGCGCCCAATCCCTCTCCGGTCGTGTCACGCTGGTGTCTCATTGGAATATGACGGTAAGGGAATAGAGAGTGCACTTGTGTTTGCGCAGACACTTGAGCTCTATAATATATCCTGCGTACGTGTGGCTGATCGTTGAGATTGGCCGCCGTAGCGGCAATCGGTTGGAGGATATTACAACACTGAGAATTCCCTATTCAAAGCTACAACAACACCAGAGTATAATGTTACCTTACTCTATGACCAACACTTTTCTCAGCAGTAAATATTTCATTATTTTTAGCGCAGTTAGCTTTTGGTCTAGAGCTCTCCAAATGTTCTCAACTTTAAGACCTGGCATCACCACGGAAAACCGTCCCTGTACTCACTCGTCTTGCGAGATCAGAACACAGCAACCGTCAAAACGCCGCGTGTAAAAATTACATTCTTTTTAGCATTTCAATTGATTTTTTTAATATACTAATATTTAACAGGTTGTTTGTAAAGTTTAAAGACAGATAAATTTCTGTATAAAAATAATATAGGAAAATCTATTATTTTCATTGCTAATAAATTCGTTTTTAACTTTTACACAAGCTCTTTTTAGGTGTTTTTTTGTCAAGTAAAGTAAATCTTATTATGAACCAAAATAGCACATTTTGTAGACAATATCCTCAAATATATTGGATATTTTTTTAGACCGATAGTTGTGTTGATTATCTAAAAAAACGATCTTGCCAACTGTCCTTCTCCGCTTCACCGTGATGGTTGGCCTTAACCGATCTTCGATTCGCGTCACGTTCCTATCAGCCATCTTGCGCAACTCGTCTTCCCCCTGGCCAAGATGTGGTTTCCACACCAGAACTTGATTTAATCCAATGGATGTCGATTCTACAGCTGATATAGCCAGCCCACCGCCATTTCATCTTGTACAATCTTAAATTAAATTAATTTTGGTCATTCTAAAAGTCCAACACAGAGGTTTCTAAAACTTTTTGGCAGCAACAGAGTATTATTACCTTAATCTATGATCTAGTGGTTGAAATACTCTCTAATTTAGATAGTTTGCATATGTACTGTGTTGTTTAAATAGTTATTTAGGTCTTTTTATACGTGATTATTATATTGCAAATGTGTTTAATACTGATCTTGTGGGATGTCCTATATTATTTATATAATACCACGTCGGTGGCAAACAAGCGTGCTGCTCGCCTGATGGTAATCGACCACCGTAGCCCCTATACGCCTGCGACTTCAGAGAACAAAAAAACTCTTATTTTAATCAGGTTAAAAACTCTTTCTAAAATGATTCGCGCACAAACTGCGCTCGCGCACTGTTTACGTAGCGCTCCAGCGCCTCTCGAGAAACTTTACTCACAACGAAAAGAAGAATAGCAAAAACTCTGTTAGCGAAAAGTCATTGACTCTCATTAAAGCAAAAGAAAATTTGTTAATTAAAATATATTTTCATTAATTTTACAACATAAGAACCAATATAGTATTTGTATATTCGTTCGTTTGTAGATACTTATTTCATAATATAAATCATATCATTATACTTTACCGGTCTACGTTTTTTAATACATATTATAATAAGGAACAATCAGTACTTAGGTACCTAGTTGCATAGTTTATAATGAAGCGCCGGCAACTGTAAGTTAAGAGGAAGCCACATTGTATCACGTAAATTAATTTAATTTGTCTTGACAAATAATAAAAAAAGTTTTAATTCATATTCTTAATATGATAATTTTGCGTATGTTTATCAAATTTCATAAAAAAAATAACCTAAAACAGTTCTAATATTTATCAGCATAAGGGAATAAAAACTGATTTTCCGGGAGCCCTTTCGAGCCAGTCCCCTCGATGGCGAAGAGGGACCCTGCTTCTGGCTGCTTGGCTAGCTCGGCAGCGCTCAGGCCTCTCCTGCTGGTAGTGACGTAGAGAGTCGACAAGTCGTGCCCTCCCCACATGACTGACGTCACTTTGGACACGCCCATCGAGTGCTGCTCTAAAAGTTTCCCGGCTCTTGAGTCTACTTTTATCACCTGGAAGTAGACAAAAGATTTTTGGTGGTTTTTAGACATAAGTGATGGGAAATCCGGGATGATTGCTCAGAGAGGAGACCTTGGCACAAAATAGATAGATAGATAGATATACTTTATTGCACAAAAAAAAAAAACTTTAAAATCTAGGCATTACAAAAACTTAATTGTACAATTTCGGCGGTCTTATCGCTGGAAGCGATTTGTACCAGACAACCTTCAGGCAAAGGACATTTGAAAATTTGAAAATGTAAGTATTAAGCGTTCCAGTGGAGCGTGGTTCTTAATTGTAGATGTGGGCAAGTCAGATCCACCCTCTGCGAGCAATTAGCAACTCTCAAAATTATTATTTCCGTTTTATATTATGTAGTACCTAGACAGATACGAATAACAGGGACGAATGAAAGAAAAAGGCATGCTGCGCCAACACTAGATTTTAGCCTAGGAATAGGGCTGATGAGTGTGAAGAGAATGAGGTGATAACTAAAATAGTTGCGGAATATTTTAAACAATTTAACCGAAGTGGAGCAGCTCTCCATCCAAGTGACCCCTACTATGCTTTTGGTGCCTGAAATTGCAGGGAGAGGAGGATTAACTGTAAGTAAAGAAGAAAACATGAGTGTTACCTTTCCTCCGTCGTAGCAGGCCACCCAGAGATTGCCGTCGCTGTCAATCGTCATACCGTCAGGGAACCCTGTCACGTTGTTGGCTTGGAAGCTGAATATGGTCCTTCGGTTCCCTGAAATAAACACAAAAAGTGACACGCATTTACGATAGAGACACTTTACCTAACGTGAAGATTAAATGAAAACGAAACGAACTGGAAACCTCAACCACAAAATAGTACATAGATATTCTTTATTGCATAAAAACAAAATACAAGTATGATACAACAACAGCAGACAGTACAATAAGCCGGTCTTATCGCTTCTAGCGATTTCTTATTATTAATTAATTATTTACGTAATAATTACAGAAGGTCGATTCTAGCTGACTTGAAGGGTGATAACAAGGGAATTGATATGATATTGAAGAAAGAGTTCCTTGTCCTACGCGCTAGGCAGTAAATCGCATCGTGTCTCTCCTGAACACGTTCCGTGCTGTCTTCCGTGCTGTCTCTTTCTCATGCCGAACTACGTCGAGATCATTGTACGTGCGCGTGCGCGTGTTATATGTGCGTAGCCAATGTCTAGACGAGGCTAAAGCCTTACCTAAGTACGGTAGGTAGTTATTTCGACTTAAATCAAATTTATATAACTTATAGAGCTGTCAAAAACTTATCTTTCAAAAGATTCGAACATTTGCATCTGAATCAGCGCAGAGATGCGAAACAGTGAAACGCTTCATTTGGAACATCGACTCTCAGATAGATCCGTGATTCGGCTCACTCTGATCATTCAACTCATTCGGATTATTCGGCTCATCGGATCTTTCCGCTCATTCAGCTCATTCCGATCATCGGATCATTCAGCTCATTCGTATTTTAGGGACCGTGTCGTCGTTATTGAGAACGGGAACAGGCGTTGATGTAATTAAACTCCGGCGGCAAGAAGGTACTAACTGTGTATTTATTTTCCGATTACAATACCCGTGATTACAATCTATTTTGTATATCTAGCCTATCTGCTGGCGACTATATCTATCTCTCTGGTTGGCCGGTTCTTACCAGTGTACCAACCAAAGGATACCAAAATACATACAATCATACCAACTAAACGGAGTTGGTCCGAATCGTGTCCTCCACACCACCCCCCCACGGAGAAGGTTGAAGTCACTTCAACAAAAATCTGTAAAATCTTTGAACCTTACACGCCTGCCGGATCGCGTGGTATATGGCAGGTGCTTGGCACTCGTGGTGGTATTCGGTGGTGCTGCAAGAGACAAAGGTACAGGTGGCTGGACTGGTAAGTCAGATGGTGGTTGGGAAGGGACTGGTATTTCACGTTCTACCATCGGTGAATCATGGGATGGCCTCTCGCAATTGTCGATGAACGCTGGCTTGATCCTGTCGACGCTTACCACTGTGCGCTTGCCTTTGATATCCAGGGTCATAGTCTTACCATCGTTGGCCCGATCAATAACTTGGTATGGGCCCGTATAAGGTGGTTGTAATGGGCGTCGAACGGTGTCATCTCGGAGAAATACATGCGTAGCTGATGCGAGGTCTTTGAAGATGAAAGACGATGGTTGGGAATGACGGGAGGCAGGAGTAGGGCGCACTAATGACATTTTATGTCGGAGCTGGACAACGAAATCCGCCGGGTTGTCCAAACTCTCTCGGTCGGGTTTAGGGATAAATAAATCACCGGGCAGTTGAAGGGGTTCCCCGTAAACCATCTCAGCAGCGGTGGCTTTTAAATCTTCCTTAAAAGATGACCGCATGCCCAGAAGGACTATAGGTAATGCGCGGACCCAAGTGTCACGGTGGCATGAGAGCGAAGCCTTAAGTTGGCGATGAACCCGTTCAATCATACCGTTAGCGCAGGGATGATAGGATGTTGTTCTTATGCGTTTGGTGGCGAACTGTGCCATAAGGCGATGGAACAGGTCGGATTCGAATTGGGTTCCTTGATCAGTTGTTATGATTGAGGGCACGCCAAATCGGGGGATCCATTCCCGTGTGAAAGTCTCAGACACCTCTTCTGCGGTGATGGTTCGCATCGGCCATACCTCAGGCCATCGGGTCGCTCTATCAATTGCGGTTAAACAGTAACGGTATTCGTTGCATACCGGCAAGGGACCGACAATGTCTATATGGACGTGTCTAAAGCGCCCAGTCGGTAGGTTGAAGTTGCCAAGTGGGGCAGAGTTGTGGCGTGACACTTTGGCGCGTTGGCAAGCCTGACAAGTGCGTGCCCATTCCTTGCAGTCTTTGTTGACGGAGGGCCAAACGTAGCGTTCGGTCACGAGGCGGGTGGAGGCGCGTGCTCCGGGGTGACTCAGACCATGAAGCTTATTGAAAGCAGTTCTACGGAATGCGGGTGTTAGGTATGGACGAGGCTTGCCAGTGGAGACATCGCACGTGACAGAGGTGTTAGCTCCAGGAATAAGCACTTTGGTCAATTGCAAGCTAGTAGAGCCTTGCTGAAGAATTTCAATTAATTCCTGGTCTGTCGCTTGAGACTTGGCAAGGGCCTCGTAGTTCCCTTCAAGGGTAATGGCGTCGACACGAGACATCGCGTCAGCAACGACATTTTCCTCGCCCTTTATGTATTGAACATCAGTGGTGAACTGACTGATGAAGGAAAGTTGGTTCAGCTGAGCGGGAGGGAGCTTTTCTCGACGTTGTGCGAAAGCGTACAGCAGGGGTTTATGGTCCGTGAAAATAGTCACGTGTTGAACCTCGAGGATATGCCGGAAATGTTGCACACTTTCGTACACAGCCAGTAGTTCGCGGTAGTAGGCTGGCCATTGTGCTTGTTTGCTGGTCAACTTTTTGCTGAAGAAAGCAAGGGGGAACCACTCGCCGTCGACTTGCTGCTGAAGGCAAGATCCGATATGGACGCTGGAAGCGTCGGTGAACAACCCAAGGCGTGCATCGTTTATCGGATGTTGCAAAAGTGTAGCCTTAGACAAACTCTTTTTGCAGGCTTCAAATTGCTCCAGAAGCTCGGGTGTCCATATGAATGGCTTTGCACCTTTGCCGTTAGTGGAGACTACTGCATCTATGAGTGGAGCCTGAGAATGTGCAGCATGTGGTACGAAGCGGCGGTAGTAATTCAACATGCCGAGGAAACGTCGCACGCCCTGAACAGTTTTAGGAGGGGGAAAATCCAATATGGCTTGAATACGGTCCGGTGGAGGTAGTGTGCCTTGAGGGGTGATGCGGTACCCTAGAAAGGTGACTTCACGAGCCCCTAGGACACACTTGGAAGGGTTAATTACAACACCGTAGTCACTAAGGCGTCGAAAGAGTATCCGAAGGTGTTCTCGGTGGAGAGTCTCATTCGCTGAGAAAACCAGAATGTCATCCACATAGGGAAAACAGAAATCGAGTCCTCGAGTGACCTCATCGATAAACCTTTGAAAGGTCTGACCCGCATTTCTAAGACCAAATGTCATAAAGGGAAATTCGAAGAGGCCAAACGGGGTAACGATGGCTGTCTTCGGAACGTCTTCTTTTGCGACTGGTATTTGGTGGTACGCCTTCACAAGGTCGATAGTGCTGAAGATGTTAGCACCAGTGAGGTTGTGTGCGAAGTCGTGGATATGGCGAACCGGATAGCGGTCTGGTACTGTCCTGGCGTTGAGTGCCCGGTAGTCACCACATGGACGCCATGAGTTGTCTTTTTTTAAGGTCATGTGAAGTGGAGAAGACCAGGCACTTTTAGAAGGTCGCGCTGTGCCAGTGTTGACCATATCTTCGAACTCTTTCTTTGCTGAAATCAATTTCTGCGGCGCTAAACGACGGGGACGGCAAGAAATGGGAGGGCCATCGGTCGTTTTGATAAAATGCACCGTATCGTGCTTGATATCTTTGGGAAGCCCTGGAGGACGGGTGATTTCAGGGAATTCAGCCAACACTTGGGCGAAAGCAGAACTTGATGAAATCACCTTAACACTTGGCTGTTCCGAGGTTGCAGTTGAGGCATGCGTAGATAGATTCGTAACGCCGTCAACTAGTCTATTGGCGCGGCAGTCTGGCAATAAGTGATAATGGGCCAGAAAATCAGAGCCAATTATAGCGGTGGTAACGTCAGCGACTATGAATTGCCACACGAAATTGCGTCGGAGACCGAAATTTAGGGACAAGGTCATTGTTCCATATGTCTTTATGCTGCTACCATTAGCAGCACTGAGCTCATAATCGGAGGGTTTCCTTTGATCTGCTACCCAGCGGCGTGGGTAACAGCATAAATCGGATCCAGTGTCGACGAGAAATTTTCGTTTCGTGGTGCAATCGGTGACGAAAAGGCGACGGCTACGGTTAGATTCGCAATCAGTTGTCGCCTCTACTGACTGCTCTTGGAGTTTTCCTCCTTCCAGTTGCAGGGACTTATGCATCTGCTCGCGTTGATCCCGAACCTCCTGTGGTACCAGCAAGGCCGGTCCCTCTGACCACTGGCGCTGCGAGAAGAACGTCTGCTCCTGGAAGGAGATCTATTCCTGGGACGCGATCGCTCGGACAGTGCGGCTGAAAGAGCTGCGACTTGATTTTGTAAAAGTTCTAGCTGAGACGACATTTCGTTCAGTTTATCAGATGGAGGGATGGCTGCTGCGTAAACGTTGGCTGACCCGGGTTGGGCCTCGACGATCTTATCTGCTATATCAGCAATTCGCTCTAGTTGGAGGTCGTCCTGAGCAGCGATAATGCCCTGGACATGCTGCGGCAAGCGACGAAGCCATAGCTCCCGCAGAATGTTATCATCGGATAACGCTGTGCCTGCGATCGATCGAAGGTGACGAAGAAACTGGGAAGGCTTTCGGTCCCCTATTTCCTCGTCACCGAGCAGTCTTTTGACGCGTTGCTCCTTTGTTAAGGAAAAACGCCGCAACAGGGTTGTCTTGAGATTCTCGTACTTCCCTTCTGCCGGTGGATTGGTAACAATGTCATCTATCTCCGCAGCCAACCGGTAGTCCATATAGCCGAGAATATGGCTATATTTGGTCTCATCTGTGGTAATCCCTGCAAGGCGGAATTGTGCCTCCGCCTGAGCAAACCACACATGTACTCTGTCGGGCCAAAACGGTGGCAGTTTTACAGCAACTCTGCATACTTCCAACGTTGGATTCTCACGCTGTAACTGAGGAGACCCTGGCTGTGGCTGAGCCAGGTCGTGTTTTCGCAGGCCACGCAGTTCGGCATTCTCGGCCTCGAGGGCGGCAAGGCGTGCCTGGAGTTCCTCCATTATATAGGATGAGGGGAAATTAGTGCTGAAAGAAATGAGTAAATTAACACCGCAAGACACACCAGTAAGCAGAGCTCAAAACGCGGGTAAGTAGTGCAGAAGACACGACCAGGATAAAATGTATACCAAAACCAAGGGTTAGGATTAAAGTTAACCAGTCAACACACGCATACACATTAAAAACATGGAGGGTACAGAAAGCAAAGTAAGACAACCATAAACCAATAGGGTATACAAAAACAATGCACAATAGGTATTAAAATGTAAAATTCGAACTTTAAAATTAGTTTTCTTAGTTAAAATATTGATCGGGTTGGCAACACAAAAGAAAATTACCACACACACCCCGTACACATAAAATATTTCCAACAAACCAAACGTGCACAGTTTAATTAGTATTTTATAATTCAAAATTCGATGGCCAGATAGTAAAATTAATGGAAAGCGAGTGACTGAATCAGCCAAGTTAGGTTTGTTGTTGTTATACAATGGCTGGACAATTTATTGCTAATATTAGTGATCGACACACACACACAAAAGTTATACCAATAAAATATAAGTGTAAAGTAATGTTCGTGTATGAGAAAATTACGATTTTGTACTTGCGTGCACCGGAACAAGACGAACGAAACGTCGTTGACAGCAGATGTCAGTGTCAAGGAAAAGTCAAATTAATGACAACGTCAGGCTCCTGTCACTGTCAACGAATTTTTTCAATCAAAAGGAAGCTATTCGCATGCGCAACAAACAAAAACAGCACTTCTATGCGCTGCGTGGTAAACAAGTCGGAACGTGAATCGTACGATGTTTATGTTAACGAAAACCGCACTTTTTAACACAGCACAACACAAGATGCTTCATGACATTGATGATTTGTAGCTTGGCAGAGGGAGCGCGCTGTAGCGATGTCGTCCACGGGCAGCGGCCTAGGGCTTCTGACCTAGGCGTTCTCCGGGCGAAGTAATATTCGCAGACTGCTCCAACAAGTCAGACGAAGGTCCACTATTGATCACAAGTCTATGTAATGTAGCACGATGGCGCGATGGAAGTACGTGCACCGGTACGATTTACAACTCGCGTCGAAGGTCACCACTTTAGGGACCGTGTCGTCGTTATTGAGAACGGGAACAGGCGTTGATGTAATTAAACTCCGGCGGCAAGAAGGTACTAACTGTGTATTTATTTTCCGATTACAATACCCGTGATTACAATCTATTTTGTATATCTAGCCTATCTGCTGGCGACTATATCTATCTCTCTGGTTGGCCGGTTCTTACCAGTGTACCAACCAAAGGATACCAAAATACATACAATCATACCAACTAAACGGAGTTGGTCCGAATCGTGTCCTCCACAGTATCATTCGGTTAACTCGGACTCTAGTCGAATGATAGATTCGGAGCGAACAGTTTCAGAGCAGTGTGTTATTTAGCCGAGTCGGATCACTGAGTCGTTTCAGTAGAGTTACACGTGTCTAATAACTTACGAATACTTTGATCCTCGAGTTCAAAGTCAAACACGTCGATATTCCTCGTGGGTGTGTCGATGTAGAACATGAACTTGCTGTCCGAGGTCCAGGCGATGCCGTTGGAGACGGAAACCGGGCGCACCTTGACGTCCGGGTGCGGGTGGTTGTCCGCCGTCATCACGTACAGCGAGCCCTGGTCCTTGTCCAATACGTCGTCTACCTCGCTACCCATTGTACCTGAGGTAAGATAAAATTCAAAGTGAAGAATACTCAAAACTAGGTAAGGGGCCATCCATAAATGATGTCACATTTAGAAGGGGAGAGAAAAATGCGGATGGGGGAAAAATTGATTCACGCTAAAAGTGGCCGCTTTTGGCAGTAATATTTTTTTTGCGTACAAAAACGGACCCAACATTTGGGCATGGTTATTTAATAAATAGTACCTATAGTGTTTGCCGAGAGGTTGTAACTCCGAAATTGTTTAAAATAGATCCGGTTTAGTAGATAAAAATTAAAATCGACTGGCGTCGCTAGTGTGCCCTACCCGTCCACCTTAAGTTAAGACTGCAAGTATGTGACGTCACACTAGGGTGGGTAAAGTCTCACAAGTGTGTCAAGCTGTGGAGTCAAGTGCGCTGCCAACCTTTAAACCGTACTTATACAAAGTTAGGAAAATCTTGAGAAGAAATTATAGGAAATCCCAATATCAGGAAGCGCAATCCGAGGGGGGATTACGAGAGACATCTACCAACTTTCACGTCCAACCAACAATAGACATAACAAGACATGTCATGTCTTAATTTACTTGAGTTTATTGGGGGCCGTGTGGTCCCCGGCAGAGTAGAATAGGCCACCCTCACTCTTACCGAGGTGTCGTAAAAGGCGACTAAGGTAAAGCTGCTGGCATGATCATTAGCACCCAGAGAAGGAAAACTCTGCATTTCAAAACCCTCGCCAACCCGTCTGCCAAGCGTGGTGAGTATGGCAATTACCCCTCATGTGATTGAGGGAGGCCCGTGCCCCAGCAGTGGGGACTTAAATTGGCTGATGATGATTGGGAGCCTAGTATAAAAGGTAACTACCTAGAAGTTATACTTTGTTGTTTGTACTTTTAACAAATTATATTCTTAGAAAAAAACGAAAATCATTAACTGTTTTTGGTTACGTACTGACAATGTTAATCAAGTAATTAATGTATCTATGTTAATTAGGAAGGTACCTACTTCTCTTCCATCAAGGTGACAAAAAGTTAACTATTACTTGATGGTATTACGAAGATGCTGTTTAACTGACCGTATCCTATTTACAAAAGACACCAGAGCTGAAGATTGTAGCTCAATAGTTCAGAACTCGCCTTCCATACGGGGGGACAGGCTTCGAACCCGAACATGTACCTCTGGATTTTTCAAATCTTTGTTCGTATTTCTACCATTAGCTCTGCAGTGAGGAAAAACATCGTGAGGAAACATGCACGTTTCGGATAGTTTCTGAAACGTGTAACCATGATTCAGTTGGTCTGGTTCCCCTGTTTAAGGGTTGCGAAGGTTAGACGGCAGCCGCTTCATTGTAAATACCAGACTCCCCAAATCAATAATCATGGTCCAAGCGTAACCCGGGCTCCAGATCGACAGCTTTGGACGCAACGGGGAATTACACGCTAAGATAAAGACTAGAGCTGAAGATTCAATCCGAATTATGTAGGCTTCATGAATGTAATATACTCGTATATAATACCTACGGGTGACATTCCACCAAGTTACCACGTTAAAATAAATATTCCTCAGGATTTTTTTCCTACATACATATTTGGTAGGAAAAAATCCTTTTTAGGTATCCTATAAGTACCCTACGCACCTACGTTGAAAGAACTAGGAATTAATTAATTCCCCCAGATGTTGGATTTAGAAAAATCCAGTGCAACTGATTATCAATTAAAATTAAGTCCCTAACTTTTGTAGTGTACTCGCAAGTACATAGGAATTTTAATTTTATCTTTATAGATTTTCACCGCAATGACATTGGGTAGTCTTAAATCAACGCAAACGAAACGTACCAAACCAAAGCCGTCCTTTCGCGTCGACTTTCCCGTCGTTGCACCGGTTCCCAGGCTTGCCCAGGTCCACCACGCTGAGCAGCCTCAAGGCGCTGTCTCCAGAGTTCGCGTCCCAATCCAAAAGGAACACTTCAGATCGGAGCGTCAGCGCAACGGTCTTGGGGTAGTCTTTCACAGACACTATTAAAGTTACTGGTCCGTAAGCTGGAAAATAAAAATAAAATAATCTAATTTATAAAAAGGTAAGTTATTCTACTGTCGCCCTACTGTTCTAAAAACGCCCTGTTGGTCTAGTGGTTTAAGTACCGGGCCGTGATCTCATAATCATAATCATTCTATGATGGAGGCCTTTAGCCTGAAGTAGGACAGTTTATAAGCTGATTAAAATAAAAGTAATTCTACATAACGACTACGCTTACTTATACCGAAACACTGCGCGGGATAACTAATTGACACCATCCAAATATTGGTACCTTTAACTTTTTAACAAAATTTAGTCCTCAAACGAAGCGAGAGCGGGCCACTAGAAATAAAATGCACCGAAAAATTCAGACCAATCAGCTAGTCTCAAACTAAGGCATTTCCTGTCCTACGAGTATCAGTCTTTCAACAAAATGGCCGACGATAGCATCAAATCTGAGTCAATAAAGTTCGTTTTCTAAATTGACTCGACAGGGAATCAAGCCCGAGACTTTCCGGGCCTTTGCACACTACCATATCTACTGCATCATTGAGGTCGTCAAGGATAAAGTGGGTGAGATTGTGGTTGATGTGTGCATCGTAGGGATGGCGGATACAAATCATATTTAGTTATTAAATCCCATATTGCATCAATATCGTATATCCGATACCGGTTCGTATCAATACTCGATAGATATCGGTAGCGATATGAATTGGTTTGGTATCACGCTTGATATTATCGTCGTAGGTATCAAAACTATAAATATTAATTTTTTTATCGTTTACATCCCGAAAACCTCATAATAGGTATCGTGAGTAAAGTACATTTAACATATTAGACCAACAAAATACATTAAAAAAATAGAATATCCACCCAACAATAATATATGGAACAGCTGATTTTTTTTGCTTATTTTGTTGATCTAACATATTAAATGGGCTTTATTCACGTTACTGACGATACCTAATATGTATGAGATTTTCAGGATGTAAACAATAAAAAAATAGCGGCGTAACTGTGAAACGTGTTTCACTAAATATACTTACACCGTGTAAGAAGTATATTTAGTGAAACACGTTTCACTGTAATCGGTACTATATGTATCGGTTTGGTATTACGCCCGATATCCACGAATTAGATATTTATGACGAGTTTGATTTAAAGATATAGAATAAGTATATTTAAGTGTAAGTATTTCATTGAAATACTTCCGATCCACGGTTTCCACCCCCCCCCCCCCCCCCCCCCCACGTCTCTAACTAAGGAACCCCCCCTACATAAACAATAAAGGGACCCTCCCCACGAATAACGCTGAGGTGTATCCGTAGGGAGGGTTCCTTTGGAGCAACTCCCCCACGGATCCACCTAAGGTCCTTCCCCCCCCACGGATCCACCTAAGCCCCCCCCCCCCCCCCCCACCCACGGCTTCACCTAGGGAACCCCCTTTGGATCCCTCCATGGATCCAACTACGGAGCCCCTATGGATCCACCTAAGAAATCCTCCCACACGGATTCACCTAGGGAACCCCTTAGGGTACCCCCCACAGATCTACCTGAGGACCCCCATGAAAACAACCTGACATACCACAAAACAAAGATTCAATAATAATAAGAGAGCAATATGTAGAAAAAAATACCAACCAAATTCTCTCGTGGTGACGTTGCCGGTCTCTTCGTCCATCCTGAGAGCCGTTTGCCCCACGATGTCCACCCAGTACAGGGCATTCTCTGTCGGGGACCAATGGGGCCCTTCGTAATGGATACCTCCTGAGTGGACCTGATCAAAAACATCTATAACCTTTAACTTGTTTTTGGAGTACAATAAGACACCAAACACCTATTTGTAATTACGACAGCCTATACCAATGACCATTACAATTGTGAACTGTACCTTAAATGGAAAACAAAAGAGATTTTTTCACCCTTGATTCCAATCGAAAAATTGCATATTTTCATTATATATACAAATTTCGCACCAGTTAATATATCATAGCAATAACATAACTATAAAGAAAATCCCCATAATATAAAGCCTAGTAGGCTTTACCTAATTAAACCCAAAAAACAGTGATACATTGAATCAAATCATTAAGCCTAGCTTTAATTGCGTTTATAATTATTTAAATAGTTCTACACATTGTTATCTATTACAAGAAAACAAAACACTATACAAACAACATTAATTTTAACACCTTTGACCTATACAAGTATAAAAAGTGCCTATTGTAGGTCTTAGCTTAGATAGAAAAATAAATACAGGAATATACCTTTTTAATCAAGGGTGTTGAAGACCTGGACACGGCTTCGTTAACTGTCAACGCTATCAGAAAACACAAACATTTTAAACTAGCCATTAAAACAGTAAAAAAGTTTCGCAAGTCGAATCAGCCGCACAACCGCTCTCGTGGGAACAAAACCGGTCAATGCTGCGCCTGCGCAAGTGATTGTGTTCGAATCCGTACAGTAAGACTGCGTGCGTTCACTAATTTCGTCAGAGTTGCGGAGACATTTCTAATTTCGTACTTACGCACAAAGCCTTTAGTACCGGGTTTTAACTGTTCTTTAGGGTTCTGAAGCTACGGCTGAGGTTACAGTACCCTCATAGTATGGACTTGATTCAAGGGTTTCGTTAACAACTGTTAAAGTTGACGACCCGTTTGTAACAGTGGTAGTGAACGCTGCCTTTGGTCCAAGGGTTGCGGGTTCGGTCCCCGCACAGTACAAACATTTGTGTGCATGAACATGTATGTTTATATTGGTCTGGGTGTTTTCTATACATTATACGTATGTATTTAGGTCCAAAAGAAAAGTATTATATGTATATATTTGTAATCCCACTGTTGATTCTGATTTCAGTAACACAGGTGCTTGAGCTACCTATCTCGGAGTCAGATCAATGTATTTGATGTTGTGAAAATATTATTATATTATAATTAACTAGGCCGCTACTCTGGAGGATCGTAAGGTTAAACAATTCTCGTAAAGAACTGGTTAAGAAACACGGTTTTCCAGGCATAGTGGCCAGAAGGGGAGAGTCAATATGAGTAGTTTTTTTTTCAAAGTTCAATCATTGAGAAGGATACCTAGTCCAAAAGTTGGCAGCGCACTAGTAACAATACTGATATTGCAGGTGTCCATTTCCATCAGGTGATTTCTTTGATTATCTCACCTATCCCATAAAAACCTTTTTTAACACCTATGGCAACCTTTTAATATTTAGATATGTAGTCACTGTATAACTGATAAGATTTTAATCGGCAGCTTCAGATTTGATAAACGAAACTCCAAAAATATTAGATATTGATATAATTCAAAAAGATAGTAGATAGATAGATAATGCCTTAAATTACATAGTATATAATCAAAGGACAATACACATACAATACATTTATTTGCATTTAAAAAAGATAAAAAAAAATGTAGGTACAGTTTTACCAATTTTATATGTTACACCAATGTACCTGCGCAGAAGTCTTATTTTCGAAAATTGCGGCAAAGTCTTAACCAATCACAACGCTCCATTTACTCGCGCCAAAAATTACAATTTCTTATTGGTTGATGCATCAGAGATAGCATTCCTCTATGGAATTAATTGTATTTAATCCTAACGTAACGTAATAAAGTCTGTATTTCAACTGCTTTCGCAATCGTTATCAATCGGATTTAACTTACTCTTCTGCGTAGACGAATTTTGCCGATGTAACTTATAAACGTGGTACAGCTGTACAGCACATCAACATTAACAATACAAAACAATAAGTTAGTACGTATGCAAGCTCATGTGCACCGCAGCGATACAGAATGACTGCAGCCAAGTAGCTTGTTTGGTCGATATTGCACGAGCAAATCACTGATTTTCAGTTGTCGCCAGTAGAATAGAAGAAACTGCGAAGATACGAGTAATTACGATACGACTTCTATTTTTTAGATAATACGAGTCATATACCGACTCGTATTATCTAAACATAGTAGTACGATCAAGGTCCATCGCTGAACCATGTCGTTTGGTTACAAAACCTAGTTTTAAGTGTAGGAATCCTAGAAGCACAGCATCACACTTGGTTAGACACGGTATAAGGCTTTCACGGCTCGTCGCGCCCATCCACGGAAGTCACCTCAAGGCCTCTCATTATGGACCATTTCGGATGATTATACCTACTCTAGTTCACTTAAGTACTTGAAAATTTAATTAGGAATGTTGATTTGAGATAGGTATGTACAGTCAGAGAATAAAAAGGTTCGTCACCTTAAGGTATTTTTTCGATTGCACGGCAAGAATCAGTTATACCAACGTACCGTTTAAAAAAAATCTGCCAACCTTTAAAATTCATAATACATTTTGTCTTCAAATATGGCATAGACAGAGAGATTTTGACCTTTTAACCTATTATCCAAGCTATTCGCGAATGGCACACGAGACAGCCAATAGTAAACATACAAATTAAAAACGTTACCGACCATGACAAAATAAATTTCTTTTTAATTTTTTTTATTATAAATTTAATTGCCACGTCAAACTAATGCAGGTTTTATTTATATCTTTAAATTTTCTTTACATCAAAGGGAATCAATGTTGCTACAAGCAAATCTCAACTTTCTGATTTAACAGTAAACATAATTTTCTCTGCAACAGGTATAACTTTGACAAATTTACGAAAGGTAATAAGTGCTCATAGCATTTCAAACGAATCAATTTGAAAACTAACAAACCTTTTCGTTCTGTAACTGTACTGAGGGCCTATTCTCGAGCACTCGACATTGAAGTCGATTTAAAGAGATTTGTATGGACAAATGTATGAAAGGAGATCCTCGCACTTTTGATCAAGATAGGAAAGTGCCGACCAAAAAAAAATTTGCTGTATTCTGTAAGGACTTGTCCCCCTGATGTTCAATTGTCAAGATTTGACATAACAAAAATGTTTTTTTTTTCAAATTCACTGAAAATGTACGGAGATCTTGATTTTTGACCTCAAATAAAAGCAAGAAATAAATGAAAATTAGAAATAAATGCTCTGGGGGGGGGGAAAGTCCTACAAAATACTGCAAAAAATTTACTGTCCGGTAATTTACAGACCAAAAAAGAGGATGTCCTTTCAAAATCCGACTTCAATTCAAAAACCGTCGAGTGCACGAGAATTGCCCTCTGGTGTAAGTAAAAAATACTAAGTAAAACTTACAAACACCATTTCGGCAGACGCTGAGACTGGCTTAATAGGGAACGTGCAGTAAACAGGTGGCAGCACTATATTGTCTAACAGGACAAATTAAATTCAAATTGAGCTGGCAGCACAGTCGATGTGCACGTTGCCATCTCTATTCATTACATACAAAAACATTGTGCCCTGAAGAGGAACTACCTTAAGCAGAAGACACTCCTTTATTTTTTAAAAGAAATAAAACTGTTTTCAATCTTTTTTTAATTTCGCTTGTATAGCCCGGGAAGAAAATTCCAAAAATTAAGAGTGGCCAATTTTTTTAAGTGATAGGTGGTAGACAAGCAGACGGATCACATGATTGCAAGCGATTGCCGCCGCCCATGGACACCCGCGACGCCAATGGTTATTCCACCAATCCATCCAGTCATTATTAAAGATAGAAATTTCTAAGAAAGATTAGGATTTACACTCGTCTGTCGTCAATTCCCGGCCGATACAAGCGAAATTTAAAAAACAATCTTCAAATACAGTTTTATTTCTTTAAAAAAATATGTGAACGTCTTCTTTAAGGTGGCGGGTAGGGCACACTAGAGAAGCCAATCGATTTTAATTTTTAGCTACTAAACCGGATCTATTTTAAACAATTTCGGGGTTACAACCTCTCGGCAAACACTTATACTATTCATTAAATAACCATTCAAAAAAGTTAGGGCCGTTTTTGTACGTTTATTTTTCGCATACAAAAACTGACCCAAAATTTGTGCATGGTTATTTAATAAATAGTATAAGTGTTTGCCGAGAGGTTGTAACCCCGAAATTGTTTAAAATAGATCCGGTTTAGTAGCTAAAAATTAAAATCGATTGGCGTCGGTAGTGTGCCCTACCCGTCACCTTAAGGTAGTTTTCCTAGTAAGTAGTTTCCAACCTATATTTCTTTCCAACCTTCAATCAGTAAAATGACTGATTGGACAGATTTGGATACAATGACGTGTGGCTGATGTTGTGGAGAAAATCTCAAGACTACACACAATCCATATTAATAACTAAATTATATCTATTGTGAACAACTTCACATGACAATGAATATTTATCTTGTTCCTGATATAGAGTGTGGCCTTACCGAGGTTTTTGCATAATGATCTATAATGGCTTATTATGGTAATTAAGGGTCGTTAAGAAATGTGCAGGAAATTAACAGCAGCATCATCGTAATGCTTTCAAATGACAAGTCTTATATTTTCTGAAGGAAATAGGAGAGGCAGAGCTATCAAAGGTGGGGTACCTAGTCAGTCAGTATGACGAACAGCATCGATCAATTTCGCAACGCCAAATACGCTACACAATGAAGAACCATTTTTAATGATCCCATATTTGAGCATGGCGTAGAGTATTTTAAGATAGAGTTATCCTTGACCATAACTGCGTACTGATTGTGTCACACTGGTCCAATTGGAATAATGAGGGCAAGATAATAGAGAGTGCACTTGTGTTTGCGCACACACTTGGAGCCCAATTCTCGGGCTCGTGACATTTCTTTTCATACGACATATATCACTAAAACATAGTTTTTTTGTATGGTTTTCAAGTGATATCCGCCATGTTTTTGAATTGACATGTCACAAACCCGAGAATTGGGCTCTCTTGATCACTATAATATATCCTGCGTAAGTAGCCGGTCGTTTGAAATTGGCCGCCTTAGCCGAAATTGGTTGGAGGATATTATTATTATTACAGCTGATTGCAAACTTAAACCCTAAATTGACTGTAGAGGAGTAAAATAAAACTCGTCATGTATTCAATCTACATTTATGTAAACCTCTATAATAACAAAGCAGGTGTAGTTTCATGCAACAGTCACCAAGTAAACGTAAGTAACAACGATACACACACACAGATAACATTTGATTTCAATTGCACAGATACGCGCATATTTTAGACATCAAATTGACACTGCACCAAACATTGACATTTTTTTCGTGTACTTTAACAGTAAGTTATGGATAAACTTAGTCATTAAAATAATTTATTGTCATTTAATATGCATAATCAAAAGCACAGTAAGACGTAGGTATCTTATTATTCCTGTAGTAAGACCTATTTTAAACCTAATTATAAGTTGACAGCGTAGATATTATAATACGTTGACAGCGAAAGTTTCGGTACCTACAAACTGTCGTTAGTCACTCAGTATGGTTGTTCTGTATTTTAGTGTATTTTTGTAATGGATTGAATATCATATTTTGTGGCTTTACCCTATTACATTCCCATATCTTTTCGGATGATTTTTTAATATCTAATTATAAAATTTATATAAGTAAATACGATCCAATAAAGACCGATTAAAAGGCTTACGGCTTTATTCATAAACGTTCAATAAACCTTTGCTACCTAAAACGGTGTTATATAGCAGTATTGACGTATTCGAAAAAGAATGAAAACTGCTTTATAACACCGTTTGAGCCAACAAAGGTTTAATAAAAATTTATGAATAAGGACCCTCAGCATTAATTTTTTTGTAGATTCATATTTCAATTAAATCAGTGTTATACTTTGGTGAAAGCGATTCTAAGTTAGCAAATCTTGACTATTCAACCATAACAAAAAACGTGATCGAATATTTCTTTTTAAACATTGTGTATTGTTTAACATGTGATTAGAACTTATTATGCGAAATAATAATTTAAATATATCAAAGTAGCAGGAACATTTTTATGATACTTATTTAATAACTAGCCTAGGTCAAATTTGCACATAGCTGTTCTCTCTTTCATACATAGGTACTATGTAGGTACCTAATGGTCGGATTTAATCCAAACTCGACTAGATTTTAAATACATTTGTATGCAAATAAAATATAACATGTATATTTATGTCCTTTATATATTATATCGTTTGAACTTTCAGAATAAATGAATAAACCGAAATTAATAGGTAATGATGATACTAATCATATACCTTTTTTGTACTCTTGATAATATTAATTTGCGATTTAATGTTATCATGCGACTCAATTACCTACTGGATGGAATACGTGCACAGATTTAAAATATGTGTTACAATTACTTATTTATCTTTAAAATCCAAAGGCAGTAAGTAAATGCGCTGGCTCAGGTTTTGCCAGTACTTAAATGGTAATCCAATTTATGTCTCATGAAACTCATGTAATTAATTTATTTCTCTTCCTTGTCGTAATATTCGTTTTGTAGTGCTGTAGTGTGACACCAGCGAGAGAAGGCCTAATATTAGGGGCATGGCTTTTGTTTTTTTGTACACCGTCAGTCCATTAAAGTCCCCACTGCTGGGGCACGGGGCAACATACTCACCACGTTTGGCAGACGGGTTGGCGAGGGTTGTGATATAAATGCAGAGTTTTCCTTCTCTGGGTGCTGATGATCATGTCAGCAGCTTTACCTTAGTCGCCTTACTACACCTCGGTAAGAGTGAGGGTGGCCTGTTCTACTCCGGGGACCACACGGCACGGTATTTTTTGTACATGCAATTCAATATACATAATTGACTGTGAGTTATGCTTATTGGCACTTATGTTGACACTATACAGCAACTTTACGTTGACTGCTATAAATAAAGTGTTATATAACAAGTAGGTAATACGAGCAGGTGTTTTTGACTAATGTTATATTGTCTAGCTCATCTCTTTTTTTATTTATATAATGGTTGCTACTGTGTCTTGCGACACATCTATAATTCTGCCAATTCTCGTCTCCAACAAGTGACAGCTAAATCATTTAATAATTTGATACAAGGCATTTCAGTAAGAAATAAAGTGTTTAGTATTTGATTCTATGCGGAAAAGCCGTAAAATTTTCAAGGTTCAGTGTTATTATGTGAGGTGTGTTGATTTCATTGTTTTTAGCCTTATGTATGTTCTGCGTTTCACTGTACGTACTAAGTAATACTTTTGTGATGTTATTTAATTTACATAATGTAACATAAATAAACATTTCAAAATAAATAAACGCGACAATTTGTAGACAATTTTCGTATATTGTAGCTTATCTTAAAATAGTTTATGTGACTGTCACATTATTAGTGTTAAACACGAGCGAGATTTAAAAAAATGAGGCTTAGCGAGTTTATTATGTAATAGTATTCGCGAGTGTTTTAATACAGAGTTATATGCAGTCTCATACACTACTTTATTTACATTCAGGTTTTAATCTTCATAGAAAGAAAACACAGGGAAACTAGAACAAGGTTGGTACACAAAGCTGATAATCTAGTAGATTTTCCTGGCAAAAGACTATATTTTGTAAGTAACTCTTTCTTGATGCTTTTGCTAAAATATCAGGTGGAGTCAAATCCTGAAAATACTTCTGTACTATTTTGTCACTTTCAAGCTATAAATAAAGTAGATAAATTCGTTTCTAACAAATAAATTACCGAACAAAATGGTGCGAAATCAACTAATCGTGTGACAGATAATACTACGAGTAAGTATGTTCTTGACTTTCTAACCTTTTTTGGCTGTATAAATGATGATAACTTTGTCCTAATATTGTAATTTAAGAAATTTGGCTGTTGCATTAAGTGGCAGCTGTTGTATAAATAAAGTGCTAATAAATATAATGATAACTTATTAATATTGATGTATGCAACACCCTAACTCTTGAATATTTTTTTTAATGGCTGCTATTGTTTTTGCTTATGCCAAACACATTTTTTTAACTCTGCCAATGTCAAGTGATTAACGTTTAGACACGTTTTAAAAGAAAATTGACCGGTATGGATGAGATTAAATTCTTCAGGATATTATTTCATTTTGAGTTCTTACACCATCTAAAATTAATTATTTTTAAAGGTATCAATATTATAGAGCCTGTCAAAATGTGTTGACATTTGATTTCTTAATTTGAAGATTATGACATGAATGTAGATAAAAACATGATCGTGAAATCTTAAAGAAATTAAACCCGTCATTTTAATGACTAAAATATACGGCAGAATATTGACAAAACGACTCTTGTATCAAGAGTCTACACGCATAGATTTTAATACCAAAATTGACATTCATTTAATACAAGGTATCATTATAACGCTAACTATATTTCACGTTCTCCATAATTATTGTCATTTATGATAATTGATTAATATATTTAACATTCGTTCAAATTCAGACAAAATACACGACCTATCTACAAAGACAAATAGTTAACAGTAACACACCAAAAGTTATGTTATGAGTATCTCATAGAATTAAGAGAACAATAAAATTATTTCTCATGCAATCGAATTTATAATAAAAAGTTAATACAAGAATAATAATATAATTGTTTAATTTAAACCACGGTTTATATAGGTAAATGCAAATCATGTGAGGGAAGACATGCAAACAATTTATATGTTACTAATCATAATATTATTATTACTTCAGCGGTACGTCTTCTATGCTAAGAATTATAATAATCAAAGGAAAAACACTACATTTTCCGATCGCAAATGTAATCAAGAAGTAAGCTATCTAAATTCTAATAACTAACAAACTTCATTTCGTAATAAAATGGCAACAATATAATTTTGCAACAAAATATAATAATATCACTTCAACCTCTCACTTAGATGACTTAACGAACTGAATATAAAAATAATTGAGCTATGCCTATCGGACCATTTCATGGTATTAGTGGAAATGTGCAATGTCTTATCGTTTACAGATATTATCACATTTATACTGATTGCATATAATATGTAATATCTAACAGGCTTAATATATCAATTAAATTAAAACATTGGTTAGAGTAGCGAACATACCTTTGACAAACATTAACCCATCTTATTATAAATCACCATCTAAAGCTCATGAGCTTTAGTACGGTAATATGGATGACATGTCATCCCATCCCAACAACGCAATGTTAAAAAGGAAGCCCCTTTTGACATTGCGTTAAAAGTAACTGAGAACGCGCAGGCGCACGAACTTTGTTCCGGGACTATCCTAAGTTCCCGATTTGTAATAAGGGGGATTATGAATATGATCTACAGGTACAAACTTTTTTCGCGGACCTCATGTCATGAATTTGTATTTATTTAAGACGATAAAGGTTTTTTTTTGTATTTTAACCGTTGGCGGATTGTTTAAATTATAAAAGGTTAGATAGACAACTAGGTAATTAGATAATAACACAGTCAACAAAAAATTTAATAATTTTCTAAAAATGGCCTTCAGCCCAGTTAAAGAGGCCAGCACTAATATTGGTGCCAGTAGTATAATATTTGTTATTTACCTGGTATTTTTATAATCCACTACAATTTTATGAATACTTAAAAAAGATAAAAAGATTCTGCCTTAAATGTTGAACACTGACAAGGATGTTGGCTTAATACGTATAGCTAAACAAAAATTTAACAAAATTGCCTACTTAATCAAAATTAAAATAAATTATTGTCAAAGAGTAAAAAGAGTGCATCAAAAATAATGTACAATAAACATATAAAATAAACACATCTATTTATTTGATCTAAGCGGCCAGAACTTTACACCTACTAAAACATAAATCTGTATTTTTCTGTCACTTTTATTTCGTTCGAGAATCAAGCCAAAAGAATTTTGACAAGCTGATGGTTGTGTCATTAGAAATATACTGAGTTACATTTTGCGGTATTATTATCATTTATAGGCCACGTCACACTTATTCGTTTAGCACATTTGGAAAGCCTGAAATCTTCGTTACACATACATAGATTCACTCCAAGACATCCTTTCTTGATATTTTCTCCTTTTAAAATATAAGATCTTATATCAATGAAAGCTTACGCCTAATCTGATTGATATTAATTAAAAATATTCAGAAAGATTTACTGAACCACGCCTCGCTCTAATATAAAAAATTAAATAACAATCCCTTTCTGAAAAAGCGGAACTTATTGAAAAATTTAATAATTTGTTTTCGCGAATGAAATATCCTTAAGATGACAAATTATACTGCCGTATAGATAAGTGATGTCTATCTACACTCAAAATATTTTTTTAATGACCTGACTGTTAAATGACCAATTAATAATTTATAGTTAACAGCGCCATCTAGCCAGCGGTGCCTGCTTCAACTAGCTATCGATTTATACATTTTTGTCCTCGTATCAAAAGCAATTTAGATTATTAAGTATCCGATAGATGACGCGGACCACACCTATATATACAAGAAACTTGTGTGAATAAAACCTTTTCATCCTGCAACGGCGTTTACTTACTCCTGACCCCGACTCGCACCGACGACTCAACACTGACAGTTCCTAAATCACAACATGCATGTAATGTTATTTTTACGTACAAAATTACCACTGGAGTTTGGCACTGAAGTTTATTTTCCTCACCTGACTTTACGCTGTCTAAAGCTGTTAGAAAACATAGTGTAGGATGCCCTGCAGGATGATGGACTGGCGATTTGAAAAAGATGGCTGACGGAAGTTGGATGCAAACTTCGCGGAACTTGGATGGCGAGCGCTCTTTGGGGGAAGCCACTTTCAGCAGTGGACGGTGATATTTCATTCGCAATAACCCTGATTAGATGCTAATAAAAATATAAAAAATATACTTATGAAATAAACTCATTAATTTTCAAGTTACCTAAATCATTCGAGTATTTTACGGAACAAGTGTGACAAAGCAGCCCGGAGCATGGTGGTTACCTTACCGGAGGCCCATGAGCCGCTCCGCGATGCCGAGGTAGTAGACGGTCTGCGCGATGCCGAACAGCGGCGCGATCACGATCATCCGGCACGCGCCGCCCTTGAAGAACGCGGTGGGGCCTTCGTGTTTCAGTGTTTGCCTGGTAGTGAAAGAAAGGACGTGTCCAGTAACTGGGTAGGACAATGTACAGTATTCCAAAAAAATCAAGGAAAAACCTACTGATTTCGAGAAAAATACAAAACCTAAAAGCAAGTCAGAAAACAATTTAATAATGAGCAGTTTTCCATGTAGGTATTTGGTTTCTAAAAGTAACACTAGATAGCGCTACTGGCACTATCAATTAAAGTTCCTTATTTGTCTATGATAGGCAATATTTGATAAACCAATCATGTGATGTGTTTACCAAATAAATGCTTATTCTATTCTATTCAATCATCATCAAGACATTTACAGCCTGTATATTTAATTTTATTTTACCCATAAGAAAATAGTAAAATATGTATAAAGTTTCGTTTTGAATCACTCTCCGTAATTTAAAAGGTACATAGCACTAAAAATACACATTGACTACAAAGCATTAAAATATTAAATTTAATAAGCCTAAAACTATTTTTCCATAGATTAGGGACCACATGAAATATCATACCTTACCTAAAATTTACAGGAACTGATTGCGCCATCTAGCGAATCACTTGGAAATTTATAAATACCTATTGGAAAACTGTTCATATACTTCCAACAACCAAGCATAAAATATGGCGTCACAAGTAAAATTACGTAAATCACAGACTACAAATATAATCATTGTCAGATGTCATTTGACACTTGGACATAACCAATATGTTTGTATTGTCAAACTTGACAGTTGACGGACGTAATCATCGTAATGTCATAATCGCCATAATGCCTGCGCTATAATATATATAATAGCGCCTGCGCTGTGTTTCGCCGTGTGAGTGTGGTTACCGGAGGCCCAATGGGGGATGAAGGGGAAAAGGTTGGCAGCGCACTTGTGACTCCACTGGTGCTGCGGGTGTCCATGGGCGGCGGAATTGCTTACCATCAGGTGATCCGTCTGCTCGTCTGCCACCTCTCATATAAAAAAATGTTTTTTCCTTTCTGTATTGCTATATTTTTAATTGCAGGTATCGAGTGTTTTGAAGCCAAGTAGGCTACTCACGTGATGCAGTCAGCGATGGAGGAGTACTGGCGCTCGCCGCTGCCCTTGGTCAGCGTCTGCATGCGCGTCTTCACCACGTCCATGGGGTTGACGACTAATGCAGCAGCCGACCCCGCGGCGCAGCCCGACATGAACGACCACCTGGGAACAGACACACGTATTCAAAAATAGTAGACACCAGCAGCTTCGCTCGCGTACAATGACGGTTTTCGCGTGTGAAAAATCCGCTAGATGGAGTACTATAGGAGTGAGGTCCATATATAATGTGATTGGTTATTTTTAAACGTGATCTGACAAAATGTCAATTTGACAAACTAAACAACCAATGCGGTTGATGTTGGACCTCAGTCCAATAGTACGCCATCTAGCGGATTTTTCACACGCGAAAACCCTCATTCAGTTTGCCTGTAAAGTTGCTTAAGCTTAATGTGACGGGTAGGGCACACTAGAGACGCCATTTGATTTAAATTGTTAGAATCTAAAATTCTAAACCGGATATCTTTTTAACAATAACTCGGTGCTTCCGATAATGTCGAAAATTTTTGAGCGAATCATATACAATAGGTTATTTGAGTATCTTAATGAAAAAAAATTCTTTAGTGATTGCCAGTATGGTTTTCGTCCTAAATCGAGCACCCTCTCGGCAGCAGCAGATTTGATAAGCAAAATAAAGTCAAGTATAGATAAAAAGCTTATTGTCTTAGGTATTTTTATTGACTTAAAGAAGGCTTTCGACACTATATGCCACTCAAAATTAATTCAAAAACTAAATAATCTAGGTGTTTCCGGTTCAGCTATTCAAATTTTAGAGTCATATCTTGAAAATAGATCACAGATCGTAAAAATAGGAACATTTTCGAGCAACCCTCAGAAACTCTCCTACGGGATCCCGCAGGGTTCAATTTTAGGACCCTTATTTTTTCTTATCTATATTAATAATTTAACCAATTTAGAACTAACAGGTGATTTAACGCTATACGCGGACGATACATGCCTTTTTTACTTCGGTAACTGTATTCAGCACATCATTAGTAGGGCACAATTGGATCTAGACATGCTCAATACTTGGTACTTACACAACCTCTTGACTATAAACATAGCAAAAACATCATATATGATTTTTAAAGCAAAAAATAAAAATATACAGAGTTGTCCTCCCCTGACTATAAATAATATCCCAGTAAAGCAATCATATAAAGAAAAGTATTTAGGCTTGTGGCTGGACGATAATTTAACTTGGAAGCCACATATCGAACACATAAGGAAAAAGCTAATGCCAATCTTAACGTCAATACGGAAAACATCATATTGCATTCCTCAGAGGTCTCGTGCTGTCTTATACGATGCACTTGTGAAATCAAATCTACAATACTTAATTGAAATATGGGGATCGGCTTCAAAGACCGTATTGAAAGATTTACAAATATTACAAAATAAAATTATTAAGGTACTGTTCCACATACATTATCGCACAGAAACAAAACTTGTATTTAAGAAAACAAAACTATTTAACCTTGAACAACTGTATAAATATAACACATGTCTATTAATTAAAAAAATTATCACCAAAACTATACACACAAATATTAATATTCCACAGAGACAATATTCACATAATTTAAGAAAAAAAAAAAACTATGCGTGCCGCTACCAAGGACAGTAAATTATGGTAAAAAAAATATAATTTATGAAGGTGTAAATTTATATAATAATCTACCAGAAGAAATAAAAAACTCGGCAAACATAAATATATATAAATATAAATTAAAAGAACACATATTAAAAGAATATTAAATTTACTAATCTCCTTCTACACACATACTAAAATACAAATAAAATAAACAACGCGACTCCACAACTTTCTTAATGCTGTTAGGCCGGCCGGCCGGCTGGCCGAGTGAATCACCGCGTAGCAACTTGTTTAGGTACTCATTTGACATAATGCGTGCGCTCGGGGCTCGATGTTTCGTGGATAATAGTATGAACGAAAAGATACCCTCTTTTAATTTTGTTTTTTGTTTTCTGGTTTCTTTAATGTGTTATTGTGTATTGGTCGTTTTGTGTTCAACAGAACGTCAATACCAAAATTTGTGTGAGTGTTACGTACATTATCATGATACAAGATGTTGTTTCATAGATATAAATTATAGTTTCGTTAGCAGAGCTGCGCTGCGCCATTTATATTATTATTGCATGCTTTAGTTATAATCTCATTTTAAGTGAACTGTATTTTATACTAAGTTCTTATGAGAATAAATTCTTTAAACCTAATATCGAAGTTCGAGCCTCTCGGTAAGAATATGTCCTATTTATTTAATACTTATAATTAACTTTTTGATCTGTTTTTGCACTCGAAATTTGGGTTAACGCCATAAAGTGTATGACGCTGATAGTTCTCTCGGAGGCAGTTACACCCTTGTACTACCATGTTGGGTTTTACTTCCTATAGGTTCAATGTAGCCAATATACTGTGCGGTCATACAAGTAAAAGTATTACCAGAAAGGCGGGTTTCCGCCAGGAGTATCCTTGGGCCCCAGATCGTTGAGCGTGGCAAACAGCGGGAAGTATATCACGCTGAAGGATATGTCCCGGCCCGCGGTGGCTGTCACGCCCTTGTACAGCCCCAGGATGCCGCGCTCCGCCAGCAGTTTCCTGGTCAGCTGCATCGCCGTGATTCTCACGACCTTTTTGCCCTCTGAAATCAATTTAATAACAATATAATCCTGCATACCTGGGCCCGACCCAACTGGCAAGCGCCCAGTGGGACGCTCAAGGTCATCGTCAGCCCATTTAAGTCCCCAATGCTGGGGCACGGGCCTCCCTCAATCACATGAGGGGTAATTGCCATACTCACCACGCTTGGCAGACGGGATTGGCGAGGGTTTTGATATAAATGCAGAGTTTTCCTTCTCTGGGTGCTGCATGATCATGCCAGCAGCTTTACCTTAGTCGCCTTTTACGAACCCGCGGTAAGAGTGAGGGTGGCCTATTCTACTCTGCCGTGGACCATACGGCGTCTTACGCCTTACGCTTAACGTATCGCTGGATAAATCAGGTCGAAAGAGATCTTGCCCACCTTCAACGGCCGGACAGGTCCAGGTGGCCGAAAACAGACCGGAATGGCGAAGTCTCGTATGGGCAAGGTCCACTTCGGATCGCTGAACCAGCGTATTAAGTAAGTAACATCAAAACCAAATTAAGTTTAAGTATCACATAAAAAAAACGTCTCAAAATAACCAATCACATAGTAGATGGACCTCAGTCCTATAGTACGCTATCTAGTAAATGTTTCACAAGCATAGCTCCCATTTGACTCCTATTATCAGCGGTGTCTTATGTACAGGTCTGGAGCCCAATTCTCGTGCTCGAGATATTTTGGAAACATGGCGGCTATCACTTGAAAACCATACAAAAAAAAACGATGTTTTAGTGATATATGTCGTATGATAATAAATGTCACGAGCACGAGAATTGGGCTCTTGTTGTACAGTCAGATGTCTCGCCCTTAGTAAATATGTTACGTATTGAAATTTTGGCTGTGATAACCTTTAAGGTGAAGGGTAGAGCACACTAGCGACGCCAATCGATTTTAATTTTTGGCTACTAAACCGGATTTATTTTAAACAATTTCTTGGCAAACACTTTTACTATTAAATAACCATGGACAAATGCGGACCCAACATTTGTACGCGAAAAATTGATTCACGCTAAAAGTGGCCGCTTTTGGCGGTAATCAATTTTTCGCAAACAAAAACGGACCCAACATTTGTGCATGGTTATTTAATAAATAGTATAAGTGGTTGCCGAGAGGTTGTAGTCCCGAAATTGCTTGAAATAGATCCGGTTTAGCAGCTAGCAATTAAAAACAAATGGTGTCGCTAGTTAGGGCTAAGTCGCCTTAATCGATCTCGTCAATCGGCATGAATGTTTCAACCTTGGACTAAGCCGACGTAAGCGTGGCTCTCCCACGGTAAAATATTGGATATGAAAAGTTTTAAAGCAGCTCATAGATAGTTGTTGATCATACCAGCTTTAGCTTGAGCCGCGACTCGGCCAGCGTCCTGCATCTGGATCTTGAGCAGTTCCATGGGCGTCGTGACGACAGATCTGGCACGCGCCGGCCATCCCGCCCGCCATCATTTGCCGAAATATCGGCAGTGACCTGCAATACAAAACCTTGGTCATTTGCTGTAGGAAACAAAATAAAATATTGTGTCTTACAGACTTAACAGACGGTTTGGTTCGGCCTACCACGAACCGAACCATGAACCATACCACGAACCGAGCTCTACAGACGTGCCCACCGGCTGACGAATCGTCCGAGAGAGAGAGAGAGAGAGACGATCAACCGGTACTGTACGAACGACAATATACCTGTCGCATCCAAACAAAGGAGACACACAACTCGTGTGAAAGGAAGGGAAACTAGGGTTCGGTTGGTCGCCATTAATATTAAATATAAAATAAAATAAATATTTGACATCACATACATTGATCTGACTCCGAGATAGGTATCTCAAGCACCTGTGTTACGGATATCAGAATCAACAGTGGGATTACAAATATATACATATAATACTTTTCTTTTGTAAATATATAGATACTTATAATACATAGAAAATACTCTGACCAATACAAACAGACATGTTCATGCACACTAATGTTTGTACTGTGCGGGGATCGAACCCCAATTCTTGCACCAGAGGCAGAGTTCACTACCACTGTTCCAAACAGGTCGTCTCAATCGTCTACGCAAAAATTAAATTAATGCGTGGTACGGCCGTACCAAATCCGATCGTGTGGACGGCACATCGAACCATTTGGTCCAGTCGCTTTTATGACACCATACATGCAACCTGTTAGGAGCGTCGTCCACAACACAGTCGAGGCGACGCACAGAGTAGGGGTTTGGTTTAGGATTGATCTCTACGGCGTAGAGTCGAGGCACGGGCGGCTAAGCTTCCTTCTCATTTTAAGTCATTCCTAACTCTTAGGCTAGGAACTGGACTGAAAACAGATCCACTCTAGGATCTAACAGATTGGAATAGTTATTTACGGGATTTCTACCATGTACCTTATTTTTGAGTTTCCGATATTTCGGCACTGTTGCAAGCGCCATGGTCACGGAATAACTGGAGTTTTTGCGGGTAAGATGTTACTGGCAGACAAATCGGTCTACCCTCCTTCGTAGTCTTTTACTACGCGCACCTGTGGTACCACTGTTCACTAACTCACTATTTCCTCGCACCTGTTCTCGACACTCAACACTCACAGTATCGGCCGCGGAATGACACTTTGTTTAGTTTTACGGTTATTACATTTTCGAATCACTGGATTCGAACAGACTGGTTACAATAATACTGGTTTAAATAAGCAAAGATAAATTGTAACTATCATTAGTACAATATCGATAGTATTATCGATATTGTACTATCGATAGACAACTCTACGACCTATCACATTGGAAAAGTAAATGTTAACTTACCCATCCTTCATCGTGAGGTAATGTCTGAACATGTCGTTGGCGGCGAGTTTGATGGCCTTCTCCGGGGTGATGAGGATGATGTTCACGGCCGAGCCGCGGTACATGCCGAAGTAGCCCTCCGCCGCGTACGTCTTCTTGAAGCAGTCCAGCCTGGAATCAGTTTGGCTTAGTTATACTGCGTTGCAGAAACGATCTTCACCATGGGCGTAGCTAGGGGCGGGTGGGCCTTGCCTACCCTAGATATAAACCCGTCCTAGCAAATCATTCGACGAGTCACCGGCGGACCCAAATAGGCGTCACCGGGGAATTCTTCGTAGCAAATGAGGATCGACTAGGTATTTCTTCGTAGTAAATGATGCCCTCTATGGGCTCCTCTAGGAAAAGTCCCTAGCTACGCCAATGATCTTCACTTTTGACGACGACTTAAAAATAGCTCTCTGCATGAAGTTTACAACTTGGATGAGTTCTGCATTGCCTTTCTAGTTTTTTATTGAAACCAAGTGGTCTAACGTGGTCTAACGTCGTGGTAAATAAATCAAAATACCTACATAGGTACACAACATCATCATCATCATCATCAGCCCATATAAGTCCCCACTGCTGGGGCACGGGCCTCCCTCAATCACATGAGGGGTAATTGCCATACTCACCACGCTTGGCAGACGGGTTGGCGAGGGTTTTGATATGAATGCAGAGTTTTCCTTCTCTGGGTGCTGATGATTATGCCAGCAGCTTTACCTTAGTCGCCTTTTACGACACCTCGGTAAGAGTGAGGGTGGCCTATTCTACTGCACCGGGGACCACAGGGCTCACAGCACAGGTACACAACAATAACCAATTATAAAATGTCTTAGGTATACATACGGACAAGAATACCTTCGATTTGACAACGATAAATGGGTGTTATAATAGATATTATAACAGACTTCGATCTTATTATATCGAAGCACCCAGACAATAAATGAATATAAGTGATCACACAAATGTTTGTCCAGAGTGGGAATCGAACACAACCTTTGGCGTATGAGGCTGGGTCACTAGCAAATGCGCCATCGGACTAATATTTTTTTTTTTAATTTGGGAATTTTTACCGGTTTCTGGGTGTAACACCATTTTGTCATGTATTACTATGTAAACAGTTATATACAACATGTGCGGATAAAGAATGGGATCAGAAATGGCGGCGCATCTATTCACTTCTCGCTCGCACACTATTTGCGTCTATACTCGCACCCGTGGGGGGCGCCGCCATTTCTGATCCCATTCTTTATCCGCACAGGTTGTACACAGATTTAATAATAGGTTATACATACATACATACATTCTGGTACATATTGATGTACATAGTTTTTGCAATAAAATTATTCTTAGTCTTATGAAATTGATAGACGTGTTGATAACACGCGGACGCGGTAAGGATAACTGTAGGTACAATTCTATATTAATAATTCGTACTTCTATGTAAATAATAGTAAAACCTGTCTTGCTAGTTAGTAGAAGTAACATACGCACACGTTTTATTTCTAACAACATGTTTAAAACATACACGTATGCAGGTTGCAATAAAATTATAATGTTTGGCTAACTCCTTTGTCCTAGGTGAACGATTGAAACGCGGCGACGCGACGCGATGCGATAATAGGTATCGTAGCCCTAGCTATAGTTTCCTGCGTTGATGCCACAGAAATCAAAGATTTTAAAAAGTATATTATTTTTGTGGTTGACGCGTTAAAATTAGTCTTCCATGAAACAATGTTTTTTTTCTGATCTGTGTTGCCCCGTGTGTCGCAGATGTCCATTGGCGGCGGTAATTCACTTACCATCAGGTGAGCCGTCTGCTCGTTTGTCTGCCATAATGTAATAAAAAATGAAGAATTTTGGTGATTTACCTATCAATAATGAAAATTTGACGGGTTGCTTTTATGCTATGTACAGACGATGTCAGCTCAAGATAACCCGACACAGTGCAAAAATAACACTTGTATCTCAGACATAAGGACGGTCCAATGTCCAATAAGGGATACCTACAAAACGTGACGTCGTGTACCTAAACATACGTGTCTCGTTCCGTCGCTCCGTCGCTTACCTAATAGTCTATTCCAATTATTATGAAGTCCTTTTTGACAGGTGTTAATAGTTCAGTACTAGGGAAGTACCCATAGAAATCGACACTCAGTGGCATCGATTCTCGATTTGTAACCAATTTTAATCGAATTCACTTTCTACAACTAAGGTTAATAGAAATTGTCGAAAGAACACTTTTAGACATGCAAAACTTCCAATCTTGTTTTTTTATACACAATACACAATTAGATGTTTGGTATAGTTATATAGAATATATGACGATTTACTACCAAATACAAGAAGAGATATTCAATTGGATTTATATGAAACGTGCAGAGTTACGTTACGAGTTTACGTCTTCGAAATGTCAAAAAGGACTTCATAATTGGAACAGACTGTAGGGACGGACCGGTCAGACAGAATTCATAGCCCGTCTTCAAGAAAACATACACCACTACGTTATGCCCTGACTAATTAGCCTAACCTAACCTTGACAAACAAATGTATGAAAACTGTTTCTGTTCCATTGTTACACAATTATAGTGTGAAAAAGTATATAGTGCGACAACTCACTTGGCACGCGTAGCGAAAATCGGCGTGTTCGTTTGCCGCCACAAGCATAAAAATATACACAATTGTTTCTTACATGTTTTTATACTGCCGTTCCCCATTAGGGCCGACTGTCTGGTTCTGCAGCCGCGTCTTGACCAGATCCAGCGGGAACACCACGGAGACGCCCACGATGCCGGCTATGCCTCCATTCACGATCTTTGGCAGAAGTCTGCAACATGCAATAAAACAATATAATAACTAAACGAGACACAAATGAAGGTCGCGGGAATCCATTGGCACAGGACCTATCCGTGTGGAGAACATTGGGGGAGGCCTATGTCCAGCATAATATGTGATGATAATAAACGCAATCGGTCGGATTAGCGGGCTGAGGTGGCCGTGGGCGGGGCAAATAGCTCTTAGAACTGACGGATAAGGCAGAAAGGTTCCAGAATGAAAATCGGGGCCGGCAAGTGCGCATAGAACGTCTACCACAAGCTGAAGAGGTGACCTGATAAAGATTGAAGGAATTCCATGGATTTAGACCGCATCCAACCGTCCTATCCTATAGAATGTTATGTTCATCAGTGGACATCCTATTGCTGATGTGGTGATAATTATGTACTTACTATTTGAAGCAAATTGCAACTGGTATTTATGTACCTTTTTTAAGTGTTATTGTA
This sequence comes from Marasmia exigua, assembly GCA_019059595.1. NCBI lineage: Eukaryota > Metazoa > Arthropoda > Insecta > Lepidoptera > Crambidae > Marasmia > Marasmia exigua. Next base: position 10,863,671 of record CM032482.1, on the reverse strand, counting down.
TGTTAGCTTAATATCTTCATTTTACATTAAACTAGCAATAAATATTTAATTATTTTAATCGCAAACACTTGTGTACAATTATCATAAATCATTGTATGACTGACTGCCACACGACTCTGCGTTTAGAAAAAAATGTTTCGATATAAGATGATAAGTAAACGATGGTATATTTATACCGTAATTTTTTATCGTTTACATCCCGATAACCTCATAATAGGTATCGTGAATAAAGACCATTTCGTTTTTTGTTTATCTAACATGTTAGATAAACAAAAAAAGCAAAAAAAAAATCTGCTGTTCCGTGGATTTTTTTTTGTAAAAATAACGGTGTATATCATTCTCAAGAACAACACTCAGATCTCAATGGTTAACAAAGTGCACCTTCAGAACGGGACCTACGACCGTCGCGTAGGTCCAAATACGAGCACGGACCTCAGTATTTTTCAAATATATTTCTAAGCGTATTTCTACTAGCTCGGCCGGTGTGGACATAAAAATATAGCCTATCCTATATACTGCCGACTGGCAAACAGATCTACAAATATAAATGAAGAAAGAGATATTAGTCTAAATTTGCATTGCATTTAAAAGATCTGAACAAAAGGCTATAATAATAAAATGTATTATACTATGGGAACAGTCTAGAGGAAAATATTAATTAATCCACGTGGGCAACGCTGCGAGCGGTAGATATCTATCTACCGCTCGCAGCGTTGCCCACGTATCATCTTAATACACTGAAGCTTCATGATACTTGCAACAAGGTGATGGATTACAAATAAGAATCGTACAATGCTTATCAAAAACAACCGTTTATTCTGAAGCAGCTGCCTAGAGACGAATTGTTAACGCTTGAGTGCGCCTGTTACATTTTTTTCAAGCTGTTGCCTTAATTTAATACTCTTAAAGTTGGTATTCAATTATAAGGCTTAGGATTGTGAATACCGACAGACCTCTCCAGCTAAGAAGCATCCAACGCCGAGCGTCCAATTACCTGGCGGAAGTTTGTAATATAAAATAAAGGTTCCCCTTCCTAGCAATGAAATAGTTTTCTATTCGGCCATGATGACTTAAGTTGACGTAAGACGGTTCACAGTTAAATACTTCTTCATCTAAGCCTTCGTTAAAAAGGTCAATTATTGTATTTTTGAAGAACTCTTACATCTGAGTATTGTTACTACGCAGCGGGCAAGATGGGTATCTTAAAACCATCTCGAATAAATATACATTCATAATATTGCACATTTGCACATTACCACTTCAACGAAAAGTACCTTACTAATATTTACGGTATGTACTTCGATTATTTGAATAGTAAGCCCGAATTTTGTGTTGTTATACATACGTTATATGTATAAGTACCTAGTTGAATGGATTTTACAGCTGTAACAACAATAACTTAATTATAATAAAGGATTGTAGTGAAAGTAGGTAAGCGTCATCACCACACTCTAGTTTCATAATTTTAGTTGGAGAATGATCTGATCTGGCGCATTTATTTATTCTATCAGCCATATTAAACAATATTAGTGTAGTATAAGTGGTAATATAATCACTTGATTATCAAAATAATGTAGCAATAAAAACCCTGATCACTCGCATTAGGTCGAAGTTCGAAGAACATCGTAAACGTCTTTAGTCTTTAAAAAGATATGATAAAAAATATAATTTTATTACCAAACATAAATAACGACCACAAATAAAATTAAAACTGAAACCAACTGAAACCTTGAAGTATGTATAAGTAGTGTAATGTGAAGATAATTTGAACGCGAGTAGCTATGACTAATCATAGTAAACAAGCAAGCAAATGGGCTGAAATCATTTTAAAAAGCCCAAACGACATTGAGTAGAGGTCACGCATAAAATTAAATCTTGTTAGTAATTTTCATTGTTTAGCGACAAGATTGCTACAACAAGTCTCTTGAAATAAACTTGTTAAAATGTAGCATGCGCCTATACATTAAGTTGGATTTTTTACTGTTTTTTTTTTTTTTACTTTTTCACTAAAAGTTTCAAACTGTCTTAAGGTGACGGGTAGGGCACACTAGCGACACCATTCGTTTATTATTGTTAGCTACTAAACCGGATCTATTTTAAACAATCTCTGGGTAAACACTTATACATTTATTAAATAACCATTCTCAAAATGTTGGGTCCGTTTTTGTACGCGAAAAATTTATTACCGCCAAAAGCGGCCACTTTTAGCGTGAATCAATTTTTAGCGTACAAATGTTGGGTCCGCATTTGTGCTTGGTTATTTAATAAATATTATAAGTGTTTGCCGAGAGGTCGTAACCCCGAATAGATCCGGTTTAGTAGCTAAAAATTAAAATCGATTGGCGTCGCTAGTGTGCCCTACCCGTCACCTTAATCACTTGTTAACTAAATTCAATACTCTAAAACCGTTTTATATAATAGAACCGCGTCTTCTCATATTAGCGTGTATTTCCCGGTTGCGACCAAAGCTCTCGCTCATTAAACCCGGGGTATGCTTAGACCGTGATTTGGGGAGTCTGGTAATTACAATGAAGCGACCTGCCGTTTGACCTCGAAGATTTTAACAGGGGAAACAGACTAACTGAATCATGGTAACAAGTTTTAGAGACTATCCGAAACGTGATGATTTGCTCGCGATGTTTTCTCTCCCCACCGAGCAAATGGTAGAAATACGGACATAGATTTTAAAAAAACCATAGGTATTAAAGTATCAACCTATAAACTGTCCCACTGCAGGGCAAAGGCCTCCATCATAGAAATCAAGTCATCGCTACTATGATGGGATTAGGCTTAATCACCACGCTTGCCAAATGCGGATTGGTGATCACAAACCCGAGCTGTGTTCGAAAAATTCGAAACATACTTTTCGCTCGACCCGGGAAACGAACCCAGGACCCCGAGATCACGGCCCGGTACTTAAACCACTAGACCAACAGGGCGTCTGCAAAAATAGGTATTAGCTCGGATTCAAACCTCGACCATCAGCTCCGTATAGAAGGCGCGTTCTAAATCTCTGAATTACCATTGCTCCTCGTTCGTCGGCTACATAGGTTCAACCTATAGAAGGTAAAGCCGAAGTTGACTTAACAAGGGAAAGATCGCCACCGCGGGCTGGGACATATCCTTACGTTATTTATACTACTTCCCGCTGTTCCCCACGCTCAACGATCTGGGACCCGAGCCACCTTATTAGAAATTGCGATCTAGAGTTATTACTTTCCCAAAACTCATGTCATCCCGTTCGGAAGGCGCTGGCACGAATTTTGTTCCGGGAATATCCTTAGTTGGCGATTTGTAATAAGGGGGAAAGAGCCACCCGGCGGATCTCCGCCTTTCTGTTAATACTCTATTTACATATACCGCGTCCTCTATTTCCATTAAAATAATCACATGCAACATATTAATATGTACTTATAACAATTTATTCACCATGCCAAACGTGACATCCAGAATGATGTTAATAAATTGTAGTAATTGCCACATTACGCTCGTGTACGTTTCGCGGCGGCCTATTTAGGGCATGGCTTGCTGTGCCAACAGCAATGTGCTGAGATGGTACCTACATTAATTATTGCTATGAATTTTAATAGCTTCAAGATTCAACGGAATCTACTTTGTAGTTTTATTTTTTATGAATGACATATGGTTGATGTATGGTTAAACATTCATTCATAAAATCTTTATCGATCATAAGTAAAATGGGGGCTTTGTGAGAAAGAATCAGGCCATAAATATAAATGTCCAAATAAAGACGTAAACTACTTTTATGCCCGCTAAAATATGAAAGGCAACACTAAAAAAGTACTACCTTCAAAGGATGATGACTCATCACCAGCCCCATCCTTTCAAGTCCTTCCTTATTCTGAATGGAAGACTTACGTACACTTCAATTTTTTTATCAAAACAAGCTGGTTTCTTTCTTCAATCCATATAGGCATTAGTTTATGATCTTTGATTTGTTGCACTTGTCGTTATCAACTTGTTAATAAAAAAAATAAAAGGTGGAATATGATGTTTATGGGGAAATTATGATATCTTTATTTATAAAAGACTAGAGTGAGTTATGAATATTACAGTGTTAGTTACACTATTTATAACTCAAAAACGGCTTTATTTGGCTGAAAATTTGTGGAGAGGTAGCTTAGAACCAGGTATACGACATACATAGGGATAGGTATGATACTTTTTATCACTATCCTGTGAGAATAACCAAAACGAATACTACGCAGGCAAAACCACTATTCAAGAGTCAATAGACAAAATGAAATCAACAATGTAGGATGAATTATTATGTCAATGTAAGTACATAGTTATAAAAACGAGATAAGACCAACATTTTGATATCTCTGCTGAAATCTTGATATGTCAAGTGTATCATATCAAAAATTATGTATTTCAAATAGATTGACATTATGATAGCGTTCGAGTTGATCTCTCGGATCAACACCGACTATTGCTAAGCGGCCACCTCTTGGGCAAATACAGGGATAATGTTGTCCTACTTTTATTATTTATATCTAGGTTATGTTTCTGATTAATTTCCTTGTTTTGTATTCTGCCAAATAAAGTTATCATTCATATTGATAATTCGAACTTTCTTTTCCTCAGAGTTTACTTTTCTTAACAGGATTGTTATATGAACACCAAAACTACATATACTATGGTCCATGGTAGATAATTATTAAGGTTTAAAGATTCTTTATATAAACATAACGTCACTTACTTAAGAACAAAAAAAATATTTTTTTCATACGTTCGCGTAGATCAATAAAATAAACATTAAGTTAAGACATGAAACAGTATTAAATATATAACTAATATAACATAAATATGCAAAATAAAATAAAATATCCACAGAGACTCATATAAATAACATTACATACTATTTTTTAATTACGGCTTATTCAATGACTTCCCTAACATGCTGTGCAAGTTTCCTTTTAAATATATTAAGCGAGTCGATACATTTCAATGTTGCGGGTAGTTTGTTAAACAGTTGTGCTCCCTCTCAATTTGTTCGGATTAGTAAATTATTAGAAACATTTAGTACCAAGTAGACTCATCACCAGCCAAAGCCAAGCCAAGTGATATACTCCACTGTACATATCTACTCACAAGGTAGGTTAGTATGCATTAGCCCACAGAAAGTTGGAAGACTTCACACAAACTAAAGAAATTATTTTTGAAGTTAAATGCCTATACCAGTTTTCTCACTATGTTCTCCTTTCTCACCAAGCTAGTGGTATTAATATGCAGATAGATTGCTGTTGAATAGGGTTCTGTATACTGAAAATTTATGTAAAATCCTAAGAAGTAATATGGTACTTACGAAAACTGTTGGGGTGGTGGTGGCGGCTGATCGGATTTTGAAGACATTGTGGTGTTGCTCTAGTGTCTGTGAACAATATAAACCAATTAAGGTAATTAGAGTCTAAACTAATATAAATAAGGAATGACTGCAGCATTTTAACATCTAATTAAAATACAAACTTAGAATTAAATAATCTCCCATACTATATGCCGTTGGACCTGCACCTAATCCCCCTTCTCATCGAAATAAGAGCTTTCGGGAATAGTGTCTATGCAAATACTTGTGCACTATAATAAGGCCTGCGTCGATGGCTGATCGCTAAGATTGGCCGCCATGACCGAAATATCGGTTTGGAGGACATTATTTTACAGCAATAGAAATAACCAGTAATTAGAATTTGTTTTTTAAAGTAAATAATTATATTGCAACCATTTAGGTTAATTTTGAGATAGGTACTGTACCTTTTTCTCTTGTAGTTATAAATTGAGTATAAAATAAAAAACATTACAACTCACCAAGTAAATCATTCATGAAACAAAGTTTTGATTTTTTTTAAAGAGAACAGTGGAGAACACGTACAGAGTTAAATAGCAAAGTCTTAGAAACTAAATAATCTTGGTAATTTGGTATGTTTCGTTATAGCCATCATTTCCGTAAAATAAGGTACACTCGTAGGTAGAGATTTAGAAGCTGAAATTAAAATATAATCTCATGTTCTTCATCGAGCTTTTTAAATACTTTGAGCAAGTTTTTTACGTAATCAAAACAACAATAAAACATCACTTACCTTGGCCAATAAAGATTTTGGTATATAGATATTTATCAAATTAATTCTTGCACATAATGAATTTAATGAAAATAGGCGAAATTAATAGAAAATTATTACATATAGCAACTGGGATGAACGCTGAAATCGATAATATCTGGAGAACTGACAGCTTGATTGATTTTTTGACGTTTGCGGTTTTTTGACATAACACGGCTCGTTTCCTGACGTTTAGGTTTTTTCTTAGGTCTATGTGTGCCAAGTATTATTATTGGTTGTTTGTTAGTCGCTAATCTAGCAAATGCATTACCGGAAGCTTTTTTATTATCACAATTTGATCTTAGCCAAAAGGCCGAGAAGCGATAGCTATTTTATTTTCTGCATAGTGGCTAATTTTCTGCTTCTTTAAAAAAAGCGGGAAATTAAAAACTATTGTGTCAATTAGGGGTGTCCACTTTGAAAAAACATCGATGTTTTTATCGATTCGATACATCAAAACTTTACATCGATGTCTTTTAATGTATCGGATGAATACATCAATGTATTGTAAACATCGAGTACTTTTTCTAATGTATATTGCAAAGCTAAAATCATGTCAAAAATCTCTATAAACAGGTCATCTTTTCAGAATGTTTGTATTTGAAGGTTATGAAAAGAGCTAAATCCTATTATTACAGTTTAGATATTCATCTTTCATAAAATAATAGATCTAACTTCCTTCGTAATCTGTGTATACGACCCGATTGGAACAGTGGTAGTGAACGCTGCCTCTGATACAAGGGTTGCGGGTTCGATCCCCGCACAGTACAAACATTTGTGTGCATGAACATGTTTGTTTGTATTGGTCTGGGTGTTTGCTATGTATTGTAAGTATGTATTTACAAAAGAAAAGTATTATATGTATATATTTGTAATCCCACTGTTGATTCTGATATCCGTAACACAGGTGCTTGAGCTACCTATCTCGGAGTCAGATCAATGTATGTGATGTTGTGAAATATTTATTTATTTATTTATACATAAAGGCAAGGGTGAATTGGTGACCTGAAATGGTAAAGTTCATTTGCTCGCTATCGTACATATTATTACTTTTCACAGGACCCAAATTTTATTATTATGACTAAATTATCGATATTTTTGTAAAAATAGTTAGGTACATTGTAATTTATTATTTAAAAAATATTTATTTTAGTTTTAAATATCATTGAATCATTTACATAAACTTGAGGTTTTGTGGCATAAACCGGTTATCATCGATTCGATGTTTTATGAAAAACATCGATACATCAAGTATAACGATAGCTTTTTAAAATATCGGATCGATTCGATGTAACGCATTGTAAATATCGATGTTTTCAATATATTGATTTATATCGAATATCCCTAGCGTCTAACATAGAGGAAATACCTACCTACCCAATATTGGTTAAGAACTTGAGACAAGGTTGAAAAATATTTTAGTAATTTGAAATACTTACAAAATAAATATTAACTAACTATTAAAGTCTCTCGTCTCACATCACAGACGTTTCGACGTGAAATATAAAGCGACACTGAACTCGAATCTTATTTTAAGTACTTACGAAAGGATAAGTTTAACTTACTACTGATAATAGGTAACGTAAGTGGGTAGGTACCTACTCAACATAATATACTAATCTTTCCAATAATAATTATTGGAAAGATTATAATTTTTCCGTATATTATTGTAGTTATGGAAGTCTCATAAAAACCATAAAAATGCTAATAATGTCGCTTTGATCGATCTGGTTCCATTAACTATGGGTTGAGGACTTTGAGTATATACTCAAAGGTTGCGGGAGGTCAGACGGCCGAATTCGAGTTTCTTCGTTGTAATTAGGTATCTATCTACCAGACTTGCCAAATTCTAGGGATCACCATGTCGAAGCATAAGCGTAGAAATAAGCTCATAGACTTGAAAAATGCAGAGATGCATACCTACGCTTGGATTCGAATCTACGAACTGCCGTTAAGAATGCGCACGTTCCTATCAACTAAGTTACCATGATCCTCATGCCGAAGTACTATAATTGTGTAAATGTAATTTATGGTTATTAATTAATAACATCCTCCAAGTGATTTCGGTTAAAGCAGCCAATCTGATTGTTGCTGATTGTTGGCCGCCACTTACCTACGCAGGATAAATTACGCTCAAGTGTGTGCGCCAAGGCGCCAACACAAGAGCACTCTCTATTCCCTTGCCCTTATATTCCGATGGGACACCAGTGTTACAGGACCGGAGAAGGATCGGGCGCAGGGCCTACGGCTTAAGGTGACGGGTAGGGCACACTAGCGATTCCAATCGATTTAAATTTTTAGCTTATCGATTATCGTCGCTAGTGTGCCCTACCCGTCACCTTTAGGTACGGCTTAGCGTACGGCACGGAAGTCTGGAAGTTGGCGGTCTTGTACCCACAAGACCGCCAACTTCCAGACTCCGGGCTGACACTAACCGGGGATCAAACCCGGGACCCCAAGCGCAGCCGTCGTTTTAAAATGCGACGCACTACCCACTGCACCAACGAGGCAGTCATTAATTACGTAATATGTATGTAGAACGGTGGCTCATGATTCTGAAAAAGACGTGTGGCAATAAGCGAATGTGTTGAGGGAGTGAGATGAGGTGGATGCAAAGAGCAGTCAGTTTTAAGGTCATATGTGGCAGTGGGCTGCCACACTGGCGACTTGCGAGCGTTCTTTTGTGGCGGCCATGCAGAAACACGTCGGCGAATCCGTTGCGCATCCGCGGCGTGAACGCTGTATCGTCGCTCCGCTATGAAAACGCCCGCAATCCGCCAGTGTGGCAACTTGCTAAACGAGTTCTGAAGTGGAGACCGCGTCTCGGTAAACGTAGTGTAGGACGCCGCCAGCACATTCATAATATTATTTATTCATGTGTCACATGGAGTGACGATTTGAGCAAATGGCTGACAGGAGATGGATGCGAGTAGCCAAAGATCGATCGGAGTGGCGAACATTTGGAGAGGCCTATGTCCAGAGGACCGTAATAGGCTGATGATGTTAAAAGTCAATTGAAGTTTGACATCCTACATTACCATACAATTCGCTTTCGCTGCGTGAGTGAGGGTACAGGCCAAAGCCGGGGGGAAAGGCGGGTTTAAAGGTTAGCAGCGCACTTGTGACTCCACTGCCTGGTGTCGTGGGTGTCCATGGGCGGCGGCAATCGCATACCATCAGGTGATCCGTCTGCTCGCCTGCCAACTATCACATAAAAAAGACATATTCTTCGTCTTCTTATTTTATTTGTGGCAATCCACTCCTCGACTAAGAATTACTGCTGCCATTTATCACGTTTTAGATATTAGGCGGTATTAAGCGGGAGAACTTGTCAGGAAAAAAATCAAATGATATTTTGACAAAGTGCGTACATCAAAGTCGAAGTCAGTCAAAGTCTCAGTCACTCAATAAAAAAACTATACATGTCGAATTGAGATCTTCCGCCTTCCTTTTAATTCCACCTTTTGCCACGTACCTCCTCATTGTAGAATCAACTTCCCGCAGCGGTATTTCCGAACCAGTACGATATTGAGATCTTCAAGAAACGAGCATATACCTTCCTAAAAGGCCGGCAACGCATCTCCACTCCATCTGGTGTGGCTGATGTTCATGGGCGGCGGTGATCACTTACCATCAGGTGTCTCGCTTGCTCGTTTGCCTCCCTTTCTCATAAAAAAGTCGGTTAAAAACGGAGGTGTTTAGCGTTTTATCGACCTACGGAGTTGGATGACCCGACGGTCCGGAGCACAATTAAATCTGTGATCCGGACAATATAATTATTACGCTGAGTAAAAAACTTATTATAACCATACCTACATACATAACCATTGCATAAAATGTAAAGCACCTAATTATATCCCCTCCCTGCGTGTCTCCCTGCGTGATCGTATCAGTGAGATCCGCAGGAGAACTAAGGTCACAGACGTAGCCCAAAGGATTGAATGCCTCAAGTGGCAATGGGCAGGGCACATAGCGAGGAGAACGACGGCCGTTGGGGCGGAAAGGTCCTCGAGTGGAGGCCACGTACAGGCACTCGCAGCCGTGGCAGGCCTCCTACAAGGTGGACCGACGATCTGGTGAAGATCGCGGGAATCCATTGGATGCGGGAGGCACAGGACCGATCTGTGTGGAGAACATTGGGGGAGGCCTATGTCCAGCAGTGGACGTCCATTGGCGGAAATGATGATGATGATGATGATGACCTAATTATATACCTATGTACCTTAGCTAAGTACCTTCCTACTACTTACATTTTATTTATTGTCCCTATGTTACCACATATAGGTACCTAAGCCCCGCCTATAAAACCATGATGATGCAGTAGGTACCTAAGTATTATCCGATTCTGATCGAAACGTAACATCAGAAAGGTGGAAGAGATTGTTCTCATAATCTTGACGGGCAATGATAACAAAGGCGTTGAAACCAACGTAAATCTGCAGATAAAACTTCTTGGTAACAGTTAGATAGTTTTTGTAAAACTTATCTCGAAAATTTAAAAAATACCTAAGCATCAAGAAAATTATCTCCCTACCTAGGGAAAATTGTAAATTCACTCGATCTATCTGGTGACCTTTTGAAATACTATCCTCGCTATCCAAAACTATTGCTCTGTCTCTTTCACATGCACGACGATGAAAGGGACAAAGCGATAGTTTTCGATAGCGAGAACAGTTTTTCAAACTCATGGTATCAAAAGAAGCATTTTACACTAAAACGTTTTATATGTGATCACCTGATGGTAAGCGATTGCCGCCGCCCATGGCAACACCAGTGGAGTCACTAGCGTGCTGCCAACCTTTAAGCCCCGTTTCCCTGTATTAGGCGTTCGGTGCCCACACTCACGCAGCGAAACACAACACAGGCGCTGATTCACTGCAACCCGAATTTTACCATTTATTTTATGTGATAGGTGACAGACGAGCAGACGGATCGCCTGATGGTAAGCGATTGCCGCCGCTCACAGACACCCGCGACACCAGTAGGTACTTGCCTAATCATGGCTTATACCTGTGTTTTACGATTTCGTGGTCACTAATTAGAGTAGTAATTTACGAGATTTCTTTCTACCATATGTACCATATATCCACGAAACATGGCGCTTTATTTTTATAGAAAGGCCAATCAACAGCTTGCAACAGCGCCGAAATATCGGAAACTCAAAAATAAGGTAATGGTGGAAATCTCGTATGACTAATCGCGAAGACGTCCCGTAACGAAACGAGAATATACCTGTTGTCGCTTCCAAACAAAGGAGGAACACAGCGCGTGTGAAAGGGAGAGAAACTCCGATTCAGTCGTTACTTCCAGTTCGCGCTAAGGCCCCTGAAGCGCAGTCACTTTAATCAAGTAATGTAAGTAGCGGGTTCTATCCCCGATACAACGTTTTCTAAGTAGATGATAATGTTCTTTGGTAGATACTATACTATTTATTTAAAACTTATAGTTATTTGGTATGCTTTTGCACTCGAATTAAGGATTAACGCCAAAGGCGGCCACTTTTGGCGTGAATCAATTTTTCGCGTACAAAAACGGAGCCAACACTTGTGCATGGTTATTAATAAATAGAATAAGTGTTTGCCGAGAGATTGGAACCCCAAATATTTAAAATAGATCCGGTTTAGTAGCTAATAATTAAAATCGATTGGCGTCGCTAGTGTGCCCTACCCGTCACCTTAACAAAGGACATTAACATGTAAAGTTGTGTGATTAATTAGGTAGCCCCTAATACTCATACTGACTCGTAGATAACGAGGCACAAATTATGAAATATTTTGGAAACATTATTCAATCACAAAAAATTATAGTTTTATGTGTTACTTCAAAGTGTACTGTCGTAATTTTTACGTGAACGGGATTATAGCCATTGCCTGTCAGGACAGTCCCTCTGTGCCGTTCGATGCTATTTTCCGCGTCTAACCGTATAAAAGATCTCATTTCTTGACTGTAACATCACAATATTAGTTCGTACCACACAAACAACAATAAGAAAATGGCTTCCAAAGTTCTGGTAAGTTAAGATATCAGAAAGGAACAAAAGGATTCATAAATAGAAGTTAAAAAATGGAATACGCACTATGTATTACTTCCGAAAGAACAGTTTAATATTCAAAACTGGTCTATCTTACATATTTTGTGACATGAATGTCTTTTTATCCGACTTTTTCGCATAGGTACATGGCATATCACGGTATAATGAAAATTTTGAGGAGAGAGTTAAAAGTAAGCATAAAACTCAACAAAAAAAAAATGTTTAACTCTATAAATGACTTTTGCCGGATTAGAATATTAAGCTTCAAGCTCAATAAATGCCCTATCTCTGGGGCACTTACCCCACAACCTAGCCCAATACTTATAGGGCTAGGTAAATCCAAGGACCTTACCTCCTTCCGAGAGACCATGGTGGACGGAACACATAGGTAGGTATGAAGGGCACAAGAAAAGCAAATGTGAACATTTACAACGGAACGCACAATGTCTTACACAAATTTATTTTTCTTTTTGGTTGATGAGGAATAGACATAAACCTTCTGTTCCTCAGCTCCTGTGTTTCGCTCTGGTGGCTGCGGTTCTCGCGACCAGTAAGCCCGACAAGAGGAGCGTGGGCTTTGACTCACCTGGCTGGAACGCTCTGACCGCTGGGTGGAATGGCCTGCCACCTGCCTCTCACAGTCTTGGAGCTCTGCTGCATAGCCACGCTCCACCAGGTGAGAATTGAGCTTGATCCAGGACTATTTCATAAAAACCATAGATACTAGTAAGCACTATGTATTTGTTCATTAATTACCATTTTAGTGGTGCCCGCCTCAGACACAAGTTCAGACGTGGCAGGAGCCGTAGCCGCGGCTAAAGCCGCTGCCGCAGCCGTGATGGCCGCGCAGCACGAGGTGGCCGCGGCGAAGCATGCAGCCATTGAGCAGCAGAGCATTGCCAGCGCCAAGGAGGTGGCCGCAGCGCATGCCGCTCATAAGAGGTACGTTTGACTTGGCTGTAAAGATAAAAGGGGGAGGCATACGAAAAATGACCTGGACGTAATGTGGACCAAAAATTAGAGCACTGCAGATTAACTGGGAAATGGATAAGATCCGGCAGGTCCACTAGCTCGATTTACGGTTAACTCAACGTTGAATATGTTAAATTAAAACAAAAACGATCTTAAGAATGGTATTGTTTTGCATCAAATTCCTTAAATTCTCAGTGAAGAAGCAGCGAGACATGCTCGTGCGCATGCCTTGGAAGCAGCTCAGGCAGCAGTACACGCCCAAGCGCAATTGGCTGCAGCCAAGGCGCGGGCGGCGGCGGCGCAGAAGATAGCCGCGGCCAGGGAGGCCGCCGCAGCCAAGGCTCTGCAGCGCGCAGCACATACGCAGGCAGCTAGGCTGCATAACGCTGGTATGATAATCACTCTGGTAATAGGACAGGCAACAGGCAGCAATCCACAAAAGTTCAAGAGCAGAGGGAGGCGGCAGCAACTAAGTCCCAGCAGTGCGCAGTGTACACGCTGGCAGCTAGGCTGCAAAACCCTGGCGAGTTTTATTCCTCTTTTCATCAGATTGCAGATTGTCTTACGCCCAGGAAACAGCAGTCCATCCCTAAGCTCAATTGGCTGAAGCCATGGAGAGGACGAAAGAGATACGGCTGCAATCAAGGCAAAGCGGATTGTTTGCACCTAAGGTAGGACTGGTGATTTTTTACAGTATCTTCTTCTAGGGGTTTGTTTGTAGAGGTGGCCACTCGGGATATTATATGTGAGAACCCCGAATAAAACAAGTTTCATGTCCATGCTCAGCAACTTGCCATGACATTCTGATGAATAAAAGTCAATAATTGTCAAAAGTGTGCATCGAAGTTGGTTGCTGCAGACCTGCTTGCTTCATCTTAAAAAATAACACATTGCCACATCTTGTGATTTAATGATATCAGTCACAATTTCTGAGCTAACTCCATATCTTCGCAGACCTAGAAGCCCTCAAGCTGTCAGTGATTCAGAGCTCTGGAGCGGCTGGGGCCGCAGGCGCCGCCCAGCACGCGGCCACCGCGGCTGCAGCGGCCCTGAGCACCCCGGGCTGGAACCAGCCCTGGCCAAAACCTTGGCCTTCCAACGGGTGGGCACCATCATCTGGGCCTTGGGCGTGGTCTTAAGAAAAAATTGCCATTTAGGTATTTCAGATTATGTGGTTCGTAAACGGATTTATTCATAAGTTACATTAGCGCTATCATAAATCGAAATTAGGGTTCGAAATGAATTACAGAATCCAAAATGAAGACGAATTATTGCGATGTAAAAGTGCCAATTTGGTGCACCTACATTTGTAGTATCATTTGGTTATATGTATAAGAAAATTATGAAAAAATACTTAGTTATGCTAAATATTATTTTAAGTTACAAGCAAAACTATATTTGTAAGTTTGATGAAGTCTTCTGATTAAATTCATCTCTGTAATCTTATCGAACAAGATAAGTGTAAACATTCTTTATCTAGGTACGAGTACGTATGAGCTAGTATGAGTTTATTTTTCTGGTTATTCTTTATTTTTTTGTTACTCATGCCCAAAGAGGTCTGCATCTCCTATATTAATATTACATGATAAACAACAATGATTTGTGTTTGAAATTTTGGATGTTTGTGATAATAATACAATGAAATTTATTTCACCGGAAGGAAGTTAGATTGTTTTGTAGTAATATAAGCTACATCTAAATAAGTTTCATTCCTGTGACAGAAAAAAATTTAGTCTACGCGGGCACCGCTGTCGGAATGCTGGTTGGACATAATTTTAGCTATGATCAATGTAAAATTTAGGCTTTTATGTGTTTAGGTGTTTGATTTTTATATACATTTTTGTACTAAATAAGCAACGCAATAAAGTAATTTTGAATAAAATTACACTCTTTCATTTGTTATCTTCAGCGCAAAAGAAAACAATGTTTGCTAAAACTTTCAATTGATTGGAATGCTACGCCTGCGCGGTAACCAAGGCGACGGGAGATAGGGCTCCATCTACCGACTTACCACAGCATCCCACATCTGTTCCTCCCAAGGAAAATTATTTTCTTTAAAATGTGATAAAATACAGAAACACAACAAATGTTTCACAAACGATAAGGTAAGAATATCACAAGATTACTTAGTGTGTAGTTGCCCTTAGAACAGAGATGGTAAAGATGTGGTGAAATATTTATTAGCAATCTAAGTTGTCCCTTAGTCGTAGATGTAAATTCATAAGTAAATAGGCATGTATGACAATGTTACGTAAAATGTCCACAACCTTTTATGAGCCTTATCTAGTTAGAGTGGGTTAGAGGAAAGAAGAAGAATCCTTCATCAATATTGGTTGTAATCGGGTCACTAATGTCAGCCCAGCCCTATAAGTAAATTTATTTGTTGATGCAAATTTCGGTTAAGTTTAGGTTCAGTGGCGGACACATCAAGCTATACAAAACTGTCAAATTTCTTCATTCGATTATAAACCTTATATTGTTACACATTGAGTTCGAAATCGATAGAGAAAATTTGACAGTTTTGTATAGCTTGACATGTCAGCCACTGTACATACCTACTTACATTTGTTATATTTGTCAAGAACTATTTTAAATATGAAAGTATTGTAAAATTTGGTCCAATGGTTTAAGTACTGGGCCGTGATTTCGGTCCTGGGTTCGATTCCCGGGTCGAGCAAAAGGTATGTTTCGAATTTTTCGAACATAGCTCAGGTTTGTGATCACCAATCCGCATTTGGCAAGCGTGGTAATTAAGCCTAATGCCATCGTAGTAGCGATGACTTGATTTCTATGACGCAAGCTTTTGCCCTGCAGTGGGACAGTATTCGTATGTAGGCTGATACTTTACTTTAACCCCTATCTGAAAAAAAAACCTAATTGGAAAAGCTAACTGAAGATCTAGCAATCAACAGTAGATAGATAGATAGTTTTATTCCATAAACAAAAGAAGAAAGCTACAACTGATTAAAGTAGGTACAATAAGGCGGTTTTATCACTAGTAGCGCTTACTTTCGCTCAGCCTGCAGTATGAACGGATCCCAGGCCCCGAAGCGCCAGTTTAGGACGCAACCAAAGATGATAATGATGATGGGGAACCTACTTCTGAACTGAATTTTCTAGATGCGTATGAAAACCACAATGCCGCGAAGCGCGGTGCTATTAGCCTTATGCCTCGGAGCCGTGGTGCAGGCGGCAGATCCCGACCGCCGCGGCCGGTACACCAACCCGACCTACTACAACGTAGGAGGCGTGCTGTCCAGCAACGAGTCCGTCGCCTTCTTCAAAGATACGATATCTGTGAGTTTTCCATGTGATTGAATGGCTGTGTACAACCTATGCGGATAAAGCATGGGATCAGAAATAGCGGCTCATCTATTCACTTCTCGCTCGCACACTATTTCCGTCTATACTCGCACCCCACGAGTGCGAGTAGTGATCCCATTCTTTATCCGCAAAGGTTGTATGAGTCAACCGTGGTTCAGCCGCCCTTAATTATTACCTGCAATCTTAAATTAAATCAATTGATTTAATCTAAGCCTGCAATGTACGATTGGCGAACTAGTGTCACACACCCACATTTACAACGTAGATTAGCGTTCTTTCCTGCAGAGAATTCGTAGCATTCTTCAACGACAATATGAGGACCTAAGTGCCTTTACTCAATCTAAGTAGCAGACTGCCAAAAACGACGAGGAGTTAGATATTACAGGCATCCGAAATTTTGAAGAAATAAATGTTCCGATGCGGATTGCGGACTGACTTCATATGCTATATCTAAATCTGTCCACGTGCTCGGAAAAATAATCGAAAAGGATGTTTTTAAATCAATATAGGGTAATCACAACACGACACGAATATAATCTTGGTGCAAAAGTTTCAACATATTGTAATTTCTTCCCTCGGCAAAAATTGGTGCTTTGAATCAGTGTTTTAATAAATGGCTAATTATATTTCAGAATTTGAATTTTAAAGATCAATATGTGCCTCGTGGGGTGACTTATCATGACTACTCAATTCTTATGGACCCGAACCCTATAAAAACTGCGCTCAATGTTTGCAAAGATCTTATCGCGCACAGAGTAAGTATCCACTTCCATCTATAATCATTAGTTTGCAATACGAATTGGTTACTTAAGTTTTTTTTTATATAATTTCAGGTATACGCTGTAGTAGTATCACATCCTTTAACAGGCGACCTGTCACCAGCCGCCGTATCATACACAAGCGGCTTCTATCATATCCCAGTAATCGGCATTTCATCGAGAGATTCCGCTTTCTCTGACAAGAACATCCACGTCTCCTTTCTGAGAACGGTCCCGCCGTATTCTCACCAAGCTGACGTGTGGGTGGATGTCCTAAAGCACTTCAACTACATGAAGGTTATTGTCATCCACAGCTCAGATACCGACGGCCGATCCATACTGGGAAGGTTGGTGTAGGTAGACTTAGATTTTCTTATTTTGACTTCTGATTCCTGATTTCGTAAAGTAAGTTTCGATAAATCTACTGATCATGCATGCTTCTCATTAATAAAGATCATCAATCAATTTTGGACGCAACATCAATTTATAGATAATATGGTAGTCAAATCAGAAGTTACTTATTTTATACGAATTAAATACTCTTACTACACCTAACTTTTATTTTCTACAGGTTCCAGACAACGTCCCAAAATGTTGACGACGATGTAGACCGAAAAGTAGTAGTGGAGCAAGTTATAGAATTTGAGCCAGGACTAGACTCGTTCAGCGACAAGCTGATAGATGTAAAGAGTGCACAAGCAAGAGTCTTCCTCATGTATGCCAGGTGAGCATTCAAAATTATGAAATCAGCGATCGGTGAAACAAAGATCGCAAAGTATGATTACGCTGTAAACTTATAATGCAAGGACTTGAATTTTTCAAGTCCAATTAATGAATTTTTGAATTAGCAGCTAAACGACTTGATATACCTGATAGCGATTTAGGATCCGAGTTAGGGTTGCCAACTATACTGATTTTCACTAAATTATAATTTTTAATGTTGAATAAAAATAAAGTATACTTACAATATACTGTTTCAGCATCAAAATGCAGACACATTATTATTGTTATACCTAGACACTCACAAATTGGTTTTCATTTAGTCAGAGATCTACCAATTTAATAGAAAAATGAGCTCCTTATTTATTTTAATTTCGGTTATAATTGTGAAGAGGCGTATGAAGTTTTTAAAAAAGATTGTAAATTATTAAGTTGTGCGAGAAGCTCTAAAAATATTGTATTTAAAACCATAAATCAATAAAATACTGTTCGTTTTTCTAAAATACTGTTTAATAATCTTCATAGACCTGAGTATTCTAATTCTTGTAAAAAAAAGGTGGCAACCCTAATCCGAGTTGGAGTCGGCTTCCTATAGGACGTGGTGTAATGTAATATGTTCCGAATAATATAATATTGTATTCTTTCTTCTAATTGATCTATCTCGCAACCATTCTTAATACAAAATAACCTTGTAGCAAAACAGATGCAGAGATAATCTTCCGTGACGCAACGTTCTTGAACATGACCACAGCGGGGTATGTCTGGATGGTGACGGAGCAAGCGCTGGATGCTGCCAACGCTCCCGAGGGACTCCTGGGGCTGAGGCTCGTCAACGCCACCAACGAACACGCGCATATTCAGGACTCCATGTAAGTCCACTTTAAAATATCATGCACATAAAAGGCGGCTCATTTTCAGAGCGCAAAAAATATTTTTTAGATGCCTTACAACAAGGCCTGTCGAAAACACACCCATATGGTATGTTGAAAATGGACCAACCTGTATATTTATTTCTTGAGATACTCCAGGAAGTAATTTATTATGCATACGGCCTAAGTAGCAACAGCTCCAGTACCTTTTCCGATCTATGTTAATAATCGACGAATAGGTTTTTCCGTTCGTTCCGTTCTCTTGCAAAACGATCTAAAATTGCGGGTCCTATTTGATATTCAACCTGATGATGACGCTCACAATGACTTATGGGACACTTATCTCATCCTGTTATTTTATTCCCGGTTGCTTAAAGGTATCGCTTCTGAGGCGATCCCAGGGTACGCTCGGACAATGATTTGGTAAGTCTGTTGATTACAATGAAGCCACTGCCGTCCTTCTGACCTTAGCAAGCGTAAACAGAGGAACCAACTTAGTGAGACGTTCAGAAAACATTATCTCAACCATGGTATATTATATAGGTATTCATAGTTTGAGAAACTATCTGTAACGTGTCCATAGAGTAAGGTAATACTCGTAAGTAGGTAAAAGCCTAGTACAGTAAACAGCAAAAGTTGATGCACAATTTTCGCAGCTAGTGACTTTTATGCTCCCAGGAATAGGAACTACAAACTACGAAATATGTGCAGCTACTTCTGCTGTTGACTGTACACCACTAAATTTGCAGCTACGTATTAGCATCAGCCATCCGCGACATGAACACGACTGAGGAGATCAACGCCCCTCCCTCCGACTGCGACAACTCCGGCTCCATCTGGATGACCGGCCACCACCTGTTCGACTTCATCCGCAAGCAAAAGCTGGAGAATGGTGCCACAGGCTACGTGGCCTTCGACGACCACGGGGATAGAGTTCATGCGGAGTACGATATGGTGAATGTTAGGGCGCAAGGGGAACATGTGGCCGTTGGAAAGTACTTTTACTCGAAGGTATGTAATGGTAGCTGCTTGCTGTTTTACTTTCACTTAAGTGGATGATATACTCGTAATCGACAGTCAATTTTGTGAATTGTCTTGGATGAACAGTTTTGCTCTAATAATAGATGGTACCTGGTATTACAGCAATATACTGGCTCCGAGTGTTGACACTAAAACCCGGAAGGTCGTCGATACAAATCCAACAGGGGATTCCAACTTTGTGTATCGACAAGAACCCAGTTAGGAAATTGCAGGCTTGAATCGTACTTCACATAGTACGTTAATCCGTTAGATGGATAGTGGTTGCCATCCAATTCTAGACTTTTACTCTCTAACTGATGTTAACAGTGTCTTGCGAAAATTACCATACTCGTAGAGATAAATTTATGAAGATTATTATGATATGATGATAAGCAGTTGCACGTGGGTAAATAATATGCATTTATTTTGTAGGAAACTCAAAAAATGCGACTGGAATTGAAGGAACACGAAATTATATGGATGGGACGAAGTCCGTCGAAGCCTGAAGGGTTTATGATACCAACACACTTGAAGGTATATAGCCATTCATTATTTTGACTTACATAATTTTTTTTTCGAGCAAATAAATGATGTCTTCTTAATTATATTTTTCTTTAGGTCTTGACAATCGAAGAAAAGCCTTTCGTGTATGCCAGGCGCATTGACGACAGTAGTGACTGTGCTCCTGATGAACAACCGTGTCCACATTATAACGCTAGTGAAGACACTGGTATGTCTACGTAAATAAATAAATAATGTCTTTATTGGCAAAAAAAAGTTGTGTCAATTTACATAGTCAGTGACTTATGCACTAGGCGAGCAGGCCTGTGTCCTATGCCTGTGTCGCAGAAGTCAAAGAGTGAGCTAGTATACCGTAATACAATTTGTCTCAGGTTTTAGTGTATTATTCTTTGGCAATTAAAAGCCAAAAGCAAAAAAAAAAGTGCTAACAAATTCAACTTAATGTACAACAATGGACAAGAAATCGGAAAAAAGGATACAAAGCTAGCATACAACTTTACATTACCTAAGTAAAGAAAAAACGCAAAGGATCGTGGGTTTCAGTCCCACCCAAACACTGTCCATAATTTTTTAAATGCAATTAAAAATTTATCGACAGTCTTCTGTGACGTTTTTTTTTTTCAAAAATGACATATTCCGTTTAAAGCGCGTCCATGCCAGACGCTTACAACAACGACAAGCTCACCAAGCAAACCATGCATGGTTATTAACTTTTTGTCATAAAGGACCATTTAACTTAATTTTTAGCTTCCCGTAGACCCGCCCAAATGTAATCTAAATTCGCGCCACGTGCGATTTGAATGGTCATTGTCCGTCCTATCATTCAATCAGAATGGCTCTGCGAACCCCTGTAAATTCCTCCAGGAACCACCTGTTGTCAGCGGACTATCGGTTAAGAACCACTTCTTACTATGTTATAATAGCTATTATAACACCATGACAAAGTTAATTTTCCCGTGCTCCAGGTCAAATGTATTGTTGCAAAGGCTTCTGCATGGACCTTTTGAAGCACCTGTCGAAAGTAATCAACTTCACTTATTCCCTGGCTTTGTCGCCCGATGGACAATTCGGAAATTACATTATAAAGAACCTCTCCATGCCCGGAGCGAAAAAGGAGTGGACTGGACTTATCGGTGCGTGTACTTAAAACCATCTGTAACCTATTGTTGCGTGCGAATCCCAGTTGCGTCGAAAGCTCGCTTCGGAGCCCAGGGTACGATTGGACTATGATCCATGATTCGGGAAGACTGGTAATTAGAATGAAGCGACTGCCGTCTGACCTTCGCATCCCTGAGACAGGGGAACCAGTCTAACTGGATCACGGCACGGTGATCTAGTGAGAAACTATCCAATCTAATGGTGGAAGTATGCACATATATTTGAAAAATCCTGTAAATTTCTACTTTAGCTCGGCGGCGAGGGAAAACTTCTTGAAGAAACCTGCACGTGTCGGATAGTTTCTGAACCGTGTAACCATGATTCAGTTGGTCTGGTTCCCCAGTTAAAGGGTTTCGAAGGTCAGACGGCAGTCGCTTCATTGTATTACCAGACTCTCCAAATCAAGAATCACGGTCCAAGCGTATCCTGGGCTCCAGAGCGACAGCTTTGGACGCAACTGGGAATCACACGCTAAAATGAGAGAGAGAAAAATCTAAATGGAAATAAAAATAATGTTTTAATTTATATGTTTTAGGGGAATTGGTGTATGAACGTGCAGATATGATAGTAGCGCCTTTAACTATTAACCCGGAGCGGGCTGAGTTCATAGAGTTTAGTAAACCTTTCAAGTATCAAGGCATAACCATACTGGAGAAGAAGGTAAAATAAAGTAAGGGTAGTAAGGTTAAAACTTTCAGCTCACTCAAAGAAAACCTTACCTCTCTAGTTGAGTGAGACAACTATAACATCTAGCATCCACATCATAAAATTCGCTTACATAATGGAATAGACCTGGCAACTCTCCGCGTACTCAACTTGATAGCCAATCATTGGATCTGTTTTTTTTGTAATCTGAGTGAATTCGCAAATGGGGCACTATTTATAATTTGTTATAAAATGTATTTACTGATGTTTGTTTATTATAATGTTAAATTGGAACATCGACTCTCAGATAGATCCGTGATTCATTCCGCTCATTCGACTCACTCGGATCATTCAGCTCATTCGGCTCGTCGGATCATTCCGCTCATTTGCATTCGGATCATTCTGCTCATTCGGCTCATCGGATCATTCCGCTCATTCGGTTCACTCGGACTGGACATTTGAGTCGAATGATACATTCGGAACAGTGTATCGTTTGGCTGAGTCGGAATACTGAGTCGTTTCAGTAAAGAGTTACACACGTCTATAATGGAAGATGAAATGGTGAAGACTTCGCTAAGCGCTCGCCCCGGCCTAACCTCGCAGAAGACTCTTGTTAGCACCGCAACCGCGTAATGTAGTTTCTGCCCTAAGGGCCTACAAAAAATCAGAATTTATGACCGTATTTTCATCCTCGTCCATTATACCTACACTGTTATTTTTTCGAAAAAAAAATAGGTATCAGCTGTTCCATACATTATTTCCGGGTGGATATTCTATTTTGTATGGAACAGCTGATTATTTTTCGCTTATGTAAGCGATTGCCGCCTCCAATAGACACCCGCGACATCAGTGGAGTCACAAGCGCACTGCCAACCTTTAAATACTCCTTTCCCCGGATTGGGCCTCCGCAGCATCTAACATGCTAATCATTCACGATACATATTATGAGGTTTTCAGGATGTAAACGATAAAAAAAATAACGTTGAATACCTACTTAAGCCCTATGCGTCTCTTTTGTTTGGATTCGACAGGTATATTCTCATTCTTCTTCATCTTAGCGTGTAATTCCCGGTTGCGTCCAAAGCTGTCGCATTAGAGCCCAGGGTACGCTTAGACCATGATTCAGGATTGGGGGGTCTGGTGATAACAATGAAGCGACTGCCGTCTGACTTTCGCAAACCTTTAACAGGGGAACCAGACCAACTGAATCATGGTTACACGTTTCCAGAAACTTTTTCAAAACGTGCAGGTTTCCTCACGTAGTTTTCCCTCACCACCGAGCAGATGGTGATGGTAGAAATCCGCACATAGATTTGAAAAAACCATTTCTGCATGCTCGGATTCGAACCTCGACCACCTGCGTGAAAGGCGCGTATATTCTCATTATGGGACAGTTTCTTTGTGGGCCTTCTGGAAATCATAAAAATACACTTGCCTATCAGCAAGAATCTCAGAATCTCATACAATATATTAATTTCACTTACAGCCATCCCGTTCCTCAACGCTGGTGTCCTTCTTGCAACCGTTCTCCAACACTCTATGGATCCTGGTGATGGTGTCCGTACACGTGGTTGCTCTGGTGCTGTACCTGCTCGACCGGTTCTCTCCATTCGGCAGGTTCAAGCTGGCGAACATAGATGGCACGGAAGAAGATGCTTTGAATCTGTCCAGTGCTATTTGGTTCGCTTGGGGCGTGCTGCTGAATAGTGGAATTGGAGAAGGTGAATAAAATAATGTTTACATCCATACACAGACATTGACCTGATTCCGCACTAAGGTTACGGATATCAGACAACAGAGACATATTTCAAATCCAAGATGGCCGCCGTCAGAAAATGACGAATAACCTATTTGTTTTTGTCAGGGGTTTTTTAAATTTTCAATTTAATTTTTTTGCCACACTTCGGCATGAATGAAAGCTCATAGAAAACCGGCGTAATGCAGCACTGAGCTGTTTCTCTGCGTGAGTGAGGGTACCGGAGGCCAAGCCGGGGGAAAGGGGGGTTTGAAGGTTGGCATCGCACTTGTGACTCCACTGGTGTCGCGGGTGTCCATGGGCGGCGTTAATCGCTTACCATAAGGTGATACGTCTGCTCGTCTGCCACCTATCACATAAAAAATAAGCGAAAAATAATCACCTGTTCCATACAAAATAGAATATCCACCTGGAAATAATGTATGGTACAGCTGATATTTTTTTCGAAAAAGTGACGGTGTAGGTATGGTAGACGAAGATAAAGATTCGGTCATAAATTCCGTTTCTTTGTAGCTTACCATCAGGTGATCCGTCCGCTCGTGTGCCACCTATCACATAAAGAAATTATACCTACTGAACAAACACAAGTGTTCATAACACGAATGTGTGTCCAAGGAGGAAGATTGAACCCACGAAGTTTGACGTATGAGGCAGTACCACTACCAAATGCACCATCGGGCCAGTCAAATATTCGCAATAAATAATTCTCTTTTTCATACACTGTAACAAAAGCTACGATATCTTGTAGGCACTCCTCGAAGTTTCTCAGCGCGAGTCCTTGGGATGGTCTGGGCAGGATTCGCTATGATAATCGTCGCCTCTTACACTGCCAACTTGGCTGCCTTCCTCGTGCTTGAACGGCCGAAGACCAAGCTTACTGGAATCAACGACGCGAGAGTAAGTATTCTCTTGTCTCCATACAACTGGAACTTGTCTGAACTCTGGAGATTAAAATATTATCTATTGTTAGGAAAGTTTATCAACAAAAGTCGACAATATATGACATTATTATCGTCAGCGTTTTGCAGTCCAATGTAGGACATAGGTCTCTCAAAATATTCACCACTCCGATCGATCTTTGGGTACCCGCATCCAACTCCAACTCAAACTCTTGTCAGCCATCTTGCGCAAATCGTCACTTCAACTGGCCTGAGGGCATCCTATGCTACGTTTACCAAGACGCTATATCCACTCTAGAATTCTTTTACCCCAGCGGTCGATAAGGCCAACTCACTACCACCTATGACTTAAGAACTGATGCCATTGATATGAACATCATGAATTGGGTCGAAAAATCAGGGTTTCCAAGAACAAATAAAGGTTTCTTGTTAGGAAAATGTTCTTCACACTATGAGTATGGGCTAATTAATTTCCCATTTCAGCTACGAAACACAATGGAGAACCTAACATGTGCCACTGTGAAAGGATCTGCCGTAGACATGTATTTTAGAAGGCAGGTGGAGTTATCCAATATGTACCGGACGATGGAAGCCAACAACTATGACAACGCGGAACAGGCTATTCAAGACGTGAAAAATGGGTAAGGAAGCATCATTATTTTTACTACTGAAAGTTTTGCATAAGCAGATGCCATCGTCAATAGAGTCAAATAGGTACAATGGTGGCGAGGGCGACATAATAGAAAAAGTTCACTCCTATTTTCATAGAAACAGACGAACTTAGAAGGTTACATTCTCCGTCAGGAATTGCTCGAGCATTGATGATGGTGACGGCTATCCAAGGGGCGAAGGAAGAAGACACGACACCAGTCTTTAGTTATGTGGCCACTACAGTATAAGCAAAGGCAACAACATTAATAGTCATCAGCCAACAATTTCAATAGCTTTATGTTACACTTTCAGGAAGCTAATGGCATTCATTTGGGATTCTTCGCGATTAGAATTCGAGGCAGCCCAGGACTGCGAGCTCGTGACTGCAGGGGAACTGTTCGGACGTTCTGGATACGGAGTGGGGTTGCAAAAAGGCTCTCCCTGGGCAGACTTAGTCACTTTGGCTGTATTGGACTTCCACGAAAGTATGTAGAAAACTTTACAATACTTCTTATAAGTAAATATAATAAGTTATTTTACTGTTCACATTTATATCACGGAACATGTGAAATCGTGCAAGTTAAATAGAAAAAAGACAAAAAATGGGAGTGGAACATTTGATAGGGTTACTAGTTAGTAGTTATTATAATATCTGTGATAGGGTGGGAATTTTATTTTGCGACCTCCACCAAAATTCCTGGTTGCTAGTTAGGTACAATATCACTAATTTCATTTTATTTATCAGGTGGTATAATGGAATCTCTGGACAACGAATGGATATTGAGAAACAATCTGCTCAACTGCGAGGAGAACGAGAAAACACCGAACACACTGGGTCTCAAAAACATGGCTGGCGTGTTCATACTGGTTCTGGCTGGTATCATCGGGGGTATAGTGCTCATAGTGATCGAGGTGGTATACAAACGACACCAGATCCGGAAGCAGAAGAGGATGGAGATCGCTCGGCACGCCGCGGACCGCTGGCGCGGCGCCGTTGAGGTAAACAAGGCCAAAGCCGAAGCCATTTTGGATCACTACCACATCAAACATCAGATAGAGAGCAAAATCTAACCCCGTTCTACCGACGACTGAACATTGTTAACGACCAATATTTTAAAGTATTCAAAATAAACGAGTTCACGCTCATTAGATTCTTAATTTTATTATCACGATACTCACATTGTCGTCCCCGCCGCTTTACGAGGACCATCAACTGGATGTGATAGAATTGGTGTCGTAAGTAGACTTACATCTCTCGCACTGTAGTTTGCTTCACAAGGCTCATATAGGTACTTGTAGGACTAACTCCATTACTCTTCCTTCACTTAGGATGATTTCCATCGTCATCATTATAGATAGACTTGTCATGTCATGAAGAAGTAATTTTAGAATAGAGACACACTGACCACTTTAATAGCAACCTTTACCTCCGGGCCAATCCCGCAATCCATTTAAGTACCCCGCATCACTTGATCTATCTTCCGTTTTATTTTGATCTCTTAAACCTAGAAAATAGAAATAAAGGCATGGTGTTACCTCCTATCGGGAATGTTGTGATGTCGGTTCAGTCTATCGTAATGCTGATCTTGGAACTAGTCTTCTTGGATGCTTACATAGATGTAATTTCAGAAACGCAAGTCTCTTCGAGCGGCGATTCTTCCGTCCCAGCGGAGGATCAAGTCGAACGGCGTAAAGGAGGCAGGGAGCATCAGCCTGGCGGTGGACCGCGGGGCGAGGAGGCGCGACGAGCCAAGGGTGCCGAGATACCTGCCAGCGTACACGCCAGACGTGTCTCATCTCGTTGTATAAACCCTTTCTCCGACGGCTGCAGGCAGCGAGGCGAGAGCAAGACAGTATCCGTGGAGCTCTTCTTTTCCAGTCGAGTGTCGTCTTAAACGCAGCCAAACAAATACACATCCGCGAATTGATACGATGAATTTAAATGAAGAGATTATTATTAAATTGAATACCTACGTTGAAAGAGGAAAACACTATGTACATTGGAGAAAATGATGGCGTCTTGTGTTCGAAAGCCTAATCGATCGAAATAGAAGTTAAAATTATGGTCTGTTTTGTTTTCGAGATATTTTAAAAGTTCGAGTAGGTATGCCATTTTTTAAATTATTGATCGTGCAATTAACAAGATACAGACACGGCCTGCAATGCTGGGGGTGGCAGTCATTATGAAGAGAAAAAAAACACTGCCATCGCAGACCGCGGCTGTATTAAAAGTGTAATACTTAGACAATTTTACTAGGTATTTTTTATTTAACATTTACTATTAATAGGCGTAATATTTATAGATAAATTGATTGAGTAACAATTTGTAGCTCTTTACTATATGGGTGTTCCTACACTATGGCTGTAAGTATCACAGGCACTATTTAAAAATTAAGAAAAAATAAAGTTTTGCGACAACGGTTATTAAAGTTAGCGTAGTACACACTTGTTCTAAAGAGAGAAGGTAATGCGGAGATATTTCATTTATTGATTTATTATTATTAAATCCCATTGTTTAACACCAAATAGTTTTACGAAATGTCATCAGTGCTTCTCTTTTTAGAATAGATCGAATTATCTTTTATTTTTAGAAATTTAAAACAAATTTTAATTTCAGTAAAATGTCATTAACAATTTTTACTTTTAGATTTTACTTCGGGAAAACGCGAAGTAAAATCTAATCTAAGAGTCTATGTTTGTTATTGTTATGTACCTGCCTAAATAAACCTCATATAATGCAATAGGTAATGTATTTTCAAGAATTATTAAATAAGACAAAATGATTAAAATTCAATTAAATAAAAACGCAATAAAGTTGTTTTGTTTAAAAAAAAAAGTATTATTTTATAGAGTTACATAGAACTAAACGAAGAGTGGTTGATAAAATGAAACACGGGTTTAACACATCTATATATTTACATAAGAATTTTTAACAGTGCCATATGGGAATATACATTTTACCCTATGTAAAAGAGCTATGGTGCTCCGTTAATATTTGCCAAAAGCAAGCCAAAATGTTACAATGCCAGGTTTGAAGAACACAGAGTAGGAATGTCTTGTGCGCTGCAAGGTGAAGACGTCACACCACACTGCGCCCAGCCAAATCTTTACTTCGATTTAGGTGAAAACAGTATGGGATGCTGCCGTGATGACCCCACCTTACAGCTTTCAATAATTCCTTATAGTTCAGCGGGTAAGAAGCGACAAATCAACATTCAGTAACAACATCCATAATAGAATACAGTGATACAATAACATTTACACATACATGTTAAGGCTATGTCGATCTACTGATAGCTCACACGGCTTGTGCTTTAATACTGTACGTCGGACGAAGGTGCGAAGTCGTTTTACCTGTTAACAGTATTGTCTATCCAATATCTATTTGCTTTACCTATTAAACTGGTAACTTTGTCTTAATTAAATCGTTTCCGAAACCCTATAAACTACATCCTCTAAAATACATAGAACATCGTGCTATATGAATGAATTGTAACAATAAAATACTTTATCTGAATAAACGCGGACATAGAATAAGCGGGCGAAACTAGTACAGTTAGAGTAGACGTGTTAATAGGCCAGAAATCAGTAACTCACATGATCACACACATATTGTTATTTTCTGGCGAATTTGTGGGACCATTCATAAGTATACATCTAAACAGCGATAAAATTGTACGCATTATTCAATATAATTAATTAGGCAAATGAAAACACTTATTTTAAATTATTATAGTTCTACTAGTTACGAATTTTCAAATATTTTTAGCGTAACAAGTGGGTTATGCCGATGTTTAGTCGGTGAATTTACGGTTAGGGTTGCGGCCGAATAGTGCGGTACGGATTTCGGGCAGCAGCTGCTGGGCTATCAGCTCCAGACGCGACTCCAGGGTGTTGCAGATCTGCAAACATGACAAATGTCATTCAAACGCTGCAAATCTTTTACGAATTTTAAAACTAATGCCAATGAATGGCATACCAAAAGTGATGCAAAATACGCAGGCATAACTAGGAAGGACGATATTTAATTCTAATTTATTACATTTGTTACTTTTGACGTCATTATTTCAGAAAACTCAAAAAGCAGTTTTGTGAAAAGCATTTCATACAGTGGCAATGTCAACTTAACCACCAGAACTTGTTTAAACGTGATCATATATATCACAAGCATTTCAACATGTCTAAAATTGAACACCTGGCTAAAAATAACTAAGTTAATGCCTTCCAGGGTAGTTTTTCTTGGGTACGTAAAGGGTTACCTCAAGGAAGTAAGTTAGGCCCCTCGTTTTCTTATTTCATATGACCTTGGTTTCACTCCAATTTAGGAACAGAATAGAATTGTTTTAATCAGAGAGTGCCTTTTCAGGTTGATACAATGATACGAAGAAATTAGCAAACTCACGACTTACTTAAATGCAACTTTACTTGATTGATTCCTTGACCACATGATTCTATTACTATCACTTACCTTGATACGCCCTTTAGCCGCGATGAGCTCAATGCCACCGCAGGTTTCGGCTGGCAGGTGATTCTCTCCATCAACCTTCAGCACGACATCCTTCTTGATCTTAGCCTTGTAGTCCTGTTGGGCCTTGCCCAGGAGGGACTCTACTAGGCTCTTGTCCACCTGTCGGACACGGAGTGTCACTGTGGGTTCAACAAGCTGAAACGTAAACACAATTTATGTTAACTATTTTTCAAACATAAAGCTTTATACAACACAGTAGCCTCAGTGTCGTGTGTTAGCAATAAATTTCTTTCAAAAAAAATAAATTCTTCATTGAGTTCAAAAGTCGAAATGTAGAGATTCGCTGTTAGTGAGAAGGGAGAACACCTAACTTTCACGAGAAGCCATTCTTATTGTAACATCGTCAATCGCTAGTGTTAAATATTTATTTTAATGCTAAAATTTATACAGTGAGATTGATACCATCTGACACTAAAAATAACTAAGGCTTTATTCCATTTTGTCACCACTTGACTGTTTTTTTCTTAGCTTTAGATGTATCTAGTAGTAAAGGGTGCTGCAAAATAGTATCTATACCTGGAAGAGAGCCTGTACAATAAGTGTGACCAGCAGCTCGGAGTAGAGCTTGGTATCTTTGGGCACCTCAGCCAGGCGCTTGCGGGCCTCGTCCAGCACGTTACGTACGTGATCCTCACGCACTTTCAGCACCTTCAGACGAGCTTGGTTCAGCATGTTCGAAGATTGGCTGAGGACAAAATGTATATATTCGTACAATGTGAGAAGGAAAACATGGATGTAATGCCAGACTTTGTAAAAAATAACTAAATAAGCATTATTACAGTCCGCAGTAGATAAGTCTAGCAGTGATCTTGATTTTGGTACACATGGAACAGGATCCAAGATTGAGTGATGATTAGACTGCTCTGGAGCAATAAATTTGGATTTAACCAACTGGGACAAAACACTAAGTTGATGATGATGATTATGATGATATCTTTTCGACATTTACTTATTATCATAATACTGTTCTATAACTAACTCCTTTAAAGCTTGGAAATTTATACAATACATGATCATAAGTTTAAAAAAATCTAAATATGTAATTATAAAAATAGTACCTACTAAAATAAAATCTAAATAGTAAATACTATTTGACTACAAATATTTGATTCATGAAAAAGAAAAAGATTGCAATGAATTGATTGCTTTTTTGAAGTTGGTTTAAAAAGCATTATAATATACATAAAGCCAATATATTTATAAATATAAGGATATATTATCATATTAGGTTGGGGAAAAAGTTTCTTTACATTTTTTAAGAAAATTCAAAACATTTTTTAATATAGTTTATTTACATTTAACTAAAGTATGCATGTACCATTTTGTTTGATAACCTTTTGCCATCTTGTAGGTAGGAACATGATCCCATTAGTGCTATAAACATTTTGGGACCTTTCATCAAAATACCGCGACAAGTGGATTTGGCAGTCCTCTCGTGATGTTAACCTAACACTGCCTAAAGAATCCCGAAGAGACCGAAACAGGTGGAAATCTGAAGATGCAAGGTCAGGACTACACGGTGGATGCATTAACACCTCCCAGCTTAACATCTTAATTTTTGCTGGGTGGCTATAGATGTGTGAGGTCTAGCGTTATCATGGTGAAACACCACACCCCTTCTGTTGATCAATTCCGGCCGTTTTCTCTCTACTTCTTGTTTTAATCTCATAAGTTGTTCGCAGTAGAGTTCAGAATCGATAGTCCTGCCTGGTAGGTAACAGCTCAAAATAAATAATGCCCTTTCAATCCCGCCATACACAAAACATCACCTTATTGCGAGTTAACCCGGGTTCCAAAACGGACGAGTCTGTGAAGCCGGACCGGCCTTTGACCACTACCTTTTTCGCACGTTCTTGTCGTACGTGATCCACTTTTCATCACCAGTTATCAGCTTCTTCAAAAATGATTCGGTTTCGTTACGTCGTAATAAAGAAGCACAAATAAGTACACGGTTCATTAGGTTTCTTTCAGTGAGCTCGTGAGGTACCCAAATATCGAGCTTTTTTGTGTAGGTACCCAGCTTTTTCCAAATGCGCCAAAACTGTTTTGTGGTTAATTCCCAGTTCTTCAGCTACGTCGTAACTACTGATATGTCGATCTTGCTCCACTTTTACAAAAATGGTATCCATTTTATCCATAATAGGACCAGACCAGAGCAAAGTACATCTTTGACATCAAAATTTCCGGATTAAAACGTACTTTTTCGTAGTAAAATTTTAAAATGTATCGAATTTCTTCATTAGCAAAGAAAATATAATCAAGATTCACTCATCTTGACAGTACAAAAAAAAATCACACATTTTCCTAATTTGAATTTGGAATTATGTTCTTTAAAATTTTAACTTTCAATGATATTAAAACCAGCCAGATACATACTATAGTCAAAGAGTTTTTATTACAAGTTCATACATACTATAATACGAAAAGACTTTTTCCCCAACCTATTATTTTGAATACTTTGTGGAAAAGGTGATTAAAATATTAATATAGCAATAGAGTAAATATCACTATATCAAGAAAATTACTATAGTCTTATCAACTTGAGCAGTTGTTATCAGATCATTCAAAATCATTTGTACAAATATGTGTGAAAAGGTATCTTGTGCAATTACTGACTACATTCAGAATTTTTCTCACTAAATCATTAGCTGTTTGAGTTTGGTTCACCTGTCAATCTACATTAATCTAATGAGGATTTTCGCGTGTGAAAAATCCACTAGATGGCGTACTGTTGGACTAAGGTCCAACATCAACCGCATACCGCATTGGTTGTTTAACTTGTCAAATTGACTTTTTGACAGGATCATGTTTAAAAACAACCAATCACATTGTATGCACATGTGAAAGCCCGCATTTTAAGACTAAGATTTCAATTAATTCAAGGAAAGTCTACGGTATAAAAGTGATGATGATTTTCTTGAATAGATACTCATTTTTAAAAAATGGAATGACCACAAAAATGTTTTACTACCTATGAATCACTATCAGAACCAATACAAGCCATAACCTTATAAAAACTGAAGACCTTTAGAATATCAAGTATGATTTCAAGGATATACTTGATATAACAGATGGAACATAACAAAATAGCAGCAATGCGGCCCATTTAAATTAGTATTGCACGGGTTTAAGTACATTAGTATCATATTGAGATAGGTATCACACCAATTAATAAGGCATAAAAAATTTGTCTTTGGATAGACAGCAGGAGTCATGTGACTAAAATATTAATAGAAATCTGTAAAATATTCTTCTAATCAAAATAGTATTTCGCTTAATAATAAATTACTTGGTAAAATATATGCATAGATTGATTTATTTATGAGTAATTAGTATGGAAATAAAACTTTAATTTTAGAATTTTAAGTTTAGTATAACAAAATGCATATACCAAATTATATCCTCAAATACTCTTTCCTAGTTTAACTTAACATGGACTCCAGTATACATATATTCATTATACTACTACGATCCAGTCATAATGGAATGTCACATAGTGCATGCATAGTGCATGATCACACTTTTACGAGACCTTGGTTTGTTCCTCGTAGTGTTTAGTCTTAGTTTAGTTTTACATTTAGAGGTTATTATGACCAGATCTAGAATGCAATAGTCTTAATGGGGACATACATCTTTTTCTGGAGTTCAACTTGTTTCTCCTTCTTCTCATAGTATTCCATGATCTTGAGCCGCTGCTGCTGCACCAGACGGCCCTTCTCGATGTTGAACTCCTCCTCGGCCTTTGCATCGATTTCTTCAGCTTTTTCATTAGCCTCTTGTTCGATGAAGGCCATCATATGCTTGATCTGTTAAAAGGAAACCCGTACATTTCAATACCATCATATAATGCATCATAGAAACACATTTCATCAACTATTTGAAGCTGCAAATCGACTATTTCGAGTGAACCCGTGAGGGGTGCCTGGATCAATCATCCTGACAATTACATGTCGTGGCAAACGCTGCAATGCCGTTGTTTTAACACATACCTGCTTTTGAACATCTGCATCGCTGAGCGCCATGGCTGATAGTTAATATTAAAACACCACTAACACGAAAACAACCGATAATGAGCCAGAAAATTAATAACTGGCTTGAAGAAGTAAGACGACGCCTATCAGACGTACTCCTTCATTGAACAATCATATGATCTTGGTGTTGCCCTAAAATAATTCTAAATTCCACTGTAGATGATAGACTAAAATTGTCTATGATTGTTTTAACTCGTTAATTGCTAATTAACGTTTAAGATAACTTTTGAAAAATACGCTCTTTTTAACAACATGCGATAAGTGAAGTACAGTTAAAATTTGACCATTACATTATATACTATCCGTGCGGATAAAGAATGGGATTAGAAATGGCGGCGCGTGGAGCCGGTACCGTCAGCATAGACGGTTTGAAAACTTATAACTGACGTTTTTCAGTATAAAATATCATGACCGTTGAAACTGTTTTGTTTTTTTTAATTAAATTAATAAATGTTATTAATTAAAATACTATTAATGTACGAGTATCTTTTATAGGTTTTATTATTTTGGAGTCTTTTTGACTGTATATAAAAAATGTATGAAAATTATTCAGATTGCAGATTATATAATGTTATGGCATTTATAAACGAATTTGTTCTCAAGTAAATATGTATTTACTAGCGGTCCGCCCCGGGTTCGCCCGTGGTACATACATAGCCTATGACTACCTAACGTACCTTTCCTATGGAGAAAGAATTATTGAAATCGGTCCAGTAGATCCTGAGTTCATCGCGTTCAAACAAACTCTTTAGCTAATAATATTAGTATTAAATATAGATTGCGTTAGAACAGTTTATGATTTATACATAAAATAAAAGATTGTAATAAGTATATCTTAACTATATCTATATCCTATTGTAACTATATCTTAATAAAACACTATCTATACTCAATAAATAACTAACAAAACAATTATTTAACATACAAATTAATAATAAACTATAACAACAAACAATAACAAATGACAAAATAACGAAAGGTTCAAAACCACGGAAAAACAGACAACGCGTCTAGCTCACAAAATTGCGAAACCTGACTGATGCGACAGGGAAGGGAACGCAGATTTTTTTTTTGCAGTCAGTACCCACGAGTGCGAGTATAGACGCAAATAGTGTGCGAGCGAGAAGTGAATAGATGCGCCGCCATTTATAATCCCATTCTTTATCCGCACAGGTAGTACATTTTTTGTGGACATGGTCTCATTTTGTTTGTTTGGTATGGTTCCTTCGGTAAGCCATAGTTATAGTTGGTACCTTCTGAAGCAAATAATTAGGCGTTTCAAGCCAGTTAAGCAATACTAACAAAACTACAACTATTTCAATAACCAAAGTGGGATTTCTCCCGTAAGATTTGAAACCGCCACGAGGTTTAGAGGCTATAATACTAGACATTTGTTGCAAAACCATTATGTACAATAAGATGTTACAATAGTGATGGGACAATGTTATGGACCCTGTCGGGCACGCAAACTTAGGTTTAGGAGGAAGGAAGCGCTTTTATAAACTTTAAGCTTAATTAAATCATTTGGAGAAACCTACACATTCTTAATCATTATACCACGGAGATATGTACAGTGAGAGGTTACATTAAAAAAATATTGGTAATCGAATAACTTTTTCAAATTGATGAATCGAAATGATAATTCTAACAGATTCCTCCAGAATATGTGCTAGAATTATATATCATAGGCCTTTACATCTATGGTAGATGTTTCAAGCAGCATCACGCGATGTGGTTTTTTTTATGGGATAGGGGGCAGACGAGCAGACGGATCACCTGATGGCAAGCGATTACCGCCGCCTATGGTAGCGCACTTGTGACTCCTCCGGTGTTGACCAGAGGAGTCACAGGTGCGCTGCTGACCTTTTAAAAAGGAATACGTTCTGGTGACCCATTCGTATGATTTCGATTATTATTATTATTATTTCAAGAAGTAAATAATTTGATTTCATTTCGTTTACACAAGAATATGACCAGCTGATGGGCCTTTACGGAAAGCGCATAGTGACCGCACTAAACAAATGCCGACCTTCCAGGTACCGAAGGAGGTGGCTATCACCAGTTGGAACTACAGAGGATGGGACGAAGAGTTCCATACCCTGCAGCATCACATCAGCAGCAGAATCAGCAGCAACACTAGGGTCATTTGGCGAGAAACACAACTGTCTCTAAGGGTAGGATGATTTTTGGGCCTTCGGGATCCTCACTCACTCTGCGAAACACAGCGCAAGCTGCTTCACGCAGCTTTGCTGTGAGGCCGTGGTATCACTCCGGTCCAGCCAGAACATTCATACCGAAGCGGCGCTCTCCCACTTAAAGCTGTGCTCACCGATCATGGCTTTACAGTCATAATTATGCCTCTTTTCATCGATCACATCGATGGTGTATCTATTATTGTCGCAGTAGTTTGAACTGGTACTCTATCGATTAACAAAAGTTAAATATAGAATTAGATTTTTCTTTCTCCGAAACCGTTTTGATTCATCCTTACCTTATAACATCCTTCCTTGCCTACTACCGTATTATGTTAGTAATGGTCTTATACGCCGTCATTTGTTTATCGTTTACATCCCGCAAACCTCGTAGTAGGTATCGTCCATAAAGTCCATTTATTGACGATACCTAGTACGAGGAACAACTGATTTCGTTTTTCGCTTATTTTGTTGATCTAACATGCTAAATGGACTTTATTCACGATACCTATTATGATTTTCGGGATGTAAACGATAAAAAAATTACAGTGTATATCACAAACAATATTTGATTGCACTTACGACTACAAAATGAAACAAAAAGTGAGCAAAGTAGTTGAACGGGCTTATCTACAAAAAATATTAATTAAATAAATTCGATTTGAATGTATGTTACCCTATATTGTCAATATTTTGCAACATTTATTTCCTGCCTTTTTATTAAAAATAATTTTAATGTAGGTAGTTTTAGCACGAAATATTTTGTTTTCGTGTTTACTCCCTTTCTGACGTATAGTGTTTTTTGAGAATATGAAATTATGAGAAAGCGTACTTCAAGTAAAAATTGTGATTCTGCTCAACATTCACAACAACACCCAGCTCCGGTTAGTTTAATAAGTAGTTTATATATATTACGATTTTTGTTTTACCGTGTTTTTCGTAAGACACAATATAGTAAATTGCATGATATTTCTATGATTCCTTTAGAAACGTATACTGAAATAATGAGGAAGGTA
Organism: Marasmia exigua; assembly: GCA_019059595.1. Lineage (NCBI taxonomy): Eukaryota > Metazoa > Arthropoda > Insecta > Lepidoptera > Crambidae > Marasmia > Marasmia exigua. Next base: position 10,826,463 of record CM032482.1, on the reverse strand, counting down.
GTTTTAAAAAATCTACTATTTGTGAAATTATTATCTAATTATAGCAACTTTAGTTCGTGAATGCAGCAGAGTCGCATTCAAAACTTTTACTAAATATAAAATAATAAATGGAAATAAAGTTAATCTGATTGTTTCCAAAAATCACAATTTATTTTGTTTTGATGTCAGAAATATATTTTTTTAATAATAGTTAAATGAATGTTTCCTTTCAATATACAAGAAGGTACATGACTTATGTTGTAAGTTCCGCTTTTAACAATATGGCCGCCAGTTGTTTAGGGTAATGTGGCGTTCGACAAAACTGAGTGAAATTGTTAAAATATTTATTAGTGACGTAAAGATGTATAAGGTTTTCAACGTTTTATAGCAGTGTTTGATGACAGAGACGGTCATTTGAATGTTTTTAGTTCGTGTATGAAATTTTGAACGCTTCTAGATCGTCTTCTAAATTGAACAGTCAACAAACTTTTGTTTATTTCATTAGAGTGGATTTATTTGTTTCTGCTGAGAATACTCGATTATGAACCATCCATACGTGTCTTGAAATAGTGGAACAAGGACTGACGTCGACACATTAGGTAAATATTTATGATTACTGAAGAAGCAAGTGAAATTTATAACATCAGGGTCGCCATTGTTTGACAGGGGACGAAATAACATACCATCATAGAAATAATTACTTATTTATAGTGCACAAAGTATTTGTTGTTGTAATTACTATTACCTATCATGTTTATCTATAAAACGTATGCACCTTTAGCTAAGGGTATCTAATTGGAGTCATTCCCTGGTGTTCATGCATTGGGATTGATAGTCATCACAAGAATTCGGTTGCTAACTCCAGTTGCTATCTCTAACCAAATTATAGTAATAATTCTCATGAAATGATTGAATTGTTGCATTTGTTTGTATGTAGCTTAGTGCCTATTGAGAAATTGACCCAGAACAAGTTTTTTCACATTTGTTTACAGTAATCTAATTCATCATAAACAAGTCCTGTTAGACAAATACTGTCATACCAACTTCTGGACTAAATTTGTAGTGCACACACCTCAACATGTAGACGTTAGTGCAGCATTTGAATTATGAAGTAGCAAAGTTTTACATCATCCTTTTAGTATTGTGTGAAACTATTATCTTGTTTCGTAACAGAGCAATTGTAATATAAATTAGAATAATCAGTTTATCATTCAGGGTGTGTACATGACTTCAAAAACTGATTCCGCAATATCCATGTCCAGCCAAGGAGCTAGAGAATTGTGCACCCATTGTGAAGTTAGAAGAGAGTTAACAGAATATATAATTGGCTGTATGAAATGTTAGTATTTATTATTGACTTGATATCTTTTGATTCACTTAGAGTCACTCAATAATTTTAAAGTGTTTTTATTATAATAAATTAGAATATACATCATAATATTTGGTGTCTGTCATGTGTAATCTATAATAGAAAAAGCAACTAGAATTGCTTAGTTAAACTAAGTAACCAATGTGTATTTTAAGTTTTATTCATTTGTAATTCTTATTTGAAGAGTAGGTACCTATCGTAATTATTAGTATCAAATCCTGTAATCTATCACACTTATATGTATAACTTATTAAGTATTAGCTTTGTACATGAAAAATTTGCATACATCAAAAATCAGATTATTTGTATCCGTATATTACAAGATTTCCTTAAGTTTGATTCGTCTGTGAACAAAGTAATGATATATGATTTAGACTTTTGCGTTGTTTTATTCAAATAATAAGATAACATTTAATCTCATCAATCACACATCATTCCTGTTTATATCAATTATTTATAAAAGTCGTTATTATTATTAAACCACTTTTCGCGCAGCTAAAGAACTGTTAGGTTATAAAATGTTTGTACAAGAAAAATATTGTACTTGGTAAGACAGGGTGCCGATTATTATTTTACTGTTATTTTGTTTATCATAACAAATTTGACCTTATTATTGATTTACATTTATTCAAATGTCACAGAAGCTATTGTTAACAAGGCAATTTCCTACACAGAATACTGTTTGTGCTTGTTTGCACAGCTGTCGAGGAGTGCCAAATGCATTATGCATAACAAATACATTGACTGTATTTATGTTACATTGACATTATTGTTGCAAGGTACTCTAAATATTATGTCTTAGTTGTTTTGAGGTATAATCAATAAAGTTCCGACCGACCTTAAAGTATTGGAATAAGGTTGAAAAGTGGTCCACCAGGAACTTTGTCGATGTTGTACCTACTACTATAGTATTTGACTCGTAATAAGGTCTTCTAATAATTGAGTCCATTATACAATCTTGTGAAAGCATTATGATTTTGAAAGCTATATTAAAAATATGATTTTTAAAATACAAGGTTCTATAATGGTCAACTTTTCACAAATAGGAGTATGTAGTTGGTAAGATTTTTTTATATGAAAAGCCAATTACATAAAAAAAAAACTATCACCCATTTTAATTGATTAAATACATGTGTCTCTTTAGCCTTTTTATAGAAATACAGGTATAGACCTGTATAAAGGTTATCAATTGTTAGTTTGCAGTGCTATACTGCAAACTAACAATTAATAAACTTTATTCTTAATCTCTTAATTTTCGATACGAAAAAACATGCCAGATGTAACATTAAAACCACACAAAAAACTATGATTTTGCAATATATATCACAGGCACGAGAATTGGGCACACATTACTTTACCAAGTTAATTTAGTTCAAGCCAAGAATTTCTAATCCCTATGCAGTCTTTGTAAAATAAGACGTCTAAAAGGGTCAAAGACCGCATTAATAATGATAATGAAGAGGGATTTAACTGATAAACCAGTTTTATCTGAAGACATCAGTATTGTTCAGGCACTGCCTATTTTTATGTGAAAGAAGGTATTACATAGTAGAATAGTATGTTAGAAATTGTGAATATAAATTGTTTGAGATTAGCAGTAGCGAAAGACTATGACATAAACATACCTTTTGCACTAAACTTCTGTTCTCTCAGTTTCTTTTTGAGATTTTGCCTTATCTTCATTAGGATAAATTAATGTGTCGAGCAGTATTAAGTTGTTACAAGCAATGAAAAAGTACTGTGTATTGAGTGACTATGCATGAGCTTCTTATTTCGATGTTCCAATTCAATAATGTGTCAATTCTATTGTCTTTGATTAGTAAAGTTGAGGAAGAGAGATATATTTAATAACTACAGACAGAGAAGGCTCCTTGAATATTTTGGAAGCTAATTTAATTGTATAATTAATATTCTACAGAGTCAATAATCGTACCACAGGTTTTAAAACCTACATTGGGCTCTTTCACTAAGATCTATCGCCACAAGTGACAGACATACTATAGGGAATGATTGCGGAAGAGATACGATCTACTGCTAACGCATAGGTCAACGATATATTCGATATCAATGTTAGCTAAGTCTGCGCCACGAAAGAAGACCCGCAGCTAAAATTTTAAATTTCTTGTGTCCACGAGCATAAAGCTCAAATTTGAATGTTGATGGCGACTGCAGTGCGCTTTTGAAGGGACTCCTTAGGTGACGCGGGCTCTTCTTTGTCTATTTATTGTGGTAGACGAGCCGACGGATCACCTGATAGTAAGCGATTACCGCCGCTCATGGACACCTGCAACACCAGTGGTGTCACAAGTGTTACACTTTTAACTCCCCTTCCCCTGGATTGGGCCTCCGGTACCCTTACTTACGCAGCAAAACACCGCGCATGCACTGCTACACGCCTGTTTAATGCCGAAGCGTGGCTCTCCCACTGAATTTATTTAATTAAATGTTCCAGGTTATGGCAAACTTGAATTTCCAGCAAGCGCCTAGAAGCCTAGCTAGCGGCGGCGTAGGCGGCGTGGGCGGGCGCGGGCTGGTTTCTGGGGTGTCGGGACATGTGACGCCGACGTTCGGCGGCGCGCTCTCGCCGGGCCGGGGCGCCACGGCGATGCCCGGCGGCGCTCCGCCATCGATGGCCTCGCGGTCAACGCTCTTCGGGCAGCGAGCATTTGCCGACCGGAGGGTACCGATGCCGACGACGCTATCGCAACCTAATTCCAATTCCATGGTGAGTCTCGCAGATCCTATTTTACTTTGACTGCCTCGGTGGCGCAGTGGTTGGTGGGTCGCACTTTGAAGCGACGGCTGCGCTTGGGGTCCTGAGTTTTTCTGTTAAGAAATTCTCAATGTCAGCCCGGAGTCTGCAAGTCGGCAGTCTTGTACTCCCGTGCCTCGGAAAGCACGTTAAGACGTTGGTCCTGCGCCTAATCTCTCTTCGGTCGTATCACACTGGTGTCCCATAGAAATATGAGGGTACGGGAATAGAGAGTGCACTTGTGTCTGCGCAAACACTTGTGGACTATAATACATGTCCTGCGTCGATGGCTGATCGCTGCGATTGGCCGCTATGAAGCGAAATATCGGTTTGGAGGAAATTATTTTATTTTAAGCTGGCGGCTATGCATGTTTGTTATCTGTTACACCACTATCACTGCAACCAGTTTGATGTGTTGTGATCGCCGTTATACCTCTTCAGTCCCAAACCCTGTATTTCTCAGAAAGGACTGAAATCCCTAGCTATATTCTGACTGAGTATGTTCTTTCTCACAAATCTTAAGAGCCAGGATGAATCCAGTTATAAAATAAGTCAAACGGGCACAATATAATAATTGCGAAAGGCGATTGCTCTAGTTACGACACTGCATCTAACTATATATATCAAAGAAACTGTACTCAAATCATCTGTTAAAAAATATATATCTCTAGAAAAGAATTCTAGTTATGTGCCTGACGAAGGAAAAACTTAAATGTAAGTAGGTACATAGTGTATGGTAACATTATTATTAGTATTTTACTAAATCCATCCGGCTTGAACCAAATTTTATGACAGTTTAAATTATATGCTATTTGTTTTGTCCACAGTCGAGTATGGGCAACTTGTCTCGGTTCAACGCGGGCAACAACTACCATTCTGTGTTCGGGGAGGGCGGCGACACGTCCACGCCCCCACTGTTGGACCTGAGCGAGTTCCCGTCGCTGACGGCGCGCGGCGCAGGCGACCAGGCGCCGGCGGCGGCGCCGCCTCCACCCGGCTCTAAACCTTACGGTGAGAACTGTTTGCTAAGTACAACTGCTATAGTTTATTTTATATGATAGGTAGGCAGACTGAGCAGACCTGAATCAGGATCACCTGATGGTGAACAATTGCCGCCGCCCATGGACACATCAGTGGAGTCACAAGTGCGCTGCCAACCTTTAAACCCCGCCTTTCCGCCGGATTAGGTCTCTGGTTACCTTCACTCGCAGAAACACAGCACAGTGCTGCTTTACCCCGGTTTTCTGTGAGGCCGTGGTATCACTGCGGTCGAGCCGGTCCATTCATGCCGAAGCGTGGCTCTCCCACGGTCAAAATATAGTATTACGTTAGCACATTTTTTTTTGTAAATTGTAGTGATTAAAGTTAGATGATTTTTTTCTTATAATCCGACTGAAATAACTTCCCCTTCAAAGAGCGCATTTGCGATTGTGCCGATGCCGAATCTCGTATTGACAAAGCTCTGCGTTCGATCTGAATCGTGGGTTAAAGCGCACCATACATTTAAAGTTTTAAATGTATGGTGTGGAAAGCGTGGCCGAGCAGAATCCTAAAAACTACTTAATCTCCAATTTATGCTAAAAGTATTGTTCCGTGGCTCTTACGTAGAAAATTTGTGTTTACGAACACAAATTTTATATTATTATTTTTTTAATTTTTGACGGCTACGACTTAGGGATCTTCAAGAGAAGAGCATACTCCTTTTTAAAAAGGCCGGCAACACACGGTCTCTGAGGTGACACGCTTGCTCGTTTGTCGCCTCTAGCATAAAAAACAACATGCACAGAGTTTTTAAGGTTCTCACAGCATTATATGCACCTTAAATAAATTTCAGACTTGAATGATTATTTCAGGTCGGTCGGTTCACTTAGTCCTCACAAGGTACACGGCACGGTAGACGGATGCGTGCAACGGCGACCGCTCCGCGGCACGCGATCAGTGTCGGGTCATTTTTTAGGACTAACATGAAGCAAAGCGCAGTGTGTCGAGCGTATAAAAATTGAACTGATACACATATTAAAACTCTTGCAAGACATGGCTGGGTTGTTCTTCTTTTTTTAATTGACGATGATCCAAACTTACAAATCAACATTTAACTTTTATATTACAGACTACAAATGATAAATAGCATGTCCTAAATATTCGTTAATGTACTATATTACAGATGGACTATGATGAAAAATTTAATTGGTAAAGAACACTTTTTGATTGAAATGAACACCTCCGTCGGCTCCGTCACGTCACCCGAAATTAGTGCCATTTACACCTCTGTCACGCTTTATATATTTTTTTACATACCTAGTTAAATCATGCTATGGTACCTACGAGGTGATAAAAAAATGTCATAATTTCATGGTAAATTATGAATATCTTGGTGGTGTAACGTATATTTTTTTATATTAATTAATTACTTCATAAGTTACTGAGGACGGGCTCATTGTCGATAAAAAAGAAGAACGACCCGGGAACAAAAAAAACCCAGTCACTAAATCTTCATGGAAAAGGGGGCAGAAAAAGTTGATTGTAACTTTTCCCGTACTGTCTTTATCCTCCATCTACATAATTACATAGGTACTTTTTCTTCTTAGTTAGTAAACTCTTGCTAGTGTTCATGGTCGGTATTAGAGGTCACGCTGAGTGTTAATCTTGGTGATCTATATTACATAATACGTGTATGAAAAGCTTAACCCTCTTATTCCAAAACGTGGTTTAAAATAGGTAGTGGGATTAATATTGGGAGTAACTGAATAACTAGAATAAATATTATTACAAAACTAAGTTTAACGTTATTTAGTATACCAACTATAATACTTAAGTTAAACCACCCGGACCCTAGTTTAAAATGAGTACTAAAATAATAACCTCGAAATGTCGATTTTTTTTTTTTGTTTTCCCGGGAGAAATGCATTACGCAGACCCTGCCGCCGGGGGGCGACAGGGTACTGTGGGACTCACCCTCCGGGCCGCTTCTTCTAACAAGAAGCGGCCTGAGGGCATACCCACTAAAACTCCCGGGGCTCAACCACCCGTGGGTATAGAATGGGGTCACGGGAACTGCACTAGGCTATTCCCCGCAACCCCATTTCCCCACAGGCCCCTACACGGGGTGTGCGGCCACGCCCCTCCTCAGACTGGGAGGAGGGGGGTTGGGGACAGCCGGAAGAGCTGAGCCGTCCCCAACGAGCGGTGGAGGTGCCAATGGCAGTGCCGGCACAGGGACCCCCGTCCCTGTTGCCGGCTGGCCACCTCCACGGAGAGGACGAAGAGTTCTTCGCCGAACTCGTCCTCTCCTTGCTCGAAGCGGGCCTGCGAGGGGGTTAATCTCGCGCTCCCGCTCCGCCGCCTCCTTCTGCGCCACCACTTCTTCACAGAAGTGGGCGAAGGCCGACCACGCCCCCTCATTATCCAGCATAGCTTCAACTATGCTGGGCAATGAGAGGTCATGTCCGACCTCCGCGACCAGCGCTGACCGCTGTTGGTCGAAGGACGGGCACACCACCAACGTGTGGTGCGCCGAGTCCTCCGCAGAGCCGCACTGGTGGCACGAAGGAGTGTCCTCCCGCTGAATACGGTGCAGGTAGTTACCGAAGCAACCATGCCCGGTAAGTACCTGCACCGTCCGGAAGGACAAAAACCCGTGGGGGCGCTCGAGCCACCGATCCAAGACCGGGGCGAGCGCCGCGAGCGTGGGACGGCCGTACCTCTCCACTTGGAGAGAGGCCGTCCATGCCTCTACCATTTGCTGGCGACCCTCCTTCCTTAGTGCCGCCCTTTCTCGGGGGCAGAGGGGATCGCCAGCCGCTCGCTTGGCCGCCGTCTTCTCGTAGACGGCGGCCAGCACTCCAGCCTCCAACTCCCATGGCGGGGTGGAGGCGAGTGCGCAGGCCGCGGAGAAACCTACCGTCCGGTAGGCTCTCGCGACCCGCTGGGCAATGGCCCTTTGCGGCCTCCTTAGGAGGGCCGCATTGCCCTTCTTCGTCAGGGCTCCTATCCAAATCGGGGCCCCGTAGAGGGCCATGGAGCGGAGGATGCCGGCATATAGCCGCCGACACCTCTCTCCAGGCCCTCTCAGATTCGGCAGCAGCCACGGTGGTCTGCTGCCTTTAGGACCCGCGCTGACACTCCCCTAAAGTGGGGGCCAAAGTGCCAGCGCGGATCCAGTGTGAGGCCGAGATACTTCATCTCGGCCCCCACCGGGATGTCCACCCCCCCGACGCGGATGGCTGCGCCGGGGGGTGGTCGGCTCTCCCGAGGCCCGGGAAAATAAAGGGCCTCGGTTTTGGCCAGGGCTACGTTTAGCCCCAGCCGGCCAATACGGCCGACGACCAAATCGCCGCCGACCGATGCAAGGCGCGCTGCATCCCGGAAGGACTTCCCCCGGGCGGTGACTAGGGTGTCATCTGCATAACAGATGACACCCATGCCCGGGAGAAGCGCGCCCCGCAACACCCAGTCATATCCGATTTTCCAGAGCAGGGGCCCCAAAACGGACCCCTGTGGAACACCGGATACGACCTGACGCCGCTGTACAGAACCAGCGGCGTCAACAAACGCCACGGACCGGTCGGCAAGATAGTCGCCGACCAGACCTAACAGGTATGGAGGCACCCGGAAAAACCGGAGTGCCTCCATAATAACTGCATGGGGGAGGGAGTTGAAGGCATTCTTGATGTCTAACGAGACTGCCAACAACCCCTCCCCCCTGCTCGACGCTCCCTCGCAGAGGGAGCGGAGCCGGGACAGGGCGTCGATCGTGGATCGACCGGCCCTGAACCCGTACTGGGCCTCACTGAGGTTAGGCCCAGTTTCCTCGAGGTGCTGGACGAGGCGGGAAGCGATGATCTCTCGAAGATCTTCCCCACCTCGTCCAGCAGCACAATTGGCCTATAGGCCGACGGGTCGTCGGCCGGCCGACCTTCTTTACGAAGGAGGACCAGCAGGCCCTCCTTCCAGATCCGGGGGAACCTCTCTGACCGGAGGCCCGCATCCTCTCCATCTGCCCGAGGCAGATGGAGAGGATGCGGGCCGGGACTCCATCCGGCCCGGGGGCGGTCTTCTTCTCCCGCAGTCGGAGCTCGACCATTCCGAGCTCCGTCGTCGTGACCTGCGGGGGGGCCTGCACCAACTGGTATAATCCATATGGTGGAGGCATCGGAGGGGGGACAAACGAGTGGTCGCAGGGAGGGAACAACCCCTGTACCACCCGCCCCAAGAGCCCCGGCTTCAGGGTCGCGGTGACGGGGCGGCCAATGGGGCGCAGCTTTTGCCGCGCCGCCTTGTACGGCCGCCCCCACGGATCGTCGTCGAGACTCTGGAGCATCTCCTCTCGGGCGCGATCCTTCGCCTCGCCGATCGCGCCCTTGAGTGCGCGCCTCCTCTCTCGAAAAACTTCGTAGAGGCGCGCCTCCTCCTCCTGGTCCCGCCGCCGCCGCCGCCGGCTCCGGCTGTAAGCCCTCCGGGCGGAGAAACACTCCGCGCGGAGGGCATCGAGCTCGGCCGACCACCAGTACACGGCGTGTCTGGGGTCGGGGCGGCGTGACCGAGGCATGCTAAAATCGCATACCTCGGTCATGGACTGGCGAAGGCCCTCCGCAGCCGCATCGGCGTCGTCGTCTAGGACCGGGGAAATCCAATCCTGGATTAGGGCCGCTTCCCGGGCCAGGCCTTTGTCCAGGCGGGACAGTGCCCACCTGGAGAACGGCGACCTCGGCGGCGGCGGGGGCGGGAGGGTGGACGTCCCGCGGACCACAAATCTAATAAATCTGTGGTCCGACAGGGACTCTGTCAGGTCCACCCTCCAGTCGGCGACCCGGTCGGCCAGGGCGGCGGTGGCGAAGGTGACATCCACCACCGACCCGCCGTTCTGCCGAACGCAAGTGTGGACCGACCCCCGATTCGCGAGGGCCAACCCACATCCGACGGCCCATAGTTGGACCGCCTGTCCGCGCAAGTCGCAGCGGGGATTGCCCCACGCAACCGACTTGGCGTTTAGGTCGCCAGCCAGTATGACTGGCCGCGGTGCCAGTCGACCCAAAACCGCGGTCAGGGAGTTAAGGAAATCCTCAAACTCCCTGAAGGGGCGAGTGGGGGAAAAATATGTCGCCACCACAGCATAGGGGCCAGCCATGGCGACGACATACCCCGACCCCCTCTCCACCAGAGAGAGGGGGAAAAACGGTGAGCCCTGACGGGCACCTCGAAATGTCGATTCAGTAACCACGACAACCTATACCTGTGACAGGTCATTCCGTTTTACGCTAAAGTTATTTGTGAGAAAAGTTATTTGTGAGAAAGTAGTTAATTTATTTTTTTAATTTAATCCCAAAAATATAAGCAATTCCTATGCATATTACTTGGAAACCTTACTTAGGTCAATGCTTTAATTTATTGTTGCTCAAAAACAGTTCTAAAATATTTTTACTTTAGACAACAAAATAAGGTTATGTAAAATGAAATGTCACTGAACGAATGATTGAATGATTCGATCAATTTTGACACTATCCTGCGGAACTAAGTGGTCTATGGTTAGTCGAGGATTTGTAATAAAAATTTAAGAACCGACATTATTCCGTGATAATCATGATCTTGCTAGTTTAGGATTAAAAATGGTATGAGAGCAGTTTTTTGTAATAAGAGGGTAAGATTTTAGTTATAAAGCAGGACAGGACAAACTGGTGGCTTAATTTAAAGCCGTGCCGTAACAGACGAGAATATACATGTCGTATCCAAAAAAAAGAGACACAGCGAGTGGTGGTAAAGAGAGGGAAACTCCAATTCGGCCGTAACGTCTGCTTTAAATTAGGCTCTCTATTTTAATAGTCAATATTTCAAATTCAAGCGATGGCAGCTCAGTGGTTCAGAACGCGCCTTACGTACGGGGTCGTGGTTTGAATCCGAGTTTGCACCTCTGGATTTTTTCAAATCTATGTGCGTATATCTACCATTAACTCGGCGGTGAGAGAATACAGCTTGAGGAAACCTGCACGTTTCGGATAGTTTCTGAAATGTTTAACCATGATTAATTTAGTCTGGTGTTACCTGTTTAAGGATTGCGAAGGGCAGACGGCAGTCGCTTCATTGTAATTACCAGACTCCACAAAATTCTGAATCATGGTCCAAGCGTACCCCTAGCTCCATAGCGACAGCTTTGGACGTAACTGAGAATTACACGCTAAATAACTGACTCGGAAAGCAGATTCAGATCTTGTGAAGGCAGAGCAAATCATACCTTTTACGGCTTAAAGAGACATGCTAAACCGAAATCATCAGCATCAGAGATTCGATTGAGAAGTAGGAGTCAATATTTTAAATTGTCATCTGTCAGGCCGAGTTTAAAAAACAAAACATTGTTTTAGTTGTAATTAAATTACGAATTAATGCAAATATTGTTGTGAACTATACAGTCCAGCTTATCGTCTGGCTAATTAGACGTATACAAAACCTAATTTGCATAATGATGAAGAACTTCTATTGCATATTTGAATTCTAATTATTTGAGCGTATTTTGCGTAATTACGTTTATCAACGGAGACATACTGTTTGTGTTGAGATAAACACTGGATGTTTGAAGACCAGAATCTGATCTAGCATTGCTGTTAATAATAACACGTCTCATTGCTACTTAGTTTATCGAAAATTGTAATTGTGGATGATTTTATTACTTACTTTGCTATACAAGACGAAAGAAAATATAACTTTATCATTCGTGATTAAAATTGTAATCGTATTGTTCTTATATTTTTTTTTATGCTAGAGGCGGACAAACGATCAAGCGGGTCACCTGATGGAAAGTAATCAACGCCGTCCATGAAAATATGAATTAATATATGAATTAATTTTAGTCATTAATTTATATATCATAATTCTTATTTTTATGAAAGCTACGACATCTTTTTGAAAACAGGAAATTAGATGTCAATATTTAATAGGTTGAGTCATTTGACTTCTTATGTAAGACTGTTTATACTGAGACGGGTGCCTACATAATTACGTAAATTATTTCTATTCTTGGCGACCAAGAGTCGTGAGAAGTATTCTGTATCAAACAAAACTGCCATTGAGTTTAAAAAAAAACATTATTAATATTGAATATTTCTCAAAGAATTCTTTTTTTTTTTTATTCGTCCTAATTAATGAATGCTTGAATGTTGGTAAAAAATAACTATGTAAGCTACCTAAGCCTTAGGCTTATATGCTTGATCCCTTAGGTCCTACGGGGTCAAAAATAAATTACGTTACACGTTCAAGGGGATTCGAAGACTAATCTACCAACCTTTTTACTCCCTCCACCCCTTAACCTCCCGTGGCTTCCGGTACCCTTGCTTGCTCTCTTGGCGAAACATCGCGTAAGCTCTACTTCATGCCGGTTTTCTGTGAGACCGTAGATCACTCCGATCGAGCCGGCCCATTCATGCCGAAGCGTGGCTCTCCCACGGCTTCCGCTACCCTTGTTCTCTCTGCGAAACACTGCGCAAGCGCTGCTTGTCGATTTTCTGTGAGGGCCCATGATCCATGATCCACTGTATGGTCACAACAACTTTAAGGTGACGGGTAGGGCACACTAGCGTCGCCATTTGATTTAAATTGCTAGCATCTAAACTGGATTATCTTTTTAAAAAATTTGAATATCGAGCACCTCGAAAAGGGATGAACTTATACTATTTATTCAATACTTACAATTAACTTTTTGGTTTGCTTCCTACTCGAAATATAAATTACCGCCAAAACGGCCACTTATGGCGTAAATCCAAATTTCGAGTGCAAAAACGGTTCCAAAAGTTAATCACAAGTAATAAATAAATAGTATATATTAATTCCGAGAGACTCGAACTTCAAAATTGTTAAAAAGATATCCGGTTTAGTTGCTAAAAATTTAAATCAAATGGCGTCGCTAGTGTGCCTACCCGTCACCTTAAAGTTGTTGTGATCATCATCATCGTCATCGTCATTAGAGATGTCCCAACTCGGGATAAGTTAACACGACTCGAGTTAGGTAACTAAAATTCATCATCGTCAGCCCATTTAAGTCCCCACTGCTGGGGCACGGGCCTCCCTCAATCACATGAGGGGTAATTGCCATACTCACCACGCTTGGCAGACGGGTTGGCGAGGGTTTTGATATAAATGCAGAGTTTTCCTTCTCTGGGTGATGATGATCATGCTAGCAGCCTTACCTTAGTCGCCTTTTACGACACCTCGGTAAGAGTGAGGGTGGCCTATTCTACTCTGCCGGGGACCACACGGCTAACGGCACGGGGAGCACGGTTGTGATCATACCGTGGATCAATGTAAATCGACTGGCGTCGCTAGTTAGGGCCACCCGTCGCCTTAACATTATGAACTCGTTTACAGTGGGTATGGTAAAGCAGCCAACATCAGAGCAGTCGGAATTCACTATGTCGTCGGAAGACTTCCCCGCGCTGCCCGGCACGTCCAGCACGGGCGGCGCGCCCGCCGCCGCGCCGCAGCCCGGCCCGCCGCCGTCCGCGCACCCCCCGCAGGACTACAACAACCACGCGGGCCAGGAAAAGCCAAGGAAGGGCATACAAACGTCACCTGACGGTGAGTTGCGATGTTCTCCTCTTTAAAATTTTACGTAGCCATCGATTACTAATGATACCTGAACATTCGAATAGCATCACTTTGGTTAAAAAGGTAGTGATTAACCTACAATGAGGGTTTTCGCGTGTGAAACAATCCGCTAGATGGCGTCAATCGCATTGGTTGTTTAGTTTGTCAAATTTACATTTTGACAGATCACGTTTAAAAATAACCAATCACATTGTATATGGGCCTCACTCCTATAGTACTCCATCTAGCGGATTTTTCAGACGCGAAAGCCCTCATTCCCGCACGTTTGACAACACTAAATTGACTAATTTCAAATGATAGTTTATTTCATTTTTTAAATACAATAGTTGACTATTGTCGATTTGCCTACTCCATCTGGTGGATGGAACTTATCACAAGGGGTTACATTGAAGCCACCTTATATTTTGTCTTAGATTATATTCTTATTAGTTTCATTCGCTTCCTACCTTGTTACAAGTTTTACTGGACCCGATGACGTAGGCAAATTCACAATGGTTTCATAAAAATGTGTCCAAAGTAAAATAAGACGCTCATTTGATTCACAGAGTCAAATCTTTTTGACATGTTACTTTTTGATGCTCTTTTGTTACCAACAACGCCACTACATCCGGCAGGGACTGTAAGGTTGCCACTGGCTGAAGTCCCTCCACCAGGTGATAACAATGTTGTCAGCGAATTGCATGGTGATTTGTAAATGTTATCCGGAGAATAGGGGCCCTGCCGTTCCATCAAAACAATAGCTACAGTACAATCATTTCTTGCATGAAAGTGGAGTAGTTAGATAAACACTAATCTTCACATTTTGCACGTTCATTTGATCTGAAGCTATTCACTAAATGTTTGGCTAAATTTTAGGGTATAATATTTTTATTTATATATTATATTTTTGATGAGAAAAACTTAATGCCTTTGGGTATTGTCTATCTCAACAACTAAACCTTAAGGCTAGACAAGTAGAATCGGTTTTAAGTTTAAATTTATTTTCCTATCATTGACAGGATAGTCATTCTATAAAAGCTGCTTCTATTTTGTGCATGCAATTAGTATTGGTTCCTTTGAATATCTAGTATCCGTGTAGTGACCTAGATTTGGTGTCAATACTAACATTCTGTCTGACATTCGTTTTTTCTTCCCCAAGTTGTCAGTCAAGGAGCACATACGGAATTCTATGGTGTGTATTCAACGGATAGGGTGAGGATGTTAAAGTGGCTTATTTGTTGGCCTTCATAATTACAAAAAGGGAAATGCCTCGAACATACAGTAGGGGAACAGATACTGCAATCAAGCGATGCTATAAATCAAAAAAATCTATATTTTAAATAATAAACGCAATTTACTCAGATTAATATTTCCCTCTAATCAACAATGTAACGATACGTTCTCCCACTGTACGTAGGTGTCTACAGAAAAAGCAGCTTTAATGTATTCATCATTTAATACATAATTCATTGACTCATACTTCAAAATATTTATTTCTCTTGTAATTGATTTTTTCAGGCAAAGTAACGAATATACCAGAGACAATGATACCGAACCAGTTTGGTATCGTGGGACTGTTGACGTTTATTCGCGCCGCGGAATCTGATCCCAGCCTAGTGTCGCTAGCGCTAGGCCAGGACCTCACCGCGCTCGGATTGAATCTGAATTCACCTGACAATCTTTATCTCACCTTCGCTGGACCATGGGCGGATACGCCTTGTAGGTAAGAAATGTAAAGATATCTATGGGAATACTACCTTAGTGGTTGGGGATATAATAATAGCAGAACACGGACTCCGCATTCACAGCTATATGTTAAGATAATGTTATTGATGATGGGGGTCACACACATAATGAGGTTGGAATCCAACGGTAACTACTGAAATTAAATTTAATTTAAATATACTTGATGGGGCACATTTCAAATTAACACAGTTCAATTATATATCTAAATGCGACAGCATCAAAAGTAAATTTAGGTCTGCACCCTTTTTTATTGCGGAAAATAGGCTGACGACTATGCGTGCCATCTGATAGTATGTGGTAACCGCCGCTCATAGACATCAACACCGCATTGAAAAACGATTTAAATAGAATGAAGACTATTCGCTGGCTTGCTATGTCCTTGCTGGGAGTCACATGTAAACCAAAATATTTGTAACATCTCGAAAATGAATTGTGTTATACAAATAATAATTCCTGAGTCACGTCTATAAGCTGTTCACAAGAGTCATTTCGAATCGCTTTACACGACTCGCTTTAGACTTGACGAAGCTCAACCTGCAGAGCAGGCCGGGTTCCGACGGAGTTATAGCACCATAGACCATATTCACACAGTGAGACAGGTTATACAGAAGACCAGACCAAAGAGTATAACCAGCCCCTGTGCATGGCGTTTGTGGACAATGAAAAATCTTTTGACTCCGTCGAGACCTGGTCTGTTCTGGAGACCTTGCAAAGGTGCCAAGTCGATTGGCGATATATCGAGGTGTTGAGGTGTCTGTATGACGCTGCTAATATGTCCGTAGTAATCCAAAATGGCCAAACTGAGCCGGTCCTGCTGCGACGTGGTGTGAGACAAGGAGATGTTATATCTCCGAAACTTTTCTCCGCTGCGCTGCAGAACATGTTCGGAACGCTAAACTGAAAGGAGCGCGGAATCCATATTAATGGCGAGTACATGTCACACCTACGATTCGAAGACTACATCGTCATCTTGGCGGAAACCCTACAAGACCTACAGGAGATGGTGAGCAGCCTGGCTGAATCTTCCAAACACATCGATCTTCGGATGAACTTGGATAAAACCCAAGGTCATGTTCAACGAGCTCGTTGATCCGGGACCGGTCGCTGTTAATGGAGTACCTCTCGAAGTTGTTGAGGAATATGTCTATCTAGGACAAACGCTACAATTAGGCAGAAACAACTTCGAGAGAGAAGCCAATAGAAAAATTCAGCTAGGCTGGGCAGCATTTGGTAAACTTCGTAAAGTCTTCTCGTCACCCATACCTCAAAGTCTTAAGTCGAAAGTCTTCGACCAGTGCGTCCTTCCGGTCATGACTTACGGTGCCGAGACGTGGACACTCACGGCTGGACTAGTCCACCGGTTCAAAGTCGCTCAAAGAGCTATGGAAAGGGCTATGCTCGGAGAATCACTGAAGGACCGCACCAGAAATGATGTAATCCGACAGAGAATTTGCAAACTGAAGTAGCTGTGGGCTGGTCGCAGAACTGACAGCCGTTGTAGCCATAAAGTCCTTGAGTGGAGACCGTGACTCGGTAACGTAGTGTAGGACGCCCTGTGACAAGATGGGATGATGACATTCGAAGGCTGGCTGGTGTGGGCTGGATGAGAGTGGCCGAAAATCGGGAGCAGTGGCGTGCATTAGGGGAGACCTATGTCCAGCAGTGGACGAGTGTGGGTTGCTGATGATGAATAATAATTAGATATGTCATAGACTTTATGTAAGGTGAGACCCGGGTACTATCATCTCTGTTTAAATCGACAGAAAACCATTCGCAAGATATATTTTTTTATTTGATAGGTGGCAGACGAGCAGACGGATCATCTGATGGTAAGCGATTGCCGCCGGCCATGGACACCCGTGACATCTGTAGAGTCACAAATGCGCTGCCAACCTTTAGCCCCCTTTCCCCTAGATTGGGCCTCCGGTACCCTCACTCACGCAGCGAAACACAACAGTGCTGCATCATGCCGGTTTTCTGTGAGGCTGTGGTATCACTCCGGTCGCGTGGCTGGCTCTGCCACGGTCAATATGATCAATGTTTAAATTAAAATAAATATGGATTTTCCAGACCACAAGACATGGACTACCACGTGCCTCCCGAATACCTGATAAACGGCTCCATCAGAGAAAAGCTGGCGCCGCTACGACTGAGTCGATATAAGGAAGACCTATTGTTTTATTTGTTCTACTGTTTCGTTGGCGACGTGTTACAAATTGCAGCTGCTGCTGAGCTGTAAGTTATCTATTAATATATTTATTACACTTATTAAAAATGTCAATTTATATTGTCAAGTAAACTTGCTTTCCTATTACTACAATCGGCTATCATCATAACAATATCATCATTAACTCGAATATACCCAAATATGGGTTAACAGTAGCGTAGACGATCTGGTGAAGATCGAGGGAATCCATTAGATGCGGGCGGCACAGGACCGATCTGTGTGGAGAACATTGAGTCCTGTGTCCAGCAGTGGACCACTATTGGCTGAAATGATGATGAATCACGATTACCATCGATACTAGATTACTTAACATTCGATAGATATCCAGTCTCTACACAGGTACATCGTGAAATGATGATGACGACGCTGAACAATACGAAAGCTTCATTCGATTTTTGTTTGATGATCGCGGGACGTAGTTTCCCCTATTCCCATTCTCCATTTCTGGCTGCCAAGCCCAATACACTAGATTCGACAAAGAAAACATTTGGTAATATGTGGGGTTTTCGTGTGCAGGTATAACCGCGAGTGGCGGTATCACATGGAGGAGAAGGTGTGGATCTCTCAAGCGCCCGGCATGCCCATGGTCGAGAAGACCTCGACGTACGAGCGCGGCACCTACTACTTCTTCGATGCGCACAATTGGCGCAAGGTAAACAAAACTTTTTATGATAAAATCCATGTACATTCCGCGTCAATAAAGAAATCCCGTGACAGGCGCGCCTGAGTAGCTATCAACATTCAAATTTCAGCTTTATGCACATACACAGAATGAATGTCAAATTTTAGTTCCGCGTTTTTCCCGCGGGCTTTCTTTCGTGGCGCGGACTCTATTCCTGCTGTCCCCAATACTACGACCAATTTCGACAATGCAACGTGTGGAATACACATTACGTTGCGTTTGCATCCAAAGCCATCACTTCTGAACCATGATCAGATCATGATCCAGGATTTGGTAACTCTTGTAATTTCAATGGCCTTTGCAACCAGCCCTACCTAAAGGATATACGACTAACTGGACCATGTTTACAAATTTCCTAGGGCCTAATTTAAAGCAGACGTTACGACCCAATCGGAGTTTCCCTCTCTTTCACACACGCGCTGTGTGTCTCCTTTGTTTGGATGCGGCAGGTATATTCTCGTTCGTTACGGGACGACTTCAAATTAAACCACCAGGCTTTTATGCATTTTACGTCGATCTAGTGTTGGAAAATGTGCACAATTGCATATTATGTAAATTTGCCAAAACCAGAGATGAGTGTTCGGATTTAAACCTACGATCTCTCACAAGACATGGCTTATAGACAATCTGAAAAGAGGAAAAACTTGCGCGATATAATCGACACCCAGAGCCATCTATTATGCTAAGGGATGGAACTAATAGCAAAATAGTCTTGTAACGAAATGAATGAATAATAATTTAACGAAGTTGTTTGTTTGTATCATTTCAGGTGGCGAAGGAATTCCACCTAGATTACAGCAAGCTCGAGGGCCGACCGCAGCTGCCGCCGCACGTGCTCACGTAGCGCATGCGCGCCTCTTCTCACACACCTAATGTAGTTTTGTTATATAAAGTACAAGTTTAAAAAAATAATGCTTTTATTTCTTTATACTATACATACATACACTGCGATGGATGCCGATTTACGGATCAGTGGCGCCGGCACCATCTTTTTATTGATTGTAATAAATGAAAAATTTATCAAGACATTTTACGTAAATACGGATCTACGATTTTTCAAGGTAATTTTTTGCACACGCCGTACATGTTAAAGATAAAAAAATTGGCCACTAAAAATGGAATAGCATTTTGTAATAATGCAAATTGCTATGCTAATTATTATTTAATAAAAATCAAATGGCGGCACCACTGTACCGCAGTCGGACGCACGGAGGGTTCCTTACCAACTTTTATTTGATATCCCTTATACACTAGCCAAATACCCCCAAAAAATAAAAGGAAAATACATTCACTGCAAGGGCTAGGTTTCTAGGATAATAAATGAAACTCATGTTAATATTGAGATAAAAAAAATTAAATTTCACATGACGAGATGATGTTTCACTTACAATATTTTTTATTGTATGTATAAAATTATAAAGCTTTTAAGATGATCCTGTGAGTCTTATTACAATTTTTTTTATGAAAATGAACACTGGCATAGTTTAACTAACAATAAAAACGAATACTCTATGAATAAACTCTGTCAGGCTCGCTAAACATTAAACTTAAATATGTACTTCAGTAGAATAATTGGATCGGACTAAAATAAAATAGGTGGATGTGCAAAATTCAAAAATTAATAATTTGCACACCTTAGTTGTAAATTGGTTAGTTCATCATAATTATAAGATATACTATCAGTTTTAATACCTAGGCATTTCAAATGCAGTCTGGATTCTCAGTCTACATCATCAGTGCTCACACTGGTGGCAGAAGCATCATTGGATGTTTCTGTGGGGTTCTCTCTCATTGTTCCAGCTTCCTCGTCATCGGTTTTTCCAGGGACCCATAGCCCAGAATCAACACATCTCTTCATGTAGTAGATGGCTTCCTGCTCTGGCATTTTTGCAATTGTAGCTTGCAGCATTGGGACATCTTGAGAGTCGAAACATTTCTTCAGTTCCTGCATAAAAAAAGGGCTTATAAGCAGATAGATCGCAATGGCCGTTTGATGGCCATGTACTTAGGTGTATGGAAATATATCAAGTTTTAAAATTTATCTACAAGATTAAGCTATACTATAACTAAGAATGTGTTTATTTCCACTACCTAAAATGGCTTGAAGAAATCATTCTCAGGGTTAACCCTTAACTGGTCTTAAGAACCACCCTATTGTATTATAATAGGGTGTATCTTTGTTTTGTATAAATTAAGTAATTGAGGTTAATTTCCTTTAATTTCACCAATCTTATCTTTATAATTAAGGAAACAAAAAGTCCTTCGACTGTCAGTTATACCAGTAAAACTTACATCAGGCAATTCTTCATATACTTCCACAGGATCCAGGCCACCAGGGCCAAGTCTTGCTTTACGCTCTTCTTCCTCTTGTTCACGTAGGGCTTCTTGGATTTTCTCAGCAGCTCGCTTCTTGATCCTGGCTTTGAACTGCTCCACCTCGTCATCAAAGGAATCTTTGTATGTTTTCTCAGCAACTTGAATTCTGAAGTAATACATAATACTTAAAATCTGATTTCTTCATAAGTATTACAAACTGCAATCTACAAATAGCTTTAGGAACACATGTTGCAGCCCTTTTAACATTTCATGTTAGAAAGGGATGGCATGAACTTTAGTATCGCTATCATCCCATTGACTCACATCAATAAATAAGTCCAAAGAATTTATTTTTCCCTCTGAGTAACAGAGTAAATTCAACTGTAGGTACTGAGTGGCTAGTGGGTCCTACTTTAAAGCGACGGCGGCGCAAGCCTCGGGTTTGATGCCCGGGTCGGGCCAATATTCGGTTTTTCAGTAAGAAATTCTCATGCCAGTTCAGTTTGGATATGAGAGAAGGAATAAAGAGTGCACTTATGCTTGTGCACACTGGGAGGAGAATATTGTATTACCTGGAGAAGAATGATCCAATACAGCCTCTAGGATCTATATCCAATTGCTTAGAGAGTTCTAGAATGTATTGCATACAGATAGTCTGGTGAGCTACATGAGCCATTAGGTCATGTTTCTGAAACAATAAAATTACAATTAGTGTTGTGAAGAAAAGTGTTCTATAAAGTTATATAATAGTGCTATTTGGGCTAAAATTATTTTTCAACTTAGAAGTTTATATTGAAAAAAAAAAAGAATACTTAAACACACTTAAAATTGAAATACTCATCTTTCTTATCTTTATATTTATAACTTTAAATTTCAACCATATTTTGAGCCCATGTGGATAAGACCAGAATAAACTCGAAGTCAGTTTCCCGAAAAAACACCCCAATACTGAGGCAAAGATCCGAAAAATGTGAATTTGTTACACACTAGACAACAGGGTTATTGCAATGCAGTTAGCACACAACTATGATTGTGTTGTTTGTATTGTTGGACGTGAAGCACAGGGTGGGATGTAGCCACAGATTCACACATAACTTGCCAGACTGGTGCCAGAACTAGGGTTAAGAGGAACATGTGTGACACGGGCAGTGAAGATGCTGAGATTAGCAGCTGATCAGTAAAGAGTCTGGCTAAAAAATTAATGAAATCTGCTAAACTTAAGCATCATGGACAAAAATACCCATTAGGGTCTTGCAACCTGTTGATTAACAATATGAAGCCTTACAATTAAGATTAAGTGTAAGTTAAACATAAATAAATACCTCTTCCATTTCCAAATTGATACACCAAATGACCAAGTAATTAGCAGTCTCTTCACAAGTCAGGTGGCTGTGGTCTAACAAGAACTTCTTTGAGTCTTCATATCTCCTCAGCATGCCAAACTGCTTCAACAACTTCTCATTGTCATGAATAAACTTCTTCATTTTTTCTTCTTTTTCTTCCTCAGTCAAGTTTTCGTCCTTCTGGCGGCCCGCTTTTGTGTTTATTATGGTTTTAGTGAAACCTGGCTCACTGATTGTATCAACATTCCAAGGAGTTAGCTTCTCCTTTTTCTTGAGTTCCTCCTCTTTCTTGAGTATTTGCTTCTCTTCTTTTTCTAATTCTTCAAGTTCCTTCTTCAGGGAGTCTAAGTTGACCCCATTTGAGTCAGCTTCAGCAAGCTTCCTTTTAGTTTCTGCGAGTCTCCTCAGGTTCTCGGTCTTCTTTTGTTCGTGTTCCTCCTTTTCTCTCGTACGCTCTTCCATCCGGTCCACGCGGGCTTGGTGCCTCCATCGGAACAGAGACGGAGTATCAATGTTTGGGTGCGTTTCATCTTCATCGTCAGAAATCTGTAAAATGCCAACATCATCACATCTTTAATCACCTTGCCTTTTTCATCGTAACACCAAGACGCAAATAAACTACTAGAGATGTTGTCATAAAAACGTTAAGACGACAAACAGCAAAATTTATACAGCAATAACCAACCTCAATGTCTTTCCATTTGCTGTAGTCCACCATGTTGAAAGCACTATCAAACCGCTATTTATGAGAAATTGTACGGTACGTACACTTTTCGTTAACAATGGATTACGGTTAAATCACACAATTTGTATTTCCAATTTTGTAGATCTCGAGAAATCCGGAAAATTCGCTAGTTTGATTCTTGATTGCTCAGCCTCCACCACAGATAAAATAATAATAATTTGAATGTCATTGTCACTGGTCTGTCAGTAAAAAGTCAGATGTCAAATTCAGTCCGAATCGTTATAAACATTTTAATAAATCGAGATTTCTGTATTTTTTTTCCCTTTAATATTGTGACGTCTTTGGGTATGTTTTATTCTGTCTTGGTTTTAGATGGTGCTTGGTGAAAACTCAAAAGGATTTAACTCGCCACACGGGTCAATAACCATTAAATTAGCGTGTCTCTTTAATCACTCGACATTGGCAGAGTTATTATGTGTTCGCCGTAGGCAACACAGTAGCAGCCATAAAGAAAAAAAACAAGAAGGTAAGTATATTTCTTTGGGTAGAGAAATAGGATATTATTATACACTAGCTTTTGCCCGCGACTTCGTCTGCGTGTAATGGACAATTCACACAATATCTTTATAAATTATAGCCTATGTGTTATTCTGATCTATAAGCTACATTACTGTAAAGTTTCATTAAAATCCGTATAGTAGTTTTTGCGTGAAAGAGGAACAAACATCCATCCATACATCCATCCAAACAAACTTTCGCCTTTATAATATTAGTAAGGATGTACGTATAGTCATGAAAATAAATGATGGTGATACTGGCCGCTTACGTCATATCACAACGTCATATTATATGGTAGATTTTTTTCTTGGTCTGTGATGGTAGCCCCATTGTATGGCACGAAAGGCGCGTTTTCTGGTGGTTCCATGATGGCATCGTGATGGTCATGGAACAAGAAAACGCGCGTGCATGT
This sequence comes from Marasmia exigua, assembly GCA_019059595.1. Taxonomy (NCBI): domain Eukaryota; kingdom Metazoa; phylum Arthropoda; class Insecta; order Lepidoptera; family Crambidae; genus Marasmia; species Marasmia exigua. The sequence goes on along the minus strand of CM032482.1, from coordinate 10,802,824 downwards.
CAATGGGCATGGCATGGAAACTTCGTTGGTTATTCAAACATTCGATGTTACGACTTTCTTAACGCATCCGGCCGGCACGAATGTCTAGCAGTTACGCACCTTGAGTGCGTGCGCATTGACTATGGTACGAACTGGAGCCATTCGTTTGAAATTAGTAGTCATTACAAGTTCTTTCGCTCTACATAGAAAGTGGCGCTAACTGGTGCCATCAATTTGAACTTTGAAAAACATTTTTATCCTTCGAGTCACTTCAAAGTAGTGCCTTAAGGTACAGTTACACCATGCTCATTTGTAGAATGCTTTTTAAGCATGATAAAAATGAGCATGCTTAAGGAACTGTCCACATTTGCTATCAATAAGCATGCTATCACCCATATTTTAGCATGCTTTAAAATAAGCAAACCTGTTTACACGTGCTAAAGCACTCCGCCACACTTCCCCTTCCAACCCCACTACAAGTAGCTTGTTCAAAATTAGCTTGCTAATTAGTAGCACGTCCGGCCACACATGCTACTAAGTAGCACTTGCTCAAAAGTAGCATGCTTTAAGCATGTGTACCTTTATTACAGTATAACCTGTGCGGATCTATTCACTTCTCGCTCGTACACTATTTGCGTCTATACTCCCACTCGTGGGTGTGCGAGCGAGAAGTGAATAGATGCGCCGCCATTTCTGATCCCATTCTTTATCCGCACAGGTTGTACCTTTATTACAGCACGTCCCCCCACTATTTACGCTGACCGTTTACGTTTCCTAAGCCTTCTTTCATTAATCTGCAAGTTGGGGTTGAATGAACTAAATAAGTAGGTACAACGTGTATTAAAAACTTTTTATTAGGAACGCCATCTACTAAAATTTCCATGTAGGTAGGTACCTAAGCCGTTGGAGCGGAAAGGTCCTAGAGTGGAGGCCACGTACAGGAAGTCGCAGCCGTGGCAGGCCTCCTACAAGGTGCACCGACGATCTGGTGAAGATCGCGGTAATCCATTGGATGCGGGCGGCACAGGACCGATCTGTGTGGAGAACATTGGGGGAGGCCTATGTCCAGCGGTGGACGTCTATTGGCTGTTGGCTGAAATGATGAGGTACCTAAGTATGTACCTATAGGAAGAAAAGCTCTTGTTATATTTCGCGAACAAATTAAATGCTCGAGTGTGCTTAACTTACCTTATTTATTCGTATTACCCGGATTATTTATTAAAACATTACCTACCATCTATAAAGTGTACCTAAGATAACCTCGCTTGACACTTGTACCACAAAATAAAACTATTTTGTCCCTTTTACCTTAAAGTAACTTGATAATTTTCACTTCACCTTAGCTTAGATAAGCCGAGTGGTGGCCGCGTTTAAGAGGTGGACCTACGATCTGGTGAAGGTTGCGGGAATCCCTTGGATGCGGGCGGCACAGGACCGATATGTGCAGATATCGACGTAATATTGTGTGAAATAATGAAACCCATATTAAACGAAAACTTTTCACAACTTTGATGAACACCTAGAACCATCAGATGGACCGCATGCTCGTCTGCCTATTATTCGCAATAAAAAAAAAGATAAAAACACCTAATTAATTCACCATCTTGTTTTGTATTTATTGTTTAAGCTACCCCAGTGATGCCTGGGCATTGCGTAATAATTATTTTCCCTCTTAATTTTTTTTTCTTTGTTCGCTCAAGGTTCGAGACAGACTCGCAACACACGGGTTACCCGCTGAAAACCAGCGTCGTGGCGTAGCAAACCTATTGTTACGACACGGCATTATGCTGAGCGAACGCCTCTTTCGGCACCCGATTCTATGTGTTTTATCCTTCTTCTCTATTATCATCATCATCAGCCCATTTAAGTCCCCACTGCTGGGGCACGGGCCTCCCTCAATCACATGAGGGGTAATTGCCATACTCACCACGCTTGGCAGACGGGTTGGCGAGGGTTTTGATATAAATGCTGAGTTTTCCTTCTCTGGGTGCTGATATCATGCCTGCAGCTTTACCTTAGTCGCCTTTTACGACACCTCGGTAAGAGTGAGGGTGGCCTATTCTACTCTGCCGGGACCACACGGCTAGCTTCTCTATTATATTATGTTCTATTTAAATTGTGTTGTTATTGTCTGTGTATGTACGTGTGTCGAAATAAGTGTTATATTCATTCATTCATTCATTCATAATTAGGTACTGCTAATGCTTCTTTTTTTTCTTAGCGAGGGTGGTCAGTAAAGTGGTGACGGCCGTGGTAGTGGTGGTGAGGGCCTCGGTCACGCTGGCGGTAAGGTTGGCCACGGGCTCCTCGTCGAACTCGACTCGGCTCTGGCTCTCGTCGGGGATACTGATTTGGAACTGTAGTAGCACCACTAAGTAGGTCACCATCGTTGCCATTAGCTGTAAAAAATAGAAGCCCAGAGTTAGTAAATTTGTATTTTAAGTAGGTAGTTATGTCATCCATTACCTAGCTAGGTGGTCATTATTTGAGAATACTACCTTGATTTTGATGTTAATTCTTTTATTCTTGACTGACTTACTTAATACGAGTACAAATCGCGAATTAAGGGTAGTCCCTGAACAAAACTCGTGCCAGCCCCTTTTAGCATTGCGTGTTGGAACGGGATGGCATGAACTTTAGTACTGTAATAACTTCGCGATTTATAATAAGGTGGCTGGAGACCCCACGTAGGTACTTGCACGTGTACCTACCTACATAAGCTTCCGTCTTTGCGTCCTCCTAGAAGTGTACTCACAGGAACGCGTGTATTTTGATGGGCACATTAGAAGAAACGTCTGGGAAAGCTAGAGATTTTCATAATTTTTCTATTGTTCGTATGTGGAAGCAAACATAGTTACATAAGTACTCGCCTCGTACTCTAGAGGCTAAATAAACCGGCTAAGTGCGAGTACAATTCGCTCACGAAGGGTTTCAAACCAAAGACAAAAAATGCCGTTTTTTGTATGGTAACCCCCCTTAAATATCTATATATATAGTTGATATATTTTTATAGCAATCTTTTGCAATTTATTCTTAAGTAAATAACACACTTAAAAATTTCATCTGAAATCTGATGAAATTTTAAGGTGTTATATATATCTATATATATATATATAAGTAAAATAACAACTGATTATTATACGTATATTTCAAGTGATTACCTGTCGCCAAATATAATGCGATAATCGATGCAAACGAAAACTTGAGAACGGAACTCTGTTTAGCGCATATCTAAACCATATTCAATTTTTCAATCGATCGCGGTGAAAACGGCCCTTACTGATTTGAAAAGCGTTCGGTTGACGTCAAAGAAGCCGCCAAGGCTGATCTGCGAAGGATTCATCTCGGTGGCTCGCAGGAACATGTTCACCTCCGTCTGCGCGTCCGTGTTCATCCAGGACAGTTCCACCATCAGCAGCTTCTTCTGGAAGTTGGTCCGCACCTGACATCAAAAAAAAATGTTAGTACTTATAATCATCATCCTCCTGTCCTGTACCCGGGTTATCTGGTGTCGGCGCAGTATGTCTTTCTATTGTTTAAGTCTTTCAAATTATTAATAGGTATTGTAAGGTTGTGTGCGTACCGGGCTCCTTCCTTACGGGTTTGTGGTGCTGAAACGGTGACTGAGAGACACTTTCTCGTATTAAGGCGTTTATTACTCGTAATGGTACATCGTACATAACCGTGTGGTTCCCGGCAGAGTAGAATAGGCCACCCTCACTCTTACCGAGGTGTCGTAAAAGCTGCTGGCATGATCATCAGCACCCAGAGAAGGAAAACTCTGCATTTATATCAAAACCCTCGCCAACCCGTCTGCCAAGCGTAGTGAGTATAGCAATTACCCCTCATGTGATTGAGGGAGGTCCGTGCCCCAGCAGTGGGGACTTAAATGGGCTGATTATGATGACGATGAATGGTAAATCGATAACCCGACAAGTGATACGGATGTACAATAGCATCAACGCAGCGCGCGTGCGTGTCCGCTGAGAGCGTGTCGCTTAGACTCTGTGTCCTGACGTAAAAGGTACTCTGTGGTCCTGACTCACTCACGGCGCGCGCGCGGGGCACCGTCGGGTGACAATCAATTACTCCTGAAACCGAGCGGGTAACTTGCGCACCCACCCACGTGTAGGTGCGGGGAGTCGCAACGCAATTTAGTCGCGCTATAGTATCTACTTATAATACCCGCGGGTAATACGGTTATACTGACATTTCTAACGAAGAGCATCACGTTTTGTTCGGACTATTAAGTAAAGTAAAGCACTTTATCTTATTTATAGTCCCACTGCAGTGTGGGTACACTACACGCACAGTAAAAGATAAAGATTTCTTTAGTATCTTAAGCTTTAAGCTCTTGTTATACTGTGGTCAGGACTCATAGACATCAAATCATCGCTACTATGACGGGATAAGGGTGAATTACCACGCTCTGGCCTACTAATGCGGATTGTTGATGATTACAAACCCGAGCTATATTCGAAAAAGTCTTTGGCCTGTCTATCAAAAATTAAACTGGCTGAAACGCTAAATGGAGAAAATGTTTTTTTTATTGTATAAGTAAACGGCGTCGCCATTTTTACTTTGGGGTTAAGGGTTAAACTACCAGGATGTGTTTTGTGTACCCTTAATAATAAATAACCCTTTTTTTGTAACATTTTATAAAGACAATTAACTATATAGTAGGTACTTACGTTATGAGAAGCGTAGTGGGCCTCATCACAAATGAAAAACAGCAGCAAAATACTGCAGCAAGCAGTCAGAGCTAGTCCAATGTCCTTGACTCCGAAGCCCTCCGATATCTGGCTGAGGAGGCCGTAGATGGAGAGAGTGATGATCAGAAACAGATAGAGGCTGACGAAGGTAAACGTATAGCAGTTGGCGATGCCGGTGTCGCGCGCGATCTTGCTCAGGCGCAGCCAGAGAGCTCGGTACGCGGAGACTTTCTTAGCTGGCCCGATGTTGCGAAGAGCCTAAAATTATAAAGTTATGTGAGTTAGTTAGTTAGTTATTGGCTAAGTCAGTAAATCATCTTATCAGCTAAGATAATTGGTGGGCCTACCAACCAAGTGCGGAAGATTACATTTGCGGATACTGGTCGGTTCGATTGTCTCAGGTCTGGGTCGTGTGCTGACACACGGGAGACGCCCCCGGCTATCGTCATTTAGTGCTCATAGGATTAGGGTTACTAGGGTAAGGTACGGTTTGTGTTGTGTACGGTTGCAATGGCGAGTAGTAATTCATTCGTGGATTGCTACCTGACAGCCGAAGGATGCTCAACCGACGGACCAGCCCTGGCGTGCGACCGCGCCGAAGCGCATTTCGCTACAGGGTTTACATTGTCGCGCCGAGGGTCTGAGGACCGACGTCTTCGCGTCGTTCCCTGACGGTGCCCGTGAAACCGGGTTAAACCATCGCACAGCGGGATTGCAGGCGCCATTTTTGTCTTCGGACCCGGGGATGCTGTGTCCGGCTACGCCCGCGCGGGTTACGCGGCGGTTTTCCGGCGGGGCACTTTGACGTAGGCATCCCCCAGGATGGAGCGCTTTCGGACGCAGAGGCCGCAAGGCCCACGTCTGGAGACCTGCACTGCAAGGTCACAGCCAGCGGATTGCCGTGGCAGGTCGGAGCTTTTGCGCCGCGGATTTTCTCGGCTCCGCAGCCAGCGAAGTCGGTTTCTGCGACGTGTTTGTGTTTGTCCCTAAATCGCACTGCAACCTGTATATGTGCGGGGAGGGGTACCGGCAGTCCCCCTCTCGGTGATGCTTGCACTGCAGCCAGCAGTGTGGGTGCTGCCCGGGAGGTTAAGCGGGAGAGAGGCCGAGCTGGCGAGCCTCTTCGCCCTGACCGGGCGACGGATAAAGCCTCCGTGGCAGTCCTCACCCGGGTCTCAGTGTATCCTGGGCTATGGATGGAATCGCCCCAGTGTTTTTATTGGGTATGCCTCCGGACGGTCTCTTATCAGCAGAGACCCAACCCGGAGGAGAGCCCCTCTCAGCGTGCATAACGTGCATTTCACTGGGTCATAAAAAAAATGGGTAGGATGGGTAGGAGGGGACTGGATTTGAGTCGTGATTGTTGCCCAGAGAAACTTCAAATGCACTGGGAGGATGTCATAGAAAGAAAAAAAGGAAAAATGTGCATCCAGAGTATACATAAGATATAATACCTGCATAAGACCGTGAAAAGTGGCGTGTATTACCTATTGATGGCCACCAAGATTTGAAACCAGCTGAAGAGAGTGAGAGAGACCTACCTGATGAAAATCTTCAGCAAGAACATTGGTGCAGACGCTGAGCGTCTCACACAGCCGATACCAGTAGCCGCCCAGGATGTAGGTAAGGATCTCGAGGAACACGTAGGGAAAGATCTGCATCTTCTTGAAATGGACCATGGTGACGTGAGTGATAATCGCCGAGGCGATGGGGATGTATTGCGAAGAATGAAGCCGCAGCAGATGCGTCAGAGAATATAAAAGCTGTAAAGTACAGACATCTAGCCGGTGCTTACCATTTTGTAGATTTCGATGTTGTAATCCTGGATCCCGTGGGGTATTTCTTTCTTTCGTGATCTAGCTTACAGTTTAATTGAAGTCAGGGAGATTCAAACAGACAGTTTCACCCAGGGAATTTCCTACACAATTCCGCGTGTTTTTGAGGACTCAGTTACATGATTTTAATTTCTTTCAATTTATTTACTTTTAGTCTCTGGTTAACTCATTGTTTTTCTTCTTATGAAGATGAATTTGTTTATAGAATATTTCGTAGTTACCTGATGGAAATCTTCAGCAAGAACATTGGCGCAGACGCTGAGCGTCTCACACAGGAGGTACCAGTAGCCGCCCAGGATGTAGGTGAGGATCTCGAGGAACACGTAGGGAATTATCTGCATCTTCTCGAAATGGACCATGGTGACGTGCGTGATGATCACCGAGGCGGTGGAGAGGACGGGGATAACGACTGCGATGGCGAGGGCTTTCTTGTACAGGTTCACTGGAAGAGCTCGTGCGGAGAGGTCCTTGTAAGCGGTCTGCGAATTTTTTATAAGTGTTATTGTGAGTTGTGCTGTTCTAATCTATTCTTTTGGTAATGATGATTATGATGGAACTTTTTGCAACTGGCTATTTATAACTGAAAGGTTAAAGAAAGTATTGTACATTGATATTTTTTAGCTTGCAATAGTTTAGGTCACTTCAAAATAATCCAGATCTGATACCTGCTTTTTTATAATTGGAAGCTGTTATTAGAATAGGATTATTCGAATACTGCCGATTTGTTCTTGTATTGAACATTGTTCGTATGTAGAAATTATTACTGGTTACCTAAATATCAAAAAATGGTTGCATGTAATAGGTTCTGTAAGATAAAGTTTCCGGTATCTGTACTTACCTCAAAATTGACCCATTCGTTCAACACCCCGGCTATCTTCCGCGTCTCGTACCACAGCAGCGGAACCACGAGCAACGGGAACAAGTACACTGTGAACAGGTACTCAATCACAGCCTCCTCGAACTTGCCTTCATTCGTTCTCAAGATCTGGACCTTGTGCAGCGATAGATACAGCACATATCCAAGCATACTGAAATAGACTGCTGCGGAATAAAGCATTGAGGCAGACGCCACCTGGAACTCATTGACTCCAGGCGAAACTCTCGTGATGGGAAGCACACCCATTAATCTGAGCAGACTAAATACTGGTTTGATGTTCTCGTATATGATGTCTTTATTCAGCTTCGGGTTGATTAGGTTGTTTCTCATCGGTTCTATTGCGTTCGGGGATGTCGGCTTCACGTATGGAGTCCGAGCTGGTGTCACATCCAAGAATATTGGGTTGGCCTTTTGCTTTTCCTCCATTTGCGTCGCGTATCCGTTCGGGATTGGGATCGTTGTCGACGGGAATAAACTGTTATTGGTATAGAAAGCCATGTTTTAGTGTTAATTGCTTACGTGGTAGCAATTTCGATAGGCAGCGGCGACTGAAGCGTGTTTTACGAGAGAGGGAAGCTAATGCCCGGGATGGCTCTGCGTCATATTTCACGGTGACAAGTTGATTGCAGCCGCGTAGGCGTTTCGGCGCCCTTGCGTTAATCTTTCATGGCGCACTTCACCTTGGGCGAGGCCTCGACATTAACGTCTGCATTAACATGACTTTTTAAAATGTGCTCACGTGACAAATAAATAAGGCTCAAGTACTTGCATGTGACTCAGTTTCAGTTCTCAGAATAATGGCTACATTTACTACGCCAAACGAAGTGTTGTTGAAAATGAGAAGCTGTAAGTACACTTGCACCTATTGGCAGATACTAAATCTTGGGATTCGCACAACGACTTGAGGGACTTGAGTCATATATTATGAGCACCTAAATGAATGCATATTCGTACCACAAACACTAATTAAAACTTAATCCTGCCTCGAGATTTGACGCGGGCAGAACGAGGGTCTCTAAGACCTGAATACTAACATAACAGACCGTAAGGTCTCAAATTAATGAAAATGAATGAACAATTCCAATGTTTTTATTAAGCTATTATGTAGCTTTCCTTGAAAAATATTATGATAAAAAATTAACTAGCTAAGTTCGATATGTGACCTTTTCTATTATTTGGATTCAACCTTGACACAATTTGAAGGATAAATCTTAATATTTAATACCTACGCTTTTACGTAAGTGGGTATCCCTGATACATAAGGTCAATAGTTACCTATATCATAAGTTTACCCTGCCTGGTTACCAGAGCTGAGCGCTGCGATAACACATTCTTTTGGCTTACACGAAAAAGTGATATTATTTTTAGGAATTAAAAAAGACTGACAGAAAATGTCCTGTAATAGATATATTTTATTGAAAAAAAAACAAAGACACAAGAAAATAAAAATAAAATAAAATAATGTATGTGTGTGTGTGCGTGCATGTGTGCGTGTGTGTGCGTGTTTATGTATGTGTTTGTAATCTACTAACGTGCCTAAAACTTAATTAATTCTTCAGTCTCGTCATAATTTTTGTGTTTTAGCCAATCCGTTATTTCTTTTTTGCATTCGTAGTACAGTTTACTATATATTCCAAGCTCTTTATTAAGTAGATTATATAGTTGAGCTGCTCGCTTGCTGAACTGCCTACTTGCGAATGCAGTCTTGGTTACCGGTATTTTAGCAGCAATATCCTTCCTTCTTTTCTCCATTATGACAGGATCATATTGTAAGGCGCTGTGTTTTCTCAAGACCGTGAGTACTACGTACAGTTGTCTGACTGTCAAAAAACCTGACATTTTATAAAGCAGTTCTGTGGAGAATGTAATTTTTTGAAATACATGACTTTTTTAAGCCTACGCTGAGCACGTTCTACATGAAGAAAACGTGTTTTTGCCGCACCGCCCCAGATTGGTATGCAGTATACCATGACCGATTGCGCCAACGATATGTAGATCTCCGTAAGTATGTTCCTGTCGGTACCTCGTGGTCTCGCCACCTCTCTTAGCACCACATGTCTAAGGCTTTTAAAAATCCAGATTAGTTTTCTAAATCTGTTACTGACATATTCGAGATGCGGGTACCAAGATAGTCGCTGATCCACGAGGACACCTAGATATTTGGTCTGTTCAACCCTCTGTATGCTGGAGCAACTACAGTTTACTAGCGCATCACAGTCATGGATCTTTATACTGAGATCTCTGCAAGGCTGTGTGTCATTATAAATGCTAAAACAGATGTAGTTGGTCTTTGAAGTGTTCAACGTAAGGATATTACTATTTAGCCATTTATTAATGCGCTTCAGTCCCTGTTCAGCATTCTTCTTCACATCTTCCCATGTTTGACCAGAAAAGACTATCGCAGTGTCATCAGCGTAAGAATATATTTTAGCATTTCCTAGCTGCATATTGCAAAGGTCATTGATGTACACAAGGAAAAGTGTCGGACCCAAGACGCTTCCCTGTGGTACGCCATAGGACACCTCAGCACCACAATAAAAGAAAATGTTAAAATGGTATTTCAGTAAATAACATTGTATTTGCGTGTAGTTTCAATAAGGAAGGTGAGGAAATTATACAGCTGAGATACGTTACATTAATTGCGTTTACTCAAGGCTTGTGGTAAAGAGTTTCAAAACTACAGTTAGAGTTGAACCGGACATACAGCTTACGAACAATGATGGGTCTAAAATCTATCTCGGACCGATTTGGTTGGGCGACACGGCGTGCGACGTAACCGGAATCGGTCGTACGGATTGGTCTTCGCCGAGGGTTCTGCGGATTGGCTCGACATACGGTCGTGTACCATTTTGATTGGCCTCAGGCACTAGACGTAGATAATGTGTTTGGTTTTGTCTTCAAGAGATGATGCGTTTAGTTGCGTGCCGCAACAACATAGAAACCGTATTTAATTTGCATTTAATGGGCGATCTCCTCCTTGTCTTAGCGTGTCATTCCTGGTTGCGTCCAAACCTGTCTCTCCGGAGCTCTGGGTATGATTAGGCCATGATTAATAAGGACTTGGGGAATCTGGTAATTACAATGAAGCGACTGCCATCTGCCCTTCACAACATTTTATCAGAAAAACCATACTAACTAAGTCATGGTTACATGTTTCAGAAACTATCCGAAACGTGCACATTTCCTCGATGATTTTACCCCTCACGACGCCGAGCTAATGGTAGAAATACGCACATAGATTTGAAAAATCCAGAAGTGCATGCTCGTATTTGAACCACGACCTAATCCCCGTATGGAAGGTGCGTTCTTATTCACTGAGCTTATGGCTTTTCATATATTCATCATCATCTAAGCCAATAAACGCCCACTGCTGGACATAGACCTCTCCCAATATTTTCCTTACAGATCGGTCCTGTGCCGCACGCATCTAAGCTAAATTAAATACCATTTAATGGTCGATCGAGTACACAATAAAGACGAAAGCCTACTAGGGATTCTTAATGGTTTGGAATGAATACACTTGGGTCTCTAAAAACGGCTTATTAGTCTCTACGGGATTTTTCGATTAGGATTCCACGATCACCGTCCATTAGAGCGTGAAAATTAAACTCAAAGTTTGTTACACGGCAGCTCTGCCTCTAAATGTGACTTTAGAATTTCCAATAAGCCCATGGTCCCGGGAGACTGTCACTGATATGCCAATTTTCATCGGAATTAATTATTTTATCAGGTTCTCTCCGCGTACACTACATCCCGCCAGTGGCAGCGTGGACGCCCAACTGGCTGACGTTGTCGGAGATATGCCTTCTTGGCACCCCTATATGATACCATCCTTTCGACGTGGCCGAGCCTTTGGAGCTTGCAGGAAATGGAGGCAGGAGATTGGCGTCAAGCTGCAGAAGACCGCACAAATGGCGACGTCTCATATCGGAGGCCAAGACTCATTTTGGGTTGCTGAGCCATTGGAATAAGTAAGTAGTAACAGGTTCTCTATGACATAATTAAATAGCCAATGCCTAAACGTGACGCGATAATCTGATGTTTGAAGGGTTGCTAAGAAGTTTCATGATACAAAATATGGCAGATTTTCGTTATAATATCTTGGATCTTCAAAGACGAGTAGACCTATAGGGACTTCTGCAAGTGGCTGTGGAATCCTGTACGTTTCGGATAGTTTCTCAAATGTGGATACACACCTGAGATAATGATTCTGAACCAAACCGTGATTGATGTCTGGTTCCCCTATCTGTGGGTTGCGAAAGTCAGACGGCAGTCGCTTCCCGAATCCTGGATAACGATCCAAGGGTACCCCCTGTTCCGAAGTGACAGTTTTGGACTCAACTAGGTATATAATGATAACACACTGACATGAGACGTGTGTATATTAAGTATAAATAAATAAATAAATATTTCACAACATCACATACATTGATCTGACTCCGAGTTAGGTAGCTCAAGCACCTGTGTTACGGATATCAGTATCAACAGTGGGATTACAAATATATACATATAATACTTTTCTTTTGTAAATACATACTTATAATACATAGCAAATACCCAGACCAATACAAACTAACATGTATGAGTACATACTCGTTTTAATTTTAAATGCAACCGCAGCTTTATAATGAGAAACTTAATAAAAGTTATGGCTCCGCTAAAATAAATTATGGTGTTTTTATAGATCACCTGGACGGCAATACTTAAGTAGCAGGACATTTAGAACTGTCTAACAAACGAACGTGGGAACTTTTATGGTTCATAAAGGTTTAGATGGTGATAAATAAAATTCAAGAGCGTTAGTAAAGTGGACACGATGTATTCGCCTATAAAATGGCACCTTTATAAAGGTGTTGCTCTGAGAGCCTTTGATGGCTTGGGATATCAAACGCTCTTCGCTTTGGCACCTCTGGCTGTAAATGATTTCTGTCGTAAGTTTAAAAAGTTTTAATATTTTTGTAATCAATAAAAAAAATAAGTGTTTGAAAAACTTGTTCCTTTATACGCATATGCCCTCTTTGAGCTCGCCCCACGGGTGGTTTTGAAAGAAAGAAAGAAAGAAAAATTTATTATTTTGCACATCACAACACTACATACGAGTACAACATTAGTTACAAAAGAACAAACAAACAAAAAGAAAAACAAAATAGATACAGAAAATAAAAACAAAACAAAACAAAGGAAAAACAAAATAATGAGTACTAATAACCAGGCAGTGCAAATAATATATTGTGTGTTGTGACCTCCAACATAAATGGCCCCCACTCAGCCTATGTCATGACCCTGAAAAATTTTTGTTTTGGGCATTGATAAGTGGTGTCTACCACCCCATTGGTAGTTTCAGTTGCCCCCTCCGTAGTTTTAGTACAGGGGTATATTCACATTTCGTATTGGACAGAATTGAAATGAAACATCACTAGATAATAGTAATTTTTTGTTTTAAAGTACCAGGGACGCAAAAATCAACTACTTACTATGAAGGTGGAGCTAATTAGTACTTGCCATCACTACTACACTGCTGGCTGGGACTGCAGTTCTTAGTGGTAGGTTTTGACTGTCTTGCTTGCAAGCGCGGATCCAGCATTCAAAAAAGGTTGTGGTCACAGCATTCAAAGTGACATTATTGAATCCAATCATGGTGAAGTTGGACCTCACGGCTACGTTACGCCATCTAGCGGTTTAAAAAATTTTAAGCACCCTCATTAAGTAGCGCCACAGACGCCTCGCTACGCGGCTCGAAGTTTTGGCGCCACGGCAATAAGTTGTCAAAAATGTGACATAAGTCATAACATGTCAGCATATCGTCTATGGCTCTTTGCTGCGTTCCAAATCACGCACGTTTCATTGTGTTTTTTAAATTTTATTAAGGCTTATCGTTCATTATCATCAGCCTATCGATCTCAATAGACCGTAAAAAGGTGACGTCACAAGTCTATTAAGGTTGTGGGCATGCCCATCGTGCCCACAACGGTGGATCCGCCCTTGCTTGCTTGTGTAGATTTCATTCGGATTGTCACATAAATTTATCTGACTGGAATTTATTGAATACACCTGTTATTGATGAGTGCTGGCTGATCGCACAACTAAAAACCTACATGCCATTGACCGTCCCAAATCGCATAAGTGAATTATATCTCATTTGATTCCCACCCGATCCTCGGTAACGAGTTTGTAAGTGGATCGTCGCCGGCGGCCACCATTTACCTAATCCCAGTCAACCCGACTCGGTGCAGCCTATTAGAGATGTCCCAACGCGGGAAAAGTTAACACGACTCGAGTTAGGTAACTGAAATTATGGCAAGCGATTACCATCGCCACACTCACTATACCTACCTACCAATGGAGTCCCCAGTGTTCTGCCAATCTTTTAACTCCCCTTCCACCTGAATTGACTACACTCACTCACTCAACGAAACACAGCGCAGATCCTGATTTACGTCGGGTTTCTGTGAGTCCGTGTATCGAGTCGAGCTGGCCCATTCATCAAGCTTCCCAGATTCACACGAGCGAAGAGTTTGTTGCTAGAAGATGGTTGCGTTTTTTATTTTTTTCTCTAACACATTTAATTACATTTACTTCACCTATTAGGTCAAGCGGTAGGAACCTTCTTCGATAAAAAACATATATATGAATTCCACATCAATAGATCAGTAGACTAACGGTCTGTTTCTACGTTGAGAATTAAGTCAAGGACAATTAAGTACTAACTTTGTACAATTATTAACATTTGAGTCGTGCTCAGCTTCCAATTCAATATTCAGAAACCAGTGGTAAGACTTAAAACATCTTTATCTTCAAATATTATGAGTAGCTTATTCCAGAACAGAACATAAAGTCAAGGCATTTATTCAAAATAAATCACCAATACATAGAAATGGTCAAAGAAATTAATCTATTTAAATGTTCATTATTAAGCTCACTAAAGCAACTCATAGTTGACATTTTCACCTGTGTTATGGATATCAGAATCAACAGTGGGATTACAAATATATGTCGAGACATACTTTTCTTTTGTAGATAAATACATACTTATAATACATAGAAAACACCCAGACCAATACAAACAAACATGTTCATGCAGACAAATGTTTGTACTGTGCGGGGATCGAACCCGCAACCCTTGGACTAAAGGCAGCGATCACTACCACTGTTCCATACGGGTCGTCCTGATTGCAACGTGGACTCCAGTTTTTGCCTACCTAAAGGTTAAAGTGAATCAAAAGAGTACTTAACTGGCGAGTTACTTGCCGGATCTTCTCGACCAGAAACAACTTTCCGAGCCACATTATGTTTATTTATTTTTTAGTATATTTTATGTATCAACATATATATGTATTAACATGTAAATTATACATATGTACTTATAAATACACCCTGTTGGTCTATTGGTTTAAGTACCGGGCCGTGATCTCGGAGTCTTGGGTTCGATACCCGGGTCGAACAAAGGTATGTTTCGAATTTTTCGAACATAGCTCGGGTTTGTGATCACCAATCCGCATTTGGCTAGCGTGGTGATTAAGCCTAATTCCATCATAGTAGCGATGACTTGATTTCTATGATGGAGGCCTTAGCCCTGCAGTGGGATAGTATATAGGCTGACACTACACTATTACTTACTTATTAAATTACTTTTTTTTTCTATTTATTATCACATAATAATCTTACATATTACATAAATCAGGTTTATACTTAGGACTGCAAACCACTAAGGTACTAAAATGAATGACTTTTTGTAAGTTGTGTACAAGCCTATGCAAATAAAGAATTTTCTGATTCTTATTCTGAATACATTTAATGGCTGGCCTTATAAAAAAAACATAATAAAATGAGAAAACAGCACAGTGCTGCTTCATGCAAAAAAGTCAGTTTCCCATCTATTGAGGATTTTGAGTCAAGTCAACTAAGTCTGCTAAGGAATGGAACAACTTTCCGGCTTCTGTATTCCCAGAGAGCTACAATTTGGGTGTCTTTAAGTCGAGAGTGAATAGGCTTCTTCTGGGTAAGCACGCTACATCTTAGACCTTATTGTCACTTACCATCAGGTGAAATGAGGTCAAGTGCAAACCCATTTAATATATATAAAAAAAGTCTATAAACAAAATAGTCTCAATCGGATAAGTCATATTCGAGTAAGACAAAATAACTCGAGTTAACTCGAGTTCACACATCACTGAGCCAAATTTGATTGCGGCTTAAGAAACCCCCAGGCTAACCTTTCTTCTTGATTACCACCTAAATAGACTATCAGGCTAGGTGGATGATGATTAGCCGGGTGAGGTCGAGCCTTCGATAACTAGGTTATTATATTATGCTAAATGTACTGGGCCAGATGATGGCGAGTCTGTAATGTAATTAGATAGGGTAAGTGAGGCTACAGGACTATGCAGGTTGTCCCGGCCGCTTACCATAAGGCGGAGTGAAGTCATCCTGATTGGCCTTTCTATAAAAAAAATGGATCAAGCGGAAATGACACAGCTCTGACATGATTCTTGTTTGAATGAATCTCGTCTTCTTCGTCTGCATGTTCTTATTCACTGAGCTACCTAAGTTGAGCCTCCCCGGGGCCTAGGACCGGCCTCACGGTTTGGGGCAAGGCACCTTCCTGTGGTCTCTTTTGTTCTGGGCCCGGGGCCCTGTTCGGCGCCACCTCACACATGATTGCGTTTTGACGTGGGCCCCATTAGAGTGGAGCGCCTACGCAGCTAGAAGGCCTTGTTCGGGGTGCAGCGTTGAGTCTTCGAGCCACGGGGGTTCAATAGTTGGACGGTGTTGCCAACTTTCCCGGCTCCGCATCCAGCGGAGTTGGATTTTGCGGCGATGCCGCCATCTTTGAAGCCTGCGGGTTTTATTTCTCCAACCCAATCTACACTACAGCCAACAGTGTAAAAGTGGGGAAGGGTACCCACGATCCTCTTTCCGATGATGTTTACACTGCAGCCAGCAATGTGAGTGCCATTCAGGGGCCGGTTTTTGGTGGGCCGTGGGAGAGGCCCTGGGTCCTTTGGACCGGAGTTCTGGTAAGAGGCTGTTCTGGCGTGCCTCCTTGCCATGAACGGTTCGCGGCGCGATCCCTTGAGGTCATAGGCGCCGTGTCCCCCCCAGGGGAGTGGGGTTCACCCCAGGGGAGAGCCCCACTCTACCCGGCTGACTCCCAGCGGTCAGGTGTGCATAAGGCGCCGACGTCGGCTCCATCTGAGCTGGCGGTATTCTCCGAGTCTTCGAAAAAAAAAAAGGTTTTTATCATTCTAGAAGCAAAGTCCTGTCAGTTTCCCCTGTTCCCAACATCACATTTTCGAGGTTTGTGGACTCTCTCCTTCCCCTTCTCCTTCGTGCCACGAGTACGGAATCAAGATAAACCTTCTTTAAAGAGAAGAACATAAAATCCTGTCACGTTTCAAAAAAATCCCGATTTTAAATTGTTTTACTTAACTACGTAAGCCCTCTGTGTTTGAGTAAATAAAAGCACCGAACAAAAGTATTCGGGGATTGAATTCATTATGCAACCAAATAAGATAATCTACCTATCTCCCCGCCAAGAGACTTGGCGGGATCTCTTGAGATTTGCATTAAAACAGGCCCTTTAGAACCCTTAACACGATGTTGGGGACATTAAAATGAAATTAAAGTAACGGCGACGTATTTTTAAGTTGATTATCCAATTTAATTTACATTTCAGTTCATAAATCACCCGTTTGTATATTAATTAATTGAATCACACTTGCATGATGATAACAATTTAAAACAATAGATAAAATATTGCATACGAATAAACACGCGAACCTGTGGAAGTTGGGTAAAGTAAACCCAACTTCCGCAGGTTCGCGTGTTCATCATTCTGATAAATGATGATCGAATTTCACGTGTATCTAACTGTTAACCAACTAATTAAGTGTTTCACAGTTTTGATAACGTAAAGCGAATAATCGTGACTGTTATCGGGCGTTGAATGAGATCACTCGGGTAAATTGGAACAAGGATTTTTGGTGTAATTTTGGTAGGATTTTTTAAAAACAACCATTATTTTTAATAATATACATTTTATAGCCAACAAAAAGTCTTGTTGAAATTCACCCATTTACGTAGGTACATAGATTTTAATTTGCAAGAATGACGGACACGTCTTAACAGGGCGTGACTACAGACTACGACTTCCGTAACCGTAGTAGTTACGGCGGTCGTAGTCTGTAGTTCATTTGTAACTCGTAGCAAGTTCGTAGCACACGTAGCATCGATCTTAGCTTCGTAACACATTTGCGTTATGTTGGACATTCGTTACTTATTTATGTTTCTCATTGTACGCACTTATTTATTTTACACTAGTGGCCCGCCCTCACTTCATTTCGAGACATTCATTCCACTTTGTATCGATAGATGGCGCCAGGTGTCGATTACATCGCGCAAGCGTTGCCGCAGTCTGAAGGAATTACCAGCTATGCATTTACGTCTTTATAAATAGTATAGGAGATAGATGTACAGCTTTAGTATAATAAACCTTAATTTGATTTCCTCAAGTTAGACTTTACCTGTTGTGCAACGAATATATCAATAAAATCACATACGTAGGTACGTTCGTTGAAGTCAGTGATTAAATCGGAGGGGGCTGCGGGTGACGGGCCACGCTAGAGAGCTCTCTACCCGGACTCGGAGATTTCAATATACCCTCAGAGCAAGACTAGTGATGTTCCAGGACTTACCAAGTAGATTGATCGATAATGTTATATTTTTTAGCTTTTAGTACGTGGATTTTAATGGTGTTGGGAAATTATAGGGGAAGATCTAAAAAGGTGTGACTTAATGTCGTAATCTGATTTTTTTTATTTATCGAACGGTAGGTTCTAGTTGAAGGTTTTAGTTTTTGAACTACATGTATTTTTATCGATTATTATCTTTATCATCATTTCAGCCAAATATGTTTACCATTGGACATAGGTCTGAACATAGATCTCCCCAAATCTCCACACAGTTCGGTCCTGTATCGGTCCACCTTGTGGGAGATCTGCTAGGACGGCCTCCACTCGAGGGCATTTTTGCTCCCACGGCCGTATGCTCTTCTCGCAATGTGCCCTGCCCATTACCACTTCAGGCATGCAACTCTTTAGGCTGTCTTTGATCTTAGTTCTCCTGCGGATCTCATCATTCCTGATACGATAACGCAAGGAGATTCCCAGCGCAGTCCTTTCCATTGCCCTCTGGGCGATTATGAGCCTTCTTTTTTTATCGATATCTTAAGCAAATCAGCTCATCACTGCGGTATCTATCGCTGTCGAATCTCGCGAAATTTACACGCTGCCCTTCCGCCGAGTAATGTGATCCCGTTGTTAAACGCCACCCATACATCTCTTCCACGTCTCGTATGTATCCTTTTTCTGGGATTTGTTGCAAAACGATTTTGCCGACTATTTGAATACATAATTTGTTATACATAAAACGTTGCACATATAACACTATGTACCTATTACATGTATTACCTGAAAGAATGGCGGCAGATGGTCGAACATTTCATTAATCATAATGATTGATATAGTGATAGTTATATACAACGAGATCACGTCGGGGTCACCAATATGCCGGGGCCGTAAGATATAATTGGTAGGCCACCAGTCCGCCGGGAGGCAGCTCGTGGCCCGGAAGAAGCATCACAGCAGGTCTTGTATACGTAACTGGTTTATTATTGATAATGCAAATGGCATGATGTGAGTTCATCTCCAAGGCTTATATACTAGAGATGACTGACGTCATATCGTATCACATACGTGGCATCTGCTGACATAGCGTACATGACAGAGATAACAGTAGGTTTTGGAGATAATCCTTATCGTGTGTGCCGAACTGCTACAATAGTTAATTTGTCTAATATACTTACCTAATTAAGTACGAGTACCTACATATCCCCGCCCATCAGCGAAACACAGCATCTGTAGAGATTTCTTGACATCGGCCAAAACTGTAGTTTAAACGCACTTAAATTTTATCGTATTCAGGTGGGAAGCGAACCCACTATCCCTAGTGTTCGGTAGTGTACAAAGTACTGGATTGTAATTTAAGTCTACTAATGTACCATGCGACATGCAAAATAAATAAATAAAAATATCCACCCGGTACGTGGAATAGTACCTACAGACTTCTTCGGATTCGGATATACATAATCCGTATATATATTATGTTTAAACAGATCCGATTTAGTAGCTAACAATTAAAATGGATTGGCATCGCTAGTGTGCCCTACCCGTCACCTTAAGAGGTTTAGATAACGAAGGGAAGCGACTAACATTTATCACAGAATTTCTGCAAATATTATACTTTGACCTTTGTCGACTTTTAAATATAGGCCTTTATTCTGATTTTTAAAATATGTAAAGAAGCAGGAAGAATGAAGAAATAAGAATTTTACCAACCAACTTCTATTTTAAGACATTTTAGGGTGTTACCAATTGTCGATCGATTGGTCTGATAAAACCCTTAGGTATTTACCGCCCGGACATTTTTGAAATGCCAAGTGTTAATAGATTTACTTACTAGAATAAGTAAGTAAATCTATTAACACTATTTATAACTCAAGAGTGGCTGGACCAATTTCGCTAAAAATTGGGGTGAAGAGGTAACTCAGAACCAGGGGAAGGACATAGGATACTTTTTATTCCGAACAAAGTCAGGTTCTTGTGGGATGAACAAGCGTAAACTACGCGGACGACGCCGCGGGCGGCTAGTTCTTTATAGTCGTCGTATATTTCAAGTCGTCCATGATACACGACTGAGTTAGTAAGGCCTATTCAAAAAGGTCAATAGAAAGACGTTGCTTAGAGAAACAGAGTCTTCCTGCGGAAAATAGGTATAGCCACATAGTTAAGGTGACGGGCACACTAGCGACACCATTAAATGTTAATTTTAAATACCAGATATATTTTAAATAATTTCGGGACTCGAATCTCTCGGCAAACACCTATACTATATCATCATCATCATCAGCCCATTTAAGTCCCCACTGCTGGGGCACGGGCCTCCCTCAACCACATGAGGGGTAATTGCCATACTCACCACGCTTGGCAGACGGGTTGGCGAGGGTTTTGATATAAATGCAGAGTTTTCCTTCTCTGGGTGCTGATGATCATGCCAGCAGCTTTACCTTAGTCGCCTTTTACAACACCTCGGTAAGAGTGAGGGTGGCCTATTCTACTCTGCCGCGGACCACACGGCGCTGCCTATACTATATATAAATAAATAATTTAATACTTATAGTTAACTTTTGCACTCAAATTTTGGATTATCTCCAATAGTGGCCACTTTTGGCGTGAATCAATTTTTCGAGTACAAAAACAGACCCAAAATTTGTGCATCCTTATTGAATAAATAGTATAAGTGTTTGCCGAGAGACTGCATCCCCTAAATTGCTTAAAATAGATCTGGTTTACTAGCTAAAAATTAAAATCAATTGGCGTCGCTAGTGTGCCCTACCCGTCGCCTTAAAGAATGTAAAGCCAGAACTAATAAAGTACCAAAATATATGTGTTTATTTGCTATACTCTTTGAATGAGAAAATGATGATTGTTAAGACTGTTTGTAAATAAGGCTCGGCTCGCTGAAGGACGGACCACAAACTTCGCTCATTGAATAAGTTTTCTATTCACCTCGGATTAATGAGGCCGTGCTGACAATGTCGGAAAAAACCTATATACCTAAACATTTTTATTTTTACCGACTTGAAAAAAGGAGGAGGTTCTATATGCGAATGAATATATTTATATATATCTACTATTTTTTATGTATGTTCACCAATTTCTCCACCAATTATAGACCGATTTGCAAAATTTTTTTTAGCTTGAGCTACCTATCTCGGAGTCAGATCAATGTTTGTGATGTTGTGAAATATTCAATCTGGTCAACGCTGATTTTGCAACACGAACTTTAATAGCTAATTTTGTTTTATCAATCTACCCTCATCATTAAATCACAGTGGTCATCTGTCAGTTAGCCTCATATTTGACTGACCGGATGGCGCAATTGGTAGTGACCCTGCCTCTTACGCCAAAGGTCGTGGGTTCGATCCCCACCCTGGACAAACATTCGTGCGATGAACACTTGTGTTTGTTCGGTGTCTGGGTGTAATATATGTATTTAAGTATATATTTGTGTTCCTCTGTTGTCTGATGTAACACAAGTGCTTAAGCTACTTAGTACGGAATCAGGTCAACGTATGAGATGTTGTGAGAATTATTATTATTATTATTATTTGTTGTGATACGGTAATACTCATAACTAGTACTACGGCGGTAAATTAACAGAAACGCTCACAAGTAAATCGTCATAAAAGTATTTGTAGTTGAATTTGAATATTTTTTGTGATTTATTAATCCTGTGAACAAGTCGAGGAAGTTACATTCAAAAAACAACGACGAAATTTTTCGAATCTTGTGCACCAGAAATGCGAACTCTTATCGACCATCAAGCAGAGGAAAGTTGTCTACTTACGACATGTGTTAAGCCACGATAGATACGAGTTGTTGCAACTTATTATGATGGAGAAAGTAGCTGGTAAGAGGCGTGTGGGTCGGAGGCAAAAGTCATGGCTGCGTAAAATCCAGGAGTGGACAGGGATCGCGAGCGCCGCCGAGCTGTTTCGCCTCGTTAGAGACCGAGAAGAATATGTTAGATTGACGGCCAACCTTCGCTAGTCGGAGAGGCACTTTAAGAAGAAGAAGATACATTCGTCCATATTATTTTTTAAGTCGACTTAAATGTCGAGTACTCGAAAATAGGCCCTCTGGTCTCTACAGCAATGACTTATTATGTCGAGCCATATTTACACTGCCTTAAAAAACCTACTTATTTATCTTTTATCGTTCCTGATTAATGATACCCTGTCAAACTTCCCTAACTTCAAGAAAGTTTGGATGTGCCTGTTATGGCTGTCGCTGAGGTCTTCATAAAATTAAGTTCAGAGGAAGTAAATGTATCTTTTATGACAAAGTAAGAAGGTATTACGGGTTTGGTGGACAGTCACTTAATCTTTAACAAGTTCATACATATAAATTACACTCTTCACTTGATGAAATCACAGTAGAGATAGGGCCAGTTAATTAACACCGTATCAAATAATAAATAGACAGAGCAATCAACCTTCTTTGTTTATTTATTATTTGATACGGTGTTAATTTACAGAGATTTATAATATCCTCCAACCGATTACGGCTACGGCGGCCAATCTCAACGATCAGCCACGTACGAAGGATATATCAAGCTGAAGTGTGTGCGCAAACACAAGTGCACTCTGTATTCCTTTACCCTCATATTCCGATGGGACACTACTGTGACACGACCGGGGAGAGATCGGGCGCAGGACCAATAGCTTAACGTGCTTTCCGAGGCACGGGGGTACAAGACCGCCAACTTTCCAACTCCAGGCTGCCACTAAGAATTTCTTACCGAAAACTTAGGTACAAATTTTTGGCCAGACCCGGGGATTGAACCCGGGACCTCTTGCACAGCCGTCGCTTTAAAGTGCGACCCACTAACCACTGCGCCACCGAGGCAGTCGAGTAAGATTGATATCGAAGAATTCGTTGTCCTATGCGCTAGGTAGTGTATCGTATCGTGTCTCTCCCACACACGTTCCGTATAGTCTGTCTCGGTCACCCTGAACCACGCTGAGATTACTGTTACATACGCATGTTTTTTTTTTATATTATAGGTGGCAAACGAGCAGACGGATCACTTCATGGTAAGCAATTGTCGCCCATGGACCATACGTCACCAGTGGAGTCACAAGCTGCCAACCTTTAAACCCCCTTTTCCTCTGGATTGAGCCTCCGGTACCCTCACTCACGCAGTGAAACACGGTACAGTGCTGCTTCACGCCGATTACTGAGAGGCCGTGGTATCATTCCGGTCGAACCGGCGAATTCATGCCGAAGCGTGGCTCTCCCAAGGTCGATAATGGTGCGCATGATTGTGTGCGTAGCATAGTTAGCACGCGTAGGCAGCCGGTGATCTGGCTCAATAGGTGTCTATTTTGTGACCATGTCTGATTTTGGTGTCCGACGATAACGAACATTTGGGAATTAAAATAAAATATGTTGAATGTTACACTCAAATCAGTTCATCACGGTACACCAAGTCATAAAGGTTTAGTCTTGGAAACTTTCCTCGTTCGTAAAGCTTTTAGGGGCCGTGATCACGTGATCTTTTTTAGCATTTTCTAAGCCCCCCCCCCCCTCCCCCTTGGTGATACGTAGTGAGGTTTAGGACTACCCCCCCTCACATCACGTATATTTTTAATATTTAAGTACCTATAAAGAATTTAAAATATAGGTAATTAAATACAGGTATATGCTGAAATTAAGGACCATGACAAAAATAATAAGTGTAATCATACAAAAAACGTGTATAAATACACGTGATATCTTACTACACCCCCCCTCCCCCTTTTGTTATTTTATATTGAACAAAAACAAATAAAAAAGCTAATACATAAACAAGTGACCAAGGAAGAAGAGAAGGAACAAAGTGAAGTGGTCAACAAGGTCCAAGCTCAGCATGTGCAATGTGCTGCAGCGGTTTGGAGCCGCTGCCGCGCTGATTTTCAGAATGGACCTTGAGTGACTGACGAAATCAGTTTTTCATCGTAAACAGGGGAATTGAATGAAACTTTCTGATTAAAGCGAGTACAAAAGAGGTCATTCATAAAATAGCGTGCACCAATCTCGCCAAGATATTGCACGAGTCCGCACTGTAGGGCCCTGTTCCACCAAAGGAGATAGGCAAATTCTGATTTTAAAACAACTAGGACACGGAAATCTCAGTGAGGCATGCGTCTTAAATCTCCCCACTTATTATCTCCTTAATATTAAGAAACTAATGTAAATTAGCAAGCCTTAAATACATTACAAAATTGTATGAACTCCTTAGTTTCTTGATCATTCATCATCAGCGACACACGGGGCATCACCGATGCGTTGCCGGTTCTTAAGGGAGGAATAAACTCTTTTCTTGAATATCACCAGGTCGTATCTATTCGGAAACACCATAGTTGCTAGCTGATTTCATAATCTTCGTACGCGCGGCAGGACAGTTAAAAATAAATTCCAGTATTTCAAATAAAATGATACCAGGTTCAATATTCGGAAATGGAAGGAATGGAAGGGTTAATATAGAAAACTTTTTTTAAAGAAATGATGAATTCACACGTATTCGAAAATTCTAAAAATTCATCTTCATTCTGCGAACTTTAGGACCTCCCCTCGTAAGTCCGTCCCTGTTGAACGTTAACCTGTGTTAAGCTTCAATACGGTTTTCTGTCCCTGGCTTTCTTAGGCTCATCATATCACTCATAGAACGTCCTCAGGAAAACAAATGCCTCCATTCCAGATTGGACGGTTGGATGCGACCAGCAATCAGCGAATTTCCACAATCTTTATTGATCCGCCTGTTTGCCTTCTAAGAAGACCGACGTTGAACTTGTAGGTTCATAGCCTCTATTAGAGAACATTTCTAACAATCACTTTCCAGCCACTGAATATTAAACGTACTTATATGGATTATTTTAAAAGCTTATCTTCTAGCCTCGTCCCGGTTTTGGAGGAGTCCAGTCCTTACTATCGTGGATGCAACGTTTTATTTGTCTAGTTACGTTAGTTAGCATTCATGGAGATCTCTCAATTTGCTCGGGGACTGATGACGTCATGTCTAAAATAACTTAATAGCGCAGGCTGCTGCAGACAGTCTGATGTTTCAGTCCTGGTTTAAGATTATAAATTCGCAAGCCAGACTTGAATATGCAGGCGAAATCAAGAAACAATGCTGAC
The DNA here is from genome assembly GCA_019059595.1 of Marasmia exigua. Lineage (NCBI taxonomy): Eukaryota > Metazoa > Arthropoda > Insecta > Lepidoptera > Crambidae > Marasmia > Marasmia exigua. The sequence goes on along the minus strand of CM032482.1, from coordinate 10,777,623 downwards.
ATACTCTGAGTCTTATTTGAAGCTAAGAAATCTTTACTTTTTAATACATTTTTACAACTTCTACGTTCACTTGATTTCGTACCTAAGCTTAAGTTTTATGTGTTACGGTAATCAGATAACAGAACAATGGACAACATTTCATATTTTTAACATGTCCATATTGTTTTTTTATATGAAAATAGACAAAATGAACAGACCCTTATTTTTTCTTTTTTCAAAATTTGGCCATTTTCATGCATAAAATAATTATTGAAATTCTTTATATTCTAAATGGACGTAAGCGCCAAATGACGTCATCGGACGGCTGAATACAGCGATATTCTTTTGCTTATCATTGTTTTAATAAAAAAAGGTACTACTGTCAAGGGTAAATAATATTAGTGTCAACATTGTCAACGTCATTCATTCATTCAACGTTGACAAGTTGTCTTTTTTTGACAGTTTGGTATTTCGTAAATTTAAAACTAAAATGTGCTAAGCAAAGAAAGATTTTACATTCTGCCGTCCGATGACGCATCGTACGTTTTTTAGTTTTTAATTTTTTTCTCAGTAAATAAGCAATATAAAAAATAAATAAATATATATTCGAACAGCGGAAAAGTAAATAAAGAATTGGTATTTTTTGTTTCATAGCTTAGCAATTTTTAAATGTTGTCCATTACAAACATAACTTAAATACATAGATACCAATTTACACTCAGACACTGAATAAACACAAGTGTTTGTCACAAGAATATTCGTGGGGATCGAACATTTTGGCGTATGGGGCAGGGTCACCATCAAATGCGCAATCGGGCCAGATGGGTGCAGATTCATAAGCTAACCAAGATTAAGTAATTATGATGCATTTTTATTTCCAAAATGGCGGATTTTGGTATCGCTTTCAAATTCAGTTAAGTTTTAATAACAAACTACACGTACGCTTTGCAGGCAAATAAAATATAAACACCTCGACTCTTAATAATAATAATAATTCTCACAACATCTCATACGTTGACCTGATTCCGTACTAAGTAGCTTAAGCACTTGTGTTACAGATATCAGACAGAGGAACACAAATATATACTTAAATACATATATTACACCCAGACACCGAACAAACACAAGTATTCATCGCACGAATGTTTGTCCAGGGTGGGGATCGAACCCACGATCTTAGTTATGTCAGGACAAAAGAGTACATTTTTTTTAGAGAAAGGCCAATCAGGATAACCTCACTCCGCCTGATGGTAAGTGGCCGTGAAATCCAAATATGAGGTTGACAGGCAAAAGAACTAACAAAGTACCCATTGTGTCTGCCATCCTCACAGCCTGCTGAGATGCCTTTTCACACCCCGCCTAAAAGACCCCGGATTGTATAAAGGAGGATACACATGAGCTGGGAGGGCATTCCATGATGAGGGATTTCCTTGATGGCTCGAACATATTCGAATGAGGTTGTATATTTATTAAAGCAAGTGACTGTACACTTCATTATTACGTAATATGCAAGTCCTATACAGTCGGGTCATTAGCGTAGGGAGAGAAACGCTTCGTTAGTGCTATTATTTTCCAGTAAGGAAGTATTTGCGTTGACGAAACTGCTGGAACTGCTTACTAACTGTCTAGATAGATACGAACTTAGGCCTTACGTGGCAAAAGTGAAGTTATAATGGGCTAGTCACATTATAACGAAGGGAGCGATGGTAGCTTAGTGGATAAGACCTCCACCTCACCTACCATACGTTCGTAGTTCGAATCCGAGCATGCACCTCTGGATATTTCAAATCTATTTGCATATTTCTACCTCTGCGGTGCCGTGTGGTCCCCGGCAGAGTAGAATAGGCCACCCTCACTCTTACCAAGGTGTCGTAAAAGGCGACTAAGGTAAAGCTGCTGGCATGATCATCAGCACCAGAGAAGGAAAACTCTGCATTTATATCAAAACCCTCGCCAACCCGTCTGCCAAGCGTGGTGAGTATGGCAATTACCCCTCATGTGATTGAGGGAGGCCCGTGCCCTAGCAGTGGGGACTTAAAAGGGCTGACGATGACCTCTGCGGTGAGGAAAAACATCGTGAGGAAACCTGTACTTACCTACGTCAGATAGTGGCAGAGTCACGCTTCCGCATGAATGGGTCTGAGCACTGTGCTGTGTTTCACTGCGTGAGTGAGGGTACCGGAGGCCCAATCCGGAGGAAAGGGGGTATAAAAGTTGGCAGCGCACTTGTGACTCCACTGTGCTGTGTTTCGCTGTTAGAGTGAGGGTACCGGAGGCCTAATCCGGGGAAAGGGGGGTTTAAAGGTTGGCAGCGCATTTGTGACTCTACTGAATTTTCGGGGGTCCATGGGCGGCGGCAATGGTTTACCATCAGGTGATCCGTCTGATGTTGACATAATGATTAACATGTAACCGTGATTCAGTTGTTCTGACTCTCCTGTCTAAGGGTTGTGAAGTCAGACGGCAGTCGCTTCATTGTAACTACTAGACTTCACGGATGCTGGATCATGATCCTAGCGTTCCCCGGGCTCCAAAGCGGCAGCTTTGAACGCAACTGGGAATTATGCGCTAAGGCACAGAAAATATAATATCTACTGTGGCTAAGGTGAGGAGGAGTCACATTATAAAAAAGCTAAATGATTATTGTTAGCCTGTTACTGTCCCACTGCAGGGGCAAAGGCTTACCTACTCTCCTTCCAACGTTTTCGGTCACGAGCCGCAGTCGTCCAATCCTTTAGGTGGGCTCTCTTCTTATTTTCGGGCATCCATTCTGTGGTCACTTTCGCCCAAAAATTATCCATTAATCCATGGTCATCGCATGCGGCAGATGAGACCAGCCCAATCACATTTTAGCTGAGCTCATTTTCGTGAGACGTCAGTTATTCGATTTCTGGAGCGCAGAATAGTGTTGCGTATGTGGTCTGTTAATCATAATCATAATCGTTTATTGCATGTTAAGTGGTACAAAAGATATTAAAATAATACAATGTAGCTTAAATACTTAACACCTAACAAGGCATTGCAATGTTCTTACAATCTAAATAATTATGTATTAGAAAGTAACAATTACTTATTATTACTTTTTTATATGTACTTAATAAAGTGTAGGTAGTATCTACCTACATAATTTAGAAAATCGGCACAGAACGTCATATTAATGTTTTCATTTATTTTGTACCTATATCATACAGTTATGTAATGGTTAATTTTATTACGTAATTATTATTATGTTATAATTATTGTGTATAGATATGTATCTAATGTGAGTGTCGTATAATGTTGTTATTATTAATTATTAATTTTTTATTTGTATTACATGTTTTATTGATAACTTACTTTGTTTTGGTTGCAAAAAACTCTTCAAGGGAGTAAAAACAATTGGAAATTAGATATTTTTTTAATTTGTTCTTGAAAGAATTGACTTTTTTTTCGGTTTTTATATCTGTTGGTATTTTATTAAATATTTTTACAGCCATATACATTGGGCTGCAATTGAGCATCTTGATTCGGGAGTATGGTAAGGATAGTTTGTGTTTATTACGGGTGTTCACGTTGTGGGTTTAATGTATTAACTTAACTCCGAGCAGACTACGCTCCATCGAACGTTGACTGACTTTAAGGCCACCCTCAACCCTCAACCTCAGAGGTCCACACCTCTGCTCAGACCAAGACCAAGTTCGAGCACCATATGTGAGGACGGGAAGGATGCACATCTCCATGACTTTTCTTTTCAGTGAAATCGGGACATCGCCTTTCATTAGGTATTTAAGAGACCAGTGGCTCTTCCAGGCGTTCTCAGTCCGTCTCGCAACTTCTTTATCTTGTCTGGAAAGAGACCATTTGTCCTAATTATAAAAGCTAAATACAATGATAAAAACATTGTTATTTTTCACCTTGTGGATCCATAAGCATCCATTAATTTAGAACGTTTTTCTTAAGGTGACGGGTAGGGCACACTAGCGACGCCAATCGATTTTAGTTTTAGCTACTAAACCGGATCTATTTTAAGCGGCGGTAATCGATTACGATGATCTGTCTGCTCGTCTGCCACTTATCACATAAAAACCATCACTCAATGACGTTCCACCAAATAAGGTTTTATAATATACATTCGTTCGTTTCCATGTGTAGATTTTTGCAATAGCTATCAACATAGGATCCGTAATACCTATAGTATATATGCGAGTACCTTAGTCAAACGAGCAGTACTATTATAGTTTGCTTTTATGACTATGGATATTGCAAATGTACCTAGGTATTACGGCCGAAGCATAAAGCGAAAGTTACACATATCTGTTTACAAACGTAATGAATATTGCGGGGGATGAATGAGTGAATGGTAGATTAGTGGTTTAGAACGTGCGCTTTCTAAAGGGGAAGTTGTATTTCCATGGTTGAAATTCGAGCTTGCATTTCTGGACTTCAAATCAATGTGCTTCTGTTCTACCTATCTATACGAAGAAGCACCTTTGAGATAGTTTTCCGAAATTGGTACCTCAGTTCTGTGGAACGGTTTGACTGCAGGAGTATTTCCGGACGGCTACGACTTAGGGATCTTCAAGAGAAGAGCGTACTCTTTTTTTAAAAAAAGGCCGGCAACACATTAGCCATCTCTCTGATTTGGCAGATGTTCATGGGCGGCGATGATTACTTTCCATCAGGTGACTCGCTTGCTCGTTTGGTTAAAAAAAAATTGGTTGAAAGTTAATTTAAGTATTTTACTGCTTAATTATTTTACGTATTAATTACACAGGTACCTAAGTGTGTAATTACTAGTGAAGGGAGTAGTTATATTGATTTTTGCTACTTGCGTCGGAAATGTTCAAAAGAATAACATACTGGATCCCAATTAAATGGATACTCCATTTAATTGGGACATCGTCATTTCAGTATTTTGGGACTCTTTAAAATATTGTGCACAATTTTGTGAACCTTAGTACCTACTCGTAATATAAATTACTTACATCAAAATTTAAAACGACGGTGGTCGGAGATTTAACAATTTAAACGGATTATTAGATGTACTTTTTGTAGCGGGTTAGCGAGAAAATGTATTCTTAAGAATTTATTTTATTATATTCTTAAGAAATTCATAAGAAACCTACTAGATTGGTAAATGATAAAAATAATAATTTTCGGAGGGCCCCCAACGTAGTTTCGAATGCCGCTGTCGCGACCCACGCTGTTGCGAATTTTTTTCTACTGCCTCATAGTTTCTAAAGCTCATGGACTCGAATGATATAGTCGCGAAAGACGCTGATTCGAAAAACATTTGCACTGCCTCATACGCTCGAATGCGGTTGTATATCTATACAATTCCTTTAGCTTTTTTGGGCATACATTACCTCATTCAAGCGTTTAATTCCCGGTCGCATTCAAATATGTTTATTTGCGTTATGTTTATTTAATTACTACTTAGATTAATATTTTTTTACACGTTATTATGACTAACAAATTGAAGTCACAAGCATTCGAGCGTATAAGGAAATGCAAATGTTTTTCGGATCAACGTCTTTCGCGACTATGTCATTCGAGTCCATGAGCTTTCGAAACTATTAGGCAGAAGAAAAAAATTCGCAACAGCGTGCGTCGCGACGGCGGCATTCGAAACTACGTAGGAGACCCACTTCCGGAGGAATGTCTATATCACTGTTAATTAGTTAATTATTACCGACTTCTGGTAGGTACCGGACTAATCGGAGTTATTTTGGTACCTACTTAAAGTGATGAACAAAGTACGTTGAGTATAGGGTACCTCCTAAAATATTTACATTAAACGTTAATTAACTAAGTTAATTTAAAATTTGCATACTAAAAATTAGTATGATTTTAACGAAACGAAAATCTTTTAAAATAATATCTGTATTGTATCTAATATCCTAAAATGATGCAAATAAATATTTGAATACTGATATCGTACAGCGAAATAATAAAGTGGATAGATATGCCTCAAATCGTTTGAATAGTTTTAAAGAGCTGAAAAAAAAAACCCGTAGTTTAATAATCTAAAACATTGTATGCTATAATTTTCAACTCTGCCTAGGCCAAGTGTAACTGCAGTACTTTACTTTAGGAGATAAATCCTGATTTTTGTGGTGTTGCTTATAAAAGCCGGGAAGATCCATATTAACATAAACATTTCGATGCAAGTACAGTGGCGGTCAAAAAGTGTTTACCAGTTTTGAAATTTGATTCTATATCACACTTTTTGCACTGAAGTCAAAAATGCCATATCAAGTTACATATTACTTTTTAAAAGTAAATATTACCTTACCTTTTTAATACAAATAAAGAGGATACAACACAGAAGCAGCCATAAAAAACCAAATTTCTTTGATAAAACTGTCAGCTATAAATCATTGAAAAAGATACCATATCTATGATCAATATTATGTAATAGGCATATAGAACTTATCACCTATATGTGTACGTGAGATTATGATCCTTAAGGTGGTAAACATATTTTGACCGCGACCGTACATAAAAAAACCTACACATAGAATGCCCCGTTGGTGTAGTGGTTTACCGGGCCGGCATCTCGGGGTCCTGGGTTGGATTCCCGGGCCGAGCAAATGTACGTTTCGAATTTTTCGAACATAGCTCGGGTATGTGATTACCAATCCGCATTAGGCAAGCATGATGATTAAGCCTAATCTCATCAGAGTAGCGATGGCTTGATTTCTATGATGGAGGGCTTTGCTCTGCAGTGAAAATCTGTACCTGATTCCGACCTCTGGTAAATACATTAACCTGTGTACTGAATATCTAATGCCTTACCGCGGTTGTAGATGGTTCCGTTTATGGTGTAATTAGTTCCACATCAATTTCGGCGCGATCGGCGCGCTCCAGTTCTGCTGAGCGTAAGTTGATCTACACTAGAGCAGTTTCCTCGCGCGTCGTGGGTTATTAGCGAATATCGCCATCCATGCACCTACGCTATTAGAATCGCTATTGCAGGAGACGAGACGGGTGAGCCATTATTTTCTAGCTAGGAAAAGCATATATGAAGTATGACAGGGGCAATATGAAACTGATATTTAAGTTCTAGTGTAGAAGCAGGCATTCCTCATTAATCGAAATTATCCGTCGGTCGCTTGCTACCATCTATGCCTACTTTGTTTTAAGGTTCCTTTTTATTTACTTTTAGCTTAATTTTATTTCTCAGTTATTGTCTTAATTTTCTTGTGTTTTTGTTCAATAAATTACTTATACTGATGTAGTAATCGGACTATCTATAATATACACTCTTTTGCAAAAAAACGGGTGGTTTTCATTTTTTCTTTCCTCAAAACAATATGGTGCAAAAAAGGATTTAAGTCTTCTTAATATATTACTGGCCGGTCGTAAATGTGTCGTGATGCCAAAAAAGTACATTGTGCTTTGATTTTTTACATTTTTCTTATTAGTCAAAAAATTAAGCTAGATTTCACAAAACGATTCCTTGGTGATTAATTTACGAAACCAGCGCCATTGCTTGGAAAAGCTATGGCGCTGGTATTCTGTGGCACCGGGAAAGTGTAAATAAAAAGCAAAATAAATCAAGTGTATTTAAATAAATAAATAAATGATATAAGTTGATCTACACTAGAACAGTTCGCTCGCGGGTTATTTGCGAATGCCAGCGATGCACCTCCGCTATTAGACGCGCTTATTAGACACGAGATGGTGATAGCCATTATTTTCTAGCGAGGATAAGCATATTATATCGACGCCTTAGGGTGAAAATTTCGTATGTGTGAAGTAACTTCATAGGAGGAGGAGATAACTGCGTGCTTTAAACATTTTGTACGGCGATGTTTTGGTGGCCCACCCTTACCTTGTTTTGGGACATTCGTTTTTGATCATACCAATAGATTTTATTTATTTATTATAGGTACACTAACAGATTACTGTCATACATGCAAAATGTTCATAATTTAACACAGTGTTATCTAGACGGTAACCTACGAATGGTGTACACAACACAACACAATATTTTTGTACAAAATTATTAACAATCTAATTGACTCACCTTACCTACTTAACAAAATAACATTTAAGTGCCCCCGACCCAGTGCACGACAGAAGCATACGTTTCATATACCTCTTTGTCGTACTAATTACGCTAAAAATAGTTTTTTGTGAGAACAACCAGTGCATATAATAAGAGTTTAATCCACATAGACATATTTATATTTTTATTGATTTTTTGTTATAAATTATCTATGTATATATTATTATTGGGTATGTATGTATTGTTTATTATTATTTATGTAATGTAATAACATTAATATATAAAATAATGTATAATTCTGCCATTCTCAATTTCATTTGTTAAGCTACTTTGCACTGCCTTCCCTTATTATTACGAATACGATATTTCTTTCCTCTACCCAAAGGTTGTCTGGAAGAAATCGCTACAAGCGATAAGACCGCCTTATTGTACTGTCTGTTGCTGTTGTATCATGCTTGTATTTTATTTTTGTGCAATAAAGAATATCTATCTATCTATCTATCTATCATATTCCACGAGAAGCTGGCGAAGTACCGCCGTCTTCTTAGATCAATGCCCGAGTAATGTAGGCTTTACCATGGTGTTTCAAAATTTTTAAGTATATACCTACCTAGTATTATATTGTTTTACCTTTAGTTTTACCGAATTAGGTGTCTGTCTTACCAGAATTGTATTGTGTACAACTTAACTTTGGAAACTGTGAAGGCTAATGTAATATCTATTATAACTTAGTTTAATAATGAAATATATAAAAAGCTGTATGTTTCCTTAAATAAAATAAATAAATAAATAAACACAACAGATGGCGCTAGGCGTCGATTACATCGCGCAAGTGTTACGCTTTTTCGGTTCACCTATTAGCGTCCGTTGTCGTGATTTTCAGAATTTAGTTCTTAATAAATAGTAGAAATTAAACCCACTTTTTACAAGATTTTATTTAGTTTCAATTGTCCCGATGGATTTTTGTCTGAATGCAAGTTAAAGACTCATAAAGCGTCTAAATGGAAATAAAAAAACTACTACATACTCGTATATCAACGAAAAGGCGTAGTTGTGGATTGACTTAGGATCGGAAATTGAAGAACGTGGGTTGGAATCCATCCCGATCGAATCGTATAATAAATGGCACTCATTCATCTTAGTGTGTTCTCGGTTGTGTTTTTAGCTGTCGCTTTGGAGTCCGGGGTACCCTCAGATCATGATTCAGGATTTGCAAAGAAGTAAAGAACTGCTGGCTTACCACCGCAACCTTTTAACAGAACAAAATGGATGGTTACAAATTAAAAAACTATCCGAAGCGTACAGGATTCCTCACGATGTTTTCTTTCACCGTAGAGTTAATGGTAGAAATGTACATAGATATCAAAAATCTAGAGGTACATGCTCGGATTCGAACCTACGACCTTCCATATGGATGGCGTATTCTTATTCACTGAGTTACAATCAATTCCTATAATGAGGTGCTTCTCTTTTTTTTTTATGATATAGGTGGCAGACGAGCAGGCGGATCACCTGATGGTAAGCGATTATCGCCGCCCATGGACGCCTGCAACACCGGTGGTGTCACAAGTGCGCTGCTTACCTTTTAGGGGAAGGAGGATTCCTTCCCCTGGATTGGGCCTCCGGTACCCTCACTCACGCAGCGAAACACAGCGCATGCACTGTTTCACGCCGGTATTCTGTGAGTATGTGGTATTACTCCGGTTGAGCCGGGCCATTCATGCCGAAGCGTGGCTCTCCCACTGTTACTCTACGTCCTCAAGTTATTTACAATTTTCTAAAGACCACTGACAGACAAAAATATAGATTGTATGCTTATTGCATACAATTCATATTTTTGTTTGTTAGAGTTCCACCTGTTATCAGACTAGCTTATATTAGACGAAGGGAGAGAATGTTTCGTCAATGCCAATATTTTCCAGCAACGAACAGCATTATTCATTTCAGCTAATATAAATGTCCACTGCTGGACATAGGCTTCCCCCAATGATCTCTACACTGATCGGTCCTGTGCCGCTCGCATCCAACAGATTCCTGCGACCTTCACCAGATCATTGGTCCACCTTGTGGGAGGCCTGCCACGGCTTCGACCTTCTATACGCGGCCTCCACTCGATCACCTTTCTGCATTAGGTACGTTTATTCTATTGGTTTTATTTTACACTGACTCACGTTAGCCTGATGGTAAGCTGTAGCAAAATCAGAGCCTACGTTGTATTTACAATGGACGCCATGGGACTGCCATACTGGCCCGCGAGATGCTACTTCACGCTTCGTTTGAAAGAGTCCATATTGTAGGACGGAGGAAACACATACAAGTTATTGTTACAAAACTGATTCGAAGACACACACGAGGATATCGGGTCAGCAGAACAGCTGACTGATTGACGCGCTGATAATTCAAGATAGAAAAATCAAACGGTGGCGCCATTAGACCGTAAAAGACGAGTTGAGTGCTAGTGCACTGAGCCACATCCAGGTAGTCAATACTTAAGGTGACGGGTAAGGCACACTAGCGACGCCAATCGATTTTAATTTTTAGCTCTAAACCGGGTCTATTTTAAACAATTTCGGGTTTACTGGGAAAAACCGGGAGGTTTCCCGGCAAACACTTATACTATTTATTAAATAACCATGAAAAAATGTTGGGTGTAACAACGCGTACGCGAAAATTGATTCACGCCAAAGCGGCCACTTTTGGCGTGAATCAATTTTTCGCGTACAAAAACGGACCCAACATTTGTGCATAGTTATTTAATAAATAGTATAAGACGTGTTTGCAGGGAGGTTGTAACCCCGAAATTGTATAAAATAGACCCGGTTTAGTAGCTAAAAATTAAAATCGATTGGCGTCGCTAGTGTACCCTACCCGTCACCTTAATAATTATGCTGATATTAAACTAAGTAGCTGTGGGTACCTGTCCCTACCAGCTTTAGTTTTCGATGTCCGAAGCAGACGCCCGTCCCTTCATAGAAATAAACACGGAAATTAAACTTAATCCAGTTGATTAGTTGCTTAAATAAACTGCTGAAGGAAGTGGAAACTTTGTGAATGACAACGCTGGAAGCGCGAAACTAGGCAAACGGGCAATTGGAGCGTCGCGGAGACGAGGTTAATCATCGCAGGAGAGGCCGCAGGTGCGCACAGTGGCGGCTTTAGGCCTGCCGGGGCCCTAAATGGACACAAGGTTTGGGGCCCTACGTACTGTTTTTAGTGCACACCAGTGCTGCTTCTTTACGGGTAATAAAAGGTTTGCGAGGAGACGAGCTCGCCGTGTGGTCCCCGGCAGAGTAGAATAGGACACCCTCAATCTTACCGAGGTTTCGTAAAAGGCGACTAAGGTAAAGCTGCTGTAATGATCATCAGCACCCAGAGAAGGAAAACTCTGCATTTATATCAAAACCCTCGCCAACCCGTCTGCCAAGCGTGGTGAGTATGGCAATTAGAGTCGCACGTGCGCATAGTGCCGGCGTTAAGCCTGCTGGAGCCCTGTACACAGACGGTTTGAGGCCTTACGTACTGGTACATAACGGGTAGTAGGAGCGTTTTCGTGGGGACGAGCTAAGTCATCTCAGAAGAGGCCCCATGTGCGCACAGTGCCGGTTTTAGTCCTGTGCACAGACGGTATGCTCCCTTACCAAAGATGAGGTTAATCAGCGCAGGAGTGGCTGCCGGTGCGCCCAGTGTTGGCTTTAGGCTTGCCGGCGCCTTGTGTACACATGGTTTGAGGCCCTACGTACTGATAAATAACGGGCAATAGAAGCATTTACACCGTGTGGTCCCGGCAGAGTAGAATAGGCCACCCTCACTCTTACCGAGGTGTCGTAAAAGGCGACTAAGGTAAATCTGCTGGCATGATCATTAGCACCCAGAGAAGGAAAACTCTGCATTTATATCAAAACCCTCGCCAACCCGTCTGCCAAGCGTGGTGAGTATGGCAACTACCCCTCATGTGATTGAGGGAGGCCCGTGCCCCAGCAGTGGGGACTTAAATGGGCTGACGATGACGATGAGAAGCATTTACATGGAGATGAGAATTCGTCACCGGATGGGCGCATCCTGTGATGATTCCTGTGATAGTTGCGGTGGTTACTGGGCCAACATAAGCCTTTAAAAGTAAGATCAGATAAAACGACAAAATCTTTAAGCTATAGATTTTAAGTGCTCACGTACTCACTACTCTTAAATAAACAACTAGGTATAGGAACTATACATTCTTCTTCCGCTGCTTGCCAACTTGTTTTCATATAAGGGAGGGAGGGAAACGAGCAAGCGGGTCACGTTATGATTGTGATCACCGCCGCACATAGACATCAGCCCATCAGAAAAATGCAGACAGTAGTCGGTGAGACGAGTATCTTGATTGGGGGCCCCAATCCTTTAGCCACGAATCCGTCCCTGTACATCCCCGGAAATTACAAGTTCCGGTTCCGGAGAGCGGAGACGTCGTGTAGACATGCTGAGGAATGCACCACTTACAAGCATTTTAATTGACTTAGCTGCCGGTAAAAACTGTAACTTTACTTAACGGTAGATAAAAAGGTTTAACCGTGGGAGGGCACGCTTCGGCACAAACGGCTCGACCGGAATGATAATACGACCTCACAAAAAACGGCGCGAAGCAGCACTGTGCTGTGTTTCTCAGCGTGAGTGAGGGTACCAGTGGCCCAATCCGGGAGAAAGGGGTGTTTGAAGGTTAGCAACGCAATTGTGACTCCACTGATGTTGCGGGTGTTCAAGGGCGGCGGCAATCACTAACCAGGTGATCCGTCTGCTCGTTTGCCATCTATCACATATAAAAAATGAGCAAACCTGATGGCAAGGAATACCGCCGCCTGTATATCCGCGAGATCGAGATCGCTGATGCGTTCCAGGAGCCCAATTCTCGTGTTTGTGATATTTTGAAAACATGGTGGATCACATGAAATCCATACACAAAAACTATGTTTTAGTGATATATATTAACGACCCGTTTCGAACAGTGGTAGTGAACGCTGCCTTCGGTCCAAGGGTTGCGGGTTCGGTCCCCGCACAGTACAAAAATTTCTGTGCATGAACATGTCTGTTTGTATTGGTCTGGGTGTTTTCTATGTATTATACGTATGTATTTACAAAAAGAAAATTATTATATGTATATATTTGTAATCCCACTGTTGATTCTGATATCCTTAACACAGGTGCTTGAGCTACCTATCTCGGAGTCAGATCAATGTATGTGACGTTGTGAAAATATTATTAAAATATATAATATTATATCGTATGATGATAAATGTCACGAGCCCGAGAATTGGGCCCCTGGCCTTCTAGAAATTTCTTAGCTACTGGTTTTACAATTATAGTTGTCTTTAAACGACACGCGATATTATTTTTTAGCTCTAATAGTATGAGAAGTTGCAGCTTATTTTATGTAGAGCTATTTATGGAAATCGATACCTACAGCTATAAAATATTTGCCACTAAAGGTCTTCGGCTACAATGGTATCAGCTGAATCTAAAGTGCCCCTATGTAATATCAGGGTCGTATAGAATATAGTTTACGCGAACATACTGCCTTGAGTGTATGTAAACTGCTTTGACACAATAGAGTCTACTGTAGAAAGGAATCTTTGATTGGACGAAAAAAATGCTTTGGCTGTATGATATGACGATTTGTAAGAGCTGTATATCAGCCTATGCAAATGAAGTCCTTTTGAATTTAGAATTTTTTGAATTTTGAATATGTGAAATATTGGGGAGAATAAATTTAATTCTTTATTTATCTCATTAAGGCTGGATTCGGCCCATCTTTATCCGTGGATAAATCTATGGTATAACGTCAGATTTGTATAGAATTACATTACTCGGGACTTCAAAATAGAGAGAATCTATGGTATCATAGATTCTCTCTATTTTCAAGTCCCGAGTTAAAGATCATCCTATCTTCCTAAACCATTGTAGTTCATTGTCATCTATTCCCTGGTAACGTATCTATCAATCCAATAAACTGTTAGTTGTATGTTTATTGGTTTTGTAATTTACTAGTATGTATTAGTATTTACAGCTAGTATATATAATGTATGTATATACCATACTCGTATTCATACAATGTTAATTTTTTTCTTTTTCTGACTTGCACTGCTTTACCCTTTTTAAATTCGCTATACCTACTTTTCCTCTACCCTGAGGTTGTCTGGAAGATATCGCTATTAGCGATAAGACCGCCTACATTGTATTAGTATAATACCATAGACTAGGTATATACAAACCAGACCCGACTCACAGACTGACACTCCTGCCCAAACTACTCTCCCCATTTGGCAAAAACTCAGTTCCCTAAAATGTAATCGCCCCCTCATCAAAAGGATTCCCCGTGGCGCTCGCGTCTCAGTTGCACTTGCCCTTAGCAAGTGCATCGAGAACGTCGTCAAATTTAATAATGCCGATAGCTGGGAACATCTACTTACATTCGCCTACAATACACTGTACGTTAACAGAAATGAACGCAATGAAGGCTCCCTTACCCAAAACATAAAAAAATGCACTGATCCAGCCCCAATTAATTATTCTTGTTCTCCATAGACTAAGATCTGTAAATGTTGTGCAATAAAGTGTATCTATCTATCTATATGTAAAATTCTGTGCAAACGATCGACAGTCAAGTTCACTTCTATGTATATCTCTTATGAAATTGTAAGACGCTAATGTAACAACGTGGACTGCGCTTAACGTTCGAGGTTCGTTTACCCGAATTTTTGAAAAAAGTGCGAATACAAAATAATTTCTGGGAAGCCAACGAGTTCAATATCTTTACTACACTGTGTGTAGCTTGCGGGTCAGTGAACCTGCTTAGATATTATTACTGTTGTCGAAGATTCTTTCGCTCCAATTTTATCGTTTCGATCGTAGCAATTTATTCTGTTATGCCTTGAGTTGTGTTAGCTGTTTTAAATCACATCAGCTGTATTTGGAAATATTAACCTATAGGCCTAGCCTAGTGTAGAGATCTATGTAAAGTTTGTAAGTCAAACGTTAGTCGATACCTAGAACCTTAGTATGTTCTAACTTTTAGAATAGAAAACAATTTTGTTTTTTAAAATTGTACATACAACTTCTTTTCTTATTTCAGCGCTGTAAAAATTAAATAACTATCGATTTCTGCATTATAGGAACTTTGGCCAAAAATAATAATCCACATTTGAGACTTCAAAAAATTCGACGTTGTAACAACGGTCATTGAATTTATCTATGTTAAAAAAGCACAATTTCTTATTTTCTAACTTTTTAATAAATTATGTTTTTGCATTTATTTATTGCAATTAAAAAATGATAATTTCACGATTTATTTTCTCTGTTAAACTATTTACACACTTATTCAAAATTTACTTTTCTAAAGAATTGAACTTTGGTACAATGTTATATCTCTAACGCATTTTCTTTTTAAGCTCTAGAGCTACATATATAGATATTTGGGGTACATACCTAGGTATGTACCCCAAATATTCGAATGAATTGAATGTTAATCGTGTAGGAATATTTAACCGTAAATAAAACGCTTTATTCTGATTATACTGAAACGTATTATTTACTTGCTTAAAAATATAAATACATTAATAACTTGGTAAAAAGAAAAACTATGTATGGCACACAATAGAAGCCTTTCATTTCGAAGAAAAAGAAATAAATTGGATCGATATCTACGATTAGTTGGTACCTACTATCGTCTTTCTTTTCAATAATTTTGATTCACATTTCACCAAATAAAAGTACTAATAACTTATTTTCCATTATTATAGAATTCGATTCACGTTTGTCTGAAGTATATATCGATTATTCACTCGAATGATTAATTTAATCGGATTTTTGGTGTCACTTCTCTATGAAGCTAAAATTGAGAAACGTCAAATGTGGCTTATTAGTTCGGCTCGACTATAATCTCTTCGCCGCTGTGGGCTTGCTATGTGAAGAGAGTGATCGCGGAAACTAATGATCCGATTTGATCTCGATCATACCTCCTTAATTTAATTTTGATTTTAATTCTAATTTTATTTTATTTTAAATTCTATTTTTAATTTAATTTTATTTTATTTTACTATTGTTTTTATAAGTGTTTTAAATTTGGTTAGATTTAAATTAAATTTCATTGTTATTTGACATTATGTAGGTATTTTATTTCAATGAATTTTCAAATTCAATTTTGATGTTATTATTACAAAATTCAATTCAATCCATAACACTTAAGAGTACTAATAACTTTAGGTTAAGCTGTACTAATACTAATTATTTAATTAATTAATATTATGGATCAAAGTTATATGAAATAAAATATTGAGCTACATCTTTGGTGCAGGCCTATACACGATGGTCGGAATGATAAATTGTGAAATTGTGGCAGGCTGACAAATTGTAAAAAACTGAATCATAACGAAGGGTGTATCACTTGCTACTTTCTAACTTTCTGGCCAATAAAAAGGAGGCACTAAATTTACACCATAAAAATCTGTCATCCCCGAAATTTATTACAGAAATTAATTATACTAAAATGGCTCTCGGTTAAACATTGTAGGTATTTTTATCCTCGTAGCTACCTACCTACTGACCTTGTAAAATCTGAAACGTTTGCTGAAAATATTTTTGAACTGACGTTATTATTATTGACAGCTAAAACAGTTTCAAGGACATTTCCTGCCCCTATTTCTCACATAAACTAAGAAGATACATACTAAGAGAAATTTACTTCATACGAGTATTTCATTGTTTTTTTAATTTATCTTAAAATTTGTAATTTAATTATGTATGCCCAGTTTCACTACTTTTGACATTTGGATTACTTTTTTAAAAAAATATTTCATTTTTTAGTTTTACCCGATGTGTTTGGCGTTTTATCGACTTACGGTACGGATTCGTCCGAGACTAGGTTTAAAGACCCTATTAATTCCAAGCGAATTGTACACGTGACAACTCACTCCACATACAATAGCAGTGTTAAAACGATACAAATCAACGATTCTTATATTAATATCACTTTGCGACACTTCACTGCACAAAACAACACCAAATTTGTACACTAAAACCCATACAAATTTACAACTATTGAATTGCATCAGCCGATACGGCTCGTTCTAGTTACCTACTCTCCTCCTCAGAAATCCTTTGGATTACTTACTTTTGACAGGGTTCGGATAGTTTATTTGACAGCTGGCAATTTGACGTTAACCCAACAATAAGTTATCAGAAACTTCTCCATCATGGTAAAGTGTAAACAAAAGTAGTTAACTGGCCTATATAAGTCATTTATACTGGATTGTTTATAATAAATTGAGACAACATCACATATATTGTCCTGGTCCCAAACTATGGAGAAACCAGGAACAACGATGGTACCACACACCCCCAGACCCAACACAAATATCTGTTTCATCAACAAACATTTGTGTTAGTTTCTCACAACCGGCATACAAACCACTGCGCCCAAATACTTTCGTGTAATATTGTGTCGAAAGCTTTTTGATAGTCAATAAATATGATATACAGCGGCGTCTGTTGTTCTTGATATTTTTAGATTATCAATTCTAGTGTATGAATGTTATCTATGGTAGAATATTTTTTCCTAAACCCTGCTTGTTCAATAAGCAGATTTTTCTCTAGTGTAATGTTGATTCTTTGATTGATTAATGTAGAAAAAAGTTTATAAATGCTTGGTAAAAGACTTATTGGACGGTAATTGCCGATGTCTCTTGGGTCCCTTTTCTTATAGAGTAATATGATTTTTGATTCGGACCATTGTGATGGAGTGATATCAGTTTCTAGTATTAACACTGACAAAAGTCCAGGTTCGGATAACATCACCAACGACGCCTTAAAACCGCCGGCTTCATACTAGCTACCCCTCTAGCAAAATTATTTAATTTAATTTATTAAATAACCATGCACAAATGTTGGGTCCGTTTTTGTACGCGAAATATTGATTACCGCCAAAAGCGGCCACTTTTAACGTGAATCAATTATCGCGTACGCGTTGGACCCAAAATTTGTGCTTGGTTATTTAATAAATAGTGTAAGTGATTGCCGAGAGGTTGATCCCGAAATCGTTTAGTCGTCTAGTCGTCTAGTGTGCCCTACCCGCCACCTTAAGGTGTATTACCTTAAGGTACCTTAAGGCTACTAAACCGGATCTATTTTAAACGATTTCGGGATCAACCTCTCGGCAATCACTTACACTATTTATTAAATAACCAAGCACAAATTTTGGGTCCAACGCGTACGCGATAATTGATTTATGTTAAAAGTGGCCGCTTTTGGCGGTAATCAATTTTTCGCGTACAAAAACGGACCCAACATTTGTGCATGGTTGTTTAATAAATAAATATAAGTGTTTGCCGAGAGGTTGTAATCAGGCAATTGTTTAAAATAGATCCGGTTTAGTAGCTAAAAATTAAAATCGATTGGCGTCGCTAGTGTGCCTTACCCGTCACCTTAAGATCTATTTACCATGTGACATGCAAAATAAATAAATATTTAAACTACACATATTTTCCAAACTATCATCATCATCAGCCTATCGCAGTCCACTGCTGGACATAGGCCTCTCCAATTGTTCGCCACTGTGATCTATCCATGGCTTCTCGCATCCAGCTCTTGCCAGCCATCCTGCGCAGATCGTCCTCCCACCTTGCCAGAGGGCGCCCTACATTACGTTTGCCAAGACGCGGTCTCCACTCCAGAACTCGTTTACCCCATCGGTTGTCGGTTCTGCGGCTAATATGGCCAGCCCACTGCCACTTAAGCTTTCTAATCCGGTGAGCAATGTCGATAACTTTGGTTCTCTGCCGGATCACCTCATTACGGATTCGATCTCGGAGAGAGACGCCGAGCATTGCTCGTTCCATAGCCCGCTGAGCGACCTTTAACTTGTGGACCAGCCGTACCGTAAGTGTCCACGTTTCGGCTCCGTATGTCATGACGGGTAGGACGCACTGATTGAAGACTTTCGTCTTTAGGCACTGTGGTATCGACGATATGAAGACACGACGTAGTTTTCCAAATGCTGCCCAACCTAACTGGATTCTCCTATTCACCTCATCCTCGAGGTTGTTTTTACCCAATTGCAAAGTCTGCCCGAGGTATACGTATTTTTGAACAACTTCGAGGACAGCACCGTGAATTGCAATCGGTTCCGGTAGAACATGTTCATTGAACATGACCTTGGTTTTATCCAAGTTCATCCGTAGGCCGATGCATTTAGAAGAGTCAGCCAGGTCATTCAGCATCTGTTGTAGGTCCTGCAGCGTTTCTGCCATTATGACGATGTCGTCAGCAAATCGCAGGTGAGAGATGTATTCGCCATTGATGTTGATGCCACGTCTCTTCCAGTTCAGCGTCTTGAACATATCCTCCATTGCATTTGTGAACAATTTCGGGGAGATGACGTCCCCTTGTCTCACTCCTCGATGCAATGGTATAGGACTTGTTTGCTGATTCTGTACTTGGACGGACATAGTAGCGGCATCATAGAGGCATCTCATCACCTGGATATATCGCCAATCGACTTGGCATCGCTGCAGGGACTCCAGAACAGACCAGATTTCAACCGAGTCAAAGGCTTTCTCATAATCCACAAATGCTAGACACAGGGGCTGATTATACTACCTGCTGATTATACTACCAAACTATCAAACCAATCAGTATTTAATAGCTTTCCAGCTGCCTATATTTATAATATGTTATCGTCTTTTCTAGAATACGTTAGGAAGACGTAAAAAACTTCAACAGTTATTAAAAATTCTTAACTAAGTTTTTATGAGTCACGAAACTGTATGAAACTAAGTTGCAGACAACATCTCGTATTTGTCAGTGCAACATAGTTCCGATAGATTTATGAGTTTCTAGTGTAAGCTTGAAATATAAGAAAGGTACCCCGCACTAACTAACTCGGTTCCATTTTTCAATTCAGTTCAATAGGGTATATGACTAAGTTCAAGATTTTACAAAATATAAATATTTTGTCAAAATATAGGTCAATATATGCCCAAGGCAAAAATTCTCAATTAAAAATATAACGTCTAGCCGGTTTTATGGTCATTCAAAGATTCATGGGCAAGTCCATTTTAAAAGTATAAAATTATTAAAAAATAATTATACCATTGAATAACCCATACAATTTGCACTAATTTTTATAATAGAACCATTGACATAAACGAAACATTTGTAATAGCTACCATACAAAATTCAAATGAAATGCATACAAAATACTTAAGTGTGACGTCACATCTAAGTCGCCATTTGTATGGAGCGTTTTGGGTTTGCCCAAAATAATGTGATTTTAAAGTTGTGATATCTCAGGTAGTTTAAATGAGAATCAAGTGATTCTTTCAACGATGTTTCTATCATTGAGAGGTCTTTTGATTGCAAAATTAAAAAAAAGTAGTCGTATACCGTATTCAATTCGTTTATTGCGTGTCACATTACAAAACAATAACATAGGAGAAATAAGTATTCATGTGATGCCCTTTGATGTGGATTTTAACTCCCGACGGGGTGTTATAAGTTTGGTTATAAGTTGACGTGTCTCTGTATGTGTGTGTCTCGTTTTTGTACGCGAAAAATTGATTACCGCCAAAAGCGGCCTAGTACTTAATTGCATGCATATCGTATTTTGAGCAATAAAGTATATCTATCTCTCTATTTGACTTACTTACATACTTGGAGCAGTGGTAGTGAACGCTGCCTTTGGTCCCAGGGTTGCGGGTTCAATCCCCGCACAGTACAAACATTTGTATGCATGAACATGTCTGTTTGTATTGGTCTGGATGTTTTCTATGTATTATAAGCCAATGCGCTTAATTGCTTACCTGATAGTGATCCGTCTGCTCGTATCACATAAAAAAAATACAGAAAAATATTGTATTTATTTGTAATCCTGCTGTTGAAAGAAACAAAGTAAATATATTTATTAAGTGACACAAAAAAAATAAAAAAATTACAAAACATTATTACTTCTATAAAAATCTTATAATAATGTTGCTTCAGAAATCCGTAACACAGGTGCTTGGGCTACCTATCTCGGAGTCAAATCAATGTATGTGATGTTGTGAAATATTTATTATTTATTCATTTTTCTATCCCTCTTCAAAAATAATCCGGTCACTTTCCCCAGATTTGTTTCGCCAACGCCCCCTTTCCTTGACCCGCCTGTTTCCCTGCACAATACGGCCACTGTCCTTCCTAGTAGATTAATCCTTACCAGATTAGCTGAACTGCGTTTACGCTCACGAGATTACAAAGGCCCCTAAACCGAAACCGCTATAAGCTGTAATTAAATTTATCTCCGTAGTACTTAATTTGGGTGGCCCTTTGGGCGGGGACTTGTCGCCTGTTTTGATCTTTTGCAACAAATTGATTATTATAATTAGCCTTGTTTGCACCAGCTTTTGATAAGGACGTAGGCAATCAAAATATTTCTCTCATGAGAGAGCTGCGCTTCGGCATGCATGGGCCGGCTCAACTGGAGTGATACCACGGCCTCACATAAAGCTGGCGTGAAGCAACGCTTTGTTTCGTCTTGGGTTTGGGGGTAGGTCCAACCCGGGAGGATAGGGGGTTTAAATGTTTGCAGCTCACGTGGGTCCATGGGCGATGGCAATTGCTTACCATCTTGTCAATTACATAAAAAAGGAAAGCCTATAGCACGTATAAAAACCGGCCAAGTGCGAGTCAGACTCGCCGATGAAGGGTTCCGTAGCAGCAAGTAAGATATATGGAAGGTAAATTGCGGTTTACGGTTTATATGGTATTAAAAAAAAACTACTCACTATATCTAGTTCAAACCAATTTTCGTTGTTAGTTTTCATGATTATGTACATCATATATTTAGTTTTATAATTCATTTATTATAAAAGTTAGGGGGGGGGGGGACACAATTTAACACTTTGGGAGCGTCTCTTGCGCAAAGTAATGTGTTTAGAAAAAAATTATGTTTAAAAACCTCAACATCATTTTTAAAGACCTTCCATCACCATCATTTTTAAGAAAAAAAAAATTTTTTGAGGTTCAGTTTCAAGTATGGAGACCCCCCAATTTTTTTATTTTTTCCAATTTTTGTGTAAAAAACGTAATGCGGTTAACAAAATACATCTCTTTACCAAGTTTCAATAGTATAGTTCTTATAGTTTCGGAGAAAAGTGGCTGTGACATACGGACGGACACACAGACGGACAGACATGACGAATCTATAAGGGTTTCGTTATTTTCCATTTGGCTACGGAACCCTAAAAAAAGGAGCAATAATACTTAAAGATGTAAACTTATACCGTGTCTTTACACGGTATATGTTTACACTTCACTGCCAAAATATGAGCATCATATGAGCGAAAAAAAATGTATAGTATTCCAAGAATCAACTCTGTCTGTCTATTTGTTCGTCTTTCACGAACGAAACGATGGATTGACGTTATTTTTTAAGTGGAGATAGATGAAAGGATGGAGAGTGACATAGGCTACTTTATGTCTCTGTTTAACACGAGCGAAGTTACGGGCAAAAGCTAGGAAATGAATAAAACCCCGTAATCAAATACCCACACTTGAAATCTATAGCGGATAATATATTCGGAATTGATAGGTCACAAAGCGTTACCCCAAGTCGGCTGCTTAGTATTCGGGCCGGAGTCGAACCCACGACCTTCGTCACTCACAGCCGGGACGGGCCTGCCGATCCCAGCGACACCTATGCGAAATATCCAAAATAGGATGATAATGGCGGATTTTCCGCGGCGTTGATATCCTCAATCAAAATACTTCGGAGTAGATGGAAACTTTTGTTTAAGGCAATACCGCGTCGAAACTACCGCCTCCAATCGATTTATATTAATTTTAATAAAATATGAGAAACGTCTAGTGGTTTAAGTATCTGGCCGCGATCTCGGGGTCCTGGGTTCGATTCCCGGGTCGAGCGGAAAGTATGTTGTGAATTTTTCGAACATGGCTCGGGTTTGTGATTTATTTATTATTTATTCAGACACCTTACAAGCTAACAGAAATTAATCCAAAACGCAGTATAAGGTTAGGATACATTATTACATTACATTCATGTTCACTGGTCGGTCACTCACGGATAATTTACAATAAAAAGGCAGAAGAATACAATCCTTGTCAAATTAATTACAACTAAAATAAAAGAAAAGAAATGAAATAAGCGCGATAGATAATATCAACATAAATAGCCCAAATTGTCAGTATCTGAGTCCAAAGAAGCAAATTGAAAATACTCAATACAACAGTAAAATCAAATAATAAAATAGAATTAAATTAGATTTTTTAATAAAATGTCAATAGTATTAAATATGTTCATTATGTCAAAAAACTACGGTACTTGTAGCAGATTTGACCAAAACTGTCTGCAAATAGGTCTCTTTCATCGTGCCGAGCAAGTATGTCACCGATAAGACGCAGAGCGCGGGTAGTAGGCGCGTGAGCCCCGCGCTGCGTGCGCGCAGTAGGCGGGGCCAGCAGGCGCGGCCGGCGTCGCGGCGGCACTAGCCCCGATCACCTATCCGCATCTGGCAAGCGTGGTGATTAAGCCTAATCCCATCATAGTAGCGATAACTTGAATTCTATGATGGAGGCCTTTGCCCTGCAGTGGGACAGTTTATAGGCTGATACTTTACTTTTTACTTTTATGAGAAACTAAAAAAATCGACGAATTTCCAAAAGTTGTTCAGAATGGTTACTAACCATCATCATCATACCTTAGCGTTTGGTCCCGGTTGCGTCCCAAGCTGTGGCTTCGGAGCCCAAGGTGCTACGCTTCATACGGTCTAGTGCATTCCTAGTGGTCAGTTTATTAGCACACATGTCATCCATTTTTGGGGTTCGGCTGGGTCGTCAGAACGACCCTGAAACCTGCCCCATGTAATAATAATCCTCCAACCGATTACGGCTACGGCGGCCAATCTCAACGATCAGCCACGTACGCAGGATATATTATAGTGTTTAAGTGTGTGCGCAAACACAAGTGCACTCTCTATTCCCTTACCCTCATATTCCGATGGGACACTACTGTGACACGACCAGAGAGGGACTGGGCGCAGGACCAACGGCTTAACGTGCTTGCGTGTGTGTGCTAACGTGTCTTGTACCCCCGAGGCACGGGGGTACAAGACCGCCAACTTCCAGACTCCGGGCTGCCACTAAGAATTTCTTACCGAAAACTTAGGTACAAATGTTTGGCCCGACCCGGGGATCGAACCCGGGATCTCTTGCGCAGCCGTCGCTTAAAGTGCGACCTACTAACCACTGCGCCATCGAGGCAGTCATGTATGCATCCGTCCGTCCAATCGCACCGTTTTGTCATCCGGCGTTGCTCGGGGAACACCGAACCCCACGGTAATCGTTTCTGCCTGAAGCCAGCCGCGGCCGAAATCAGAGCAGAACTGATTACCAGCGGGGCGGTCGTGCATGTCGAAGCACCTTAGCTCCCCTAGCACATGTCACCCTTTACGATGTCAATCTAGCTTCCTGGCTTGATTGACATGCCCATGGTTACTAACCATGGGCATTTTTACCGATTTTCATCTTGTACTTATGTAAAAAACTAGCATCATCATCATCATCATCAGCCCATTTAGGTCCCCACTGCTGGGGCACGGGCCTCCCTCAATCACATGAGGGGTAATTGCCATACTCACCACGCTTGGCAGACGGGTTGGCGAGGGTTTTGATATAAATGCAGAGTTTTCCTTCTCTGGGTGCTGATGATCATGCCAGCAGCTTTACCTTAGTCGCCTTTTACGACACCTCGGTGAGAGTGAGGGTGGCCTATTCTACTCTGCCGGGGACCACACGGCCAACTAAAAAACTAGCGCTATCACATGATTACAAAATTAAACCTATCCATTTAGTTATTATTGTTATTTATTCTTTTCGATATTTAAATGGCCGCACGGATTTAAGAGTATTTTGCATTCGATATTAAAACTTGCTCGTTCTGTTCGCGTTAAGAATTCTTGTTTGTTTCACAGTAAATAAATAACTTGGTTGTTGCCGAAGTATTTGCGAGCGGAACAACTCTGGGCAGAATCTCTTTGTGTAAAATTTGAACGGCTATTCGCAATAGGTACACAGGACAAATAAAACGAGATATCGGACTGTTTGTAGAGATTTATAGTATCCTGTAAAGAAACCGAAAGTAAGGATTTCGTTGAATTCCTCACGAAACTTATTTAGTAAACAAATGCGGTTTTTTCCAAAGAATTACTCGTAGGAAAAAACTACGTACAGGGGGATCGGGAGCTATATTTAGCAAAACAAAAAAAAACCTTTTAAAGCAAAACTTTATGCAAAAAGCATTTATTGACATTGACCACTATTTTTTTTAAACAGGCTTTTTTCATTTACATTTCAAGACTGAGTTCATTGTCAAATCGAAAAAAAAAACATTTTCCTAATGTCAATCTTTTCCCTATTTAAAGATGTAAATAGTAGTATTTTATAAATTAAATATAATATGATGGGCCAGTCTTATAATTTAAATAATTTTATTAGCTGATGATGTAACGTTTTATAGGTTTTATCAATTACAAATCTCATTTTGCCGGTTTCTTTTTAGGGATTCATTCAGTCTCTTTTCCACAAATAATAATGAAGAATTTTGACAGATTGTAAACCAAGACTTGGACCTCATCGCATCGACGTAATAACATAATCGAGGCTATCGCGTGTGAGATATCCGCTAGATGGCGTGCCTGTGAACCGAGGTCCAACTTCAACATCATTGGCTGATTTATTCGTTAATTGACATTTTGACATATCACGTCTAAAAATACCCAATCAGCTTGTAGATGGACCTCAGGCCTATAGTACGCCATCTTGCGGATTTTTCGCACGCGATATCCCCCATTAAATTAATGTCTTCTGATCTTCGTGGTAGATATAAATAAAAATAAACAAATAGATAGGTAAGTTGTAGAAAATCTTTTCTGTAAGAAATCGATAGCATGTATGGAAGTAGTAAAGGCTTGTAGATAAATAAATTGGATGTTAAAGGTCAAACATTAGTTGAATCAAATCGGTTCACGTACGAAAATGATTCATTTTCTTTCTTTATTATAACCGACGAATTATGTTTGTAATAAGATTTAGGAACGACGCTTCTCCAGTAGACGTAAATTGTAAGGGTTGGCGGTTTACTAGAAATACTAGAATATCTAGAGTAGGGAGGTATTACAACTTTCTTTAATTTATTATCTGGAGGCACGGCGTGCAAACAAGTCGAGCAAAAAACGCGGCACGGGGCATTTTAGAATTAAAAGACTGAATTTTCTGTAACCAAGTAGGCAGGGATATTTATCACCATTATACCTACTGATCATCCATTAGTGATTTTGTAATACCCATAAAAACCTTACAAATGTGGGAGAGCCACGCTTAGGCATGAATGGGCCGGCTCGACCGGAGTGATGCCACTGCCTCACAGAAGACCGGCGTGAAGCAGCGCCTGCGCTGTGTTTCGCCATGTGAGTGAGGTTACCGGAGGCCCAATGGGGGGAAGGGGAAAAGGTTGGCAGCGCACTTGTGACTCCACTGGTGGTGCGGGTGTCCTATGGGCGGCGGAATTGCTTACCATCAGGTGATCCGTCTGCTCGTCTGCCACCTCTCATTATATAAAAAAAAAATACAATCCGATATTCGAACATGAAAGTTCATCCAGCGAATCAAGTGCAATATAGAATTATGAGTTACAAATAAATAGCTGTTACAGCCCTATTTGAAGCGAGTGGAGGCAAGTTGCCCCCGAAGCGTAATTACATAAAAATAATCACATCAGCGCGTCACAACAGCCGCGACAAATGCCTCATGCGACACGACGCTGTTTCTGCTTAGGCCCCTCTCACATTGTTTTTTTTATGTGACGAGCAGATGGATCGTAAGCGATTGTCGCTGCCTATAGACACCCCTCCCGCGACACCAGTGGGGTCACAAGTGCAATGCCAACCTTTAAGCCCCCCGGATTGGGCCTCCGCTACCCTCACTCACGAATCGTAACACAGCACATTGCTGCTTCAGGCCGGTTTTCTGTGAGGCCGTGGTATCACTTCGTTCGAGCCGGGCCATTGATGCCGAAGTGTGGCTCTCACGCGTTCAAACTAGAGGTTTCACTAGAGGTCCGCCCTTAGAGTTGTTTTTTTTAATATGGGTCTACCCGAAGATAATTTTCCAGTGTCAAGTAACTTATATAGATAAGTTACTTGACACTGGCAAAAGTTTAAAAACTAAAACCCGACTACCAAAAAAACACGATCTAAAAAGTACAAAACAAGAAAATTGTCCCTGCTGAAATGATTATGCCGTATCGCCGTGGTCGTATGCCACATTGATTTTAATTTATTATTATAATGAATCTGTTTTGCTACAGTAGGTAATAAATAAATAATAAATATAACGTGACGTCATGTTGCCTATAACCAGAAGACAACCAAGACGCTTCTAACGACACCTCAATTGTTCAAATATGATAACTAGTTTAGAAGTTACGTGGAAACATACATACATACATACATACATTCATACATAACCTGTCAAAATCATAACCCTCCTTTTGCTTTGCCGTAGTCGGGTAAAAATATAACTACTTATTAATAAAGCGGTAACGCCTCGCGCGCGGATGACTGGTAGGTAATTTTTATTATGCGCTGGCCCGCACTAAGAAGGGGTTTTTAGAAATTCAACCCTTAAAGGGGTGAAATGAACTTTAGTATGAAAATCTTGTAATTTTTGATATTAGAGATTTGAAAATTTGGATTAAGCTTATTTATCAAAACTAAAAATTGTCCTCTTTAACCTGGTAAAAAAGTATCATCGCAACATGCTTTTCGCTCGACCCGGAAATCGAACCCAGGACCCCGAGATCGCGGCCCAGTACTTAAACCACTAGACCAACAGGGCGTTTAACTTATTTGTGTTGTTACCTGTTTAACTTACTTTTTGAATTTAACCCCCAAAGGGATGGAATGGGGGTGAAACCCTTGTATGGAAGATTCGTAATTTTTAAAGCTAGAGTCATGAGAATTGGTATTTGGGCTCATCATACAAGTTTAAGAAAAGTGATTTTTAGCATTTTTTTTCTTCAATCCCAAAGGGGTAAAATGGGGGTTGAAACGTCGTATGGGACATTAGTCATATTTAATAAGTCATGAAAATTTATGCTAAATTAATGAAAAGCATTTCAGTAGTTTTAGTCTCATTTTTAGTCTTAGTTTAATACCTACCTACTTACCCATAATCTCATAATTGGTTAACTACAAATCAAGTTCGTATTAGAAAATACCATTTCTTAATGTCTTGTTTTAAAATTAAATTACCGAAGGGATGCGAGAGCGGGGCCCCGCTTTCGTATCGCTTCGCTAGTTGAAAATAAATGGGTTGTCAACAGTCGAATTCAGTCAAAGGCACGGTCACTCAATACTTCGGTGTTTTACGTTTTATCGACGTACAGTGGCGGACAGGTCAAGCTATACAAAACTGTCAATTTTCCTCAATCGATTTCGAACTCAATGTGTAACAATATAAGGTTTATAATCGAATGAAGAAATTTGACAGTTTTGTATAGCTTGATGTGTCCGCCACTGTACTTCTGCCGATACCATTCTAAACTCAATCGCGGGTTTTAAGACTCACGTGACAACTCACTCGACACACAATAGCTGTGATAACGATACTTCTTATATTAGAATCACTTTGCGGCACTTCACTGCACAAATAAACACCAAAGTACACCAAAACCGCTCTCGCACCGGAATCCACCCTTAGAGTTGCCGAAGCCATAATAGAATTGACTACTTCAGTGGCGCAGTGGTTTGTGGGTCTCGCTTCAAAGCGACGGCTGCGCAAGAGGTCCCGGGTTCGATCCCCGGGTCGGGCCAAAACTTTGTACCTAGGTTTTCGGTAAGAAATTCTTAGTAGCAGCCCGGAGTTTTGAAGTAGGCGGTCTTGTACCCCCGTGACTCGGAAAGCACGTTGAGCTGTTGATCCTGCGCCCGATCCCTCTCCGGTCGTGTCACAGTTGTGTCCCATCGAAATGGAAAGGGAATAGAGAGTGAACTTGTGTTTGCGCACACACTTGAGCACTATAACATATCCAGCGTACGTGGCTGATCGTTGAGATTGGCCGCGCCGTAGTCGTAATCGGTTGGAGGATATTATAATGGAATTGGGTGCGTGTGGGGTATCCTGTGGGTATTCAACCGTGATTGTACTGTGATGAACAGTTCACGCACAAAAAGTAGACATAGAAAGTTACCTGACATTGCCTCCAAAGATTTCGTTGATCTACGCGCAACGCGTATCGTGTAATCGTATCTCTTCCACGGTTTATAACGAATACTAACAATTTATAATGAGTTGAAGTGTATGGTGAGCCTTAGATACTCGTAAGTCAAAGGTGAGACTTTGTCACAAAGAGTCTCTACTTGGTGATCGGTTCGTTAGGTCTGGTCGTAGGCAGAGTATCTACACATGTACACGTACCTACTATATAGTATTAGAGGACTTCATTAGCATCAAAAAGAAATACTTCTTCAGAGGTACTGAGTGTGATCGACAGTAGTTTTAAATTTAATAATTCCCTCTACCCTTATTTGGCACGCGGCCACATTTTCCTATAGAAAAATAAATCTGTACAACGCCCCTCTTTCTATGTCACTTAAGTGCCTTTTTTATAGTATGGCTCTACCCGAAGTTATCTTGCCAATGTCAAGTAACTTATTGAGAATAAGTGGGTAGACATCAGTCGAAGTCTGCCAAAGTCACAGTCACTCAATAAAACGCCGGTATTTCACGTTTTATCGAACTACGGATTCTGCCGATACCACTCTAAACACAATCACGGGTTTTAAGACTCTATTAGGGTCTAAGCAAGTTGTCCGCTCACTCAACTCAACACACAATAGCAGTGTAAAAAACAATACAATTCAACGATTATTATTATTAAGGATCACTTCCTGGCATTTCACTGCACAAATAAACACCAATTTTGTTCACTAAAAACCACTCGATACTAATTTAGAACCTTTGAATTGTATCAGCCCACGCGGAGTGTT
Organism: Marasmia exigua; assembly: GCA_019059595.1. Classification (NCBI taxonomy): domain Eukaryota; kingdom Metazoa; phylum Arthropoda; class Insecta; order Lepidoptera; family Crambidae; genus Marasmia; species Marasmia exigua. Next base: position 10,747,584 of record CM032482.1, on the reverse strand, counting down.
TGACTCCTACCAGAATCCAAAGTGCCTTTTTTATGGTGTTATCCCGCGCACGGTTACGGCCGCGCGTATGATTCCGCCAATGTCAAGTGTATAAAAGTGCCTTCTTGTGGTTGTATTTGATTTGATTACTGCAACATGACGGATATCATATTGATGACGCTCTGACAGGAAACGATGAGCGATGATAGCTCAGTGGAATGTCGAAGAATGGATGGAATAGAACGTGCGTTTGCAATTTATTTTGATTAAAGCAGCACATTTCTACTTGAGCTCGGCGGTGAGAGAACACTACGTAAGAAACTTTCCCGTTTAGGAGTTTCTCATACTGTATATATGACTGACCCCGGAAGGTACTTTTTAGGGGGCGGCAAAATCTGGCGGAGGGCGGAAGCGACACCGTTCAGCGAACATAAGCTTTTTAAAGTGAAGAGAAATTTAATGTCGGCTTCATCTTGGGGGAGGAAGGAGGGGTCGAGGAAGAAAAAGGGACAGCAGCAATAGTTTTCCACCCCGGCTGATACCCACGCTACGCCACTCCATCGAAATTTCAGTCAGGATCACTTCTACCATTATGTCTTTTTTTTCAAAACATTTAGGCGCTCTCTAGGATTTGGCGCCTGGAGCGACTGGTCCGTTCGCCTGCCCCTGTGCAATGGTTGCCAAAGCCAGACAGATATTAAAATATGGGCTCACGGTTTTAAAACTTGCCCGTCCGTTAAGAATACTTGTTTTTTTTATGTGATAGGTGGAAGACCAGCAGACGGATCGGACCTGATCGTAAGCGAATTGGGCCTCCGGTACCCTCACTCACGCAGCGAAACACAGCACAGTGCTGATTGACGCCGGTTTTCCGTGACGGCCGTGGTATCACTCCGGTCGAGCCGGCCCATTCATGCCGAAGCGTGGCTCTCCCACGGTCTCCCACGGTTTGTGTTAAGAATATTTGCAGTCGCTTCCTTTGTACCTCTTTGACTTACGAAACCCTGGATCGGCATTTCCTCCGTAACTAGGTATCACCATAGACATGCACCTTTAACAGACTGTGCCTTATCATTGAGAGCCATACTTGAATAACCGCGCGAAGCCGTTAGTACTGCGGTGACGTGCTGGGCGACGTTCTTTCTCTATGCATCCATATAGAATCTGCGTCAGGACTGGTTGGATCTCTTTCACACTTATTTATTATTTATTATTAAGGTTTACCAGCGTTTGTTACACTGAAACTAGAAATAAAAATATAACATCACATCTTACCAACTAAGCGCAACAATCTTTTAAGGTAAACACCGCATACAAAAGAAAGACTCATCTAAGGTTTATACCAAAACAGGTCTAAAACCATTAATAGACTAAAATTATTTTAAAGTTATACAATAAAAAGAGAAAAAAATAATAACAAAAACAATCGCTACAATTTTACATCGTGAGCCAGGTCCTACACAAAATTTGCCTAAGTTTCGCAAATGAATCGGCGTGAATATCAATCAGATCGCTATAACCATTGAGTAGTTTGCAAAGCCTAGGGACAGGTGAATTGGCACCTAACACCGTTCTACGAAGAGGAGGACACAGCGGAGTTACGGGCTTACGGGGATTTTTACGAGGAACGCGAAGAGTAAATTTTCGTAGAAGTAAGGGGGAATGTATTTTATTATGAAAAATTTTGAAAAGAAATGAAAGATCCAAAAGAATTCTGCGGTTTTCGAGTGAAATTATATTGTAGTAGCATAATCGTTTGTCGTAGGCGCGAATTTTGCTGCCAATGCCCGTACTGTATGCAAGACTAGATACAAACTTTTTTTGCAATCTTTCCAATCTTAACGAGTGTGTTGCGAAATGTGACGTTTTTTCCGAAAATGGCACATACTGCTGACTTCTAGTTCCATGGGTATCACACACTAATATAATGTTGATGGTTCTAAAAGGAAAACATCATGGTTTCAAAACAACAAATTCAGTCTGGTTTCAGCAGCGTCTGGCAAATTATGGACCAATATTGAATCAAGATTTTTATAATAAATGTGGAATGCATAAAACGCATCAAACATTTTCAGCAGCTGTATTTTAAATTTATAGATATATTCAGAGTGCAAATCGCCTTCGCACTTCGAGCCGATCAAATGAAATACAGGAGGGTAGTGATTGTTATTGCTGTATACATATTTTATTCTACGTAAGTATGAACAATTTTCGTAATAAGATTTTTTGACAGGCATATCTAGGCAGGGCCTTAGGTATTATTATTAAATTAAACATTAAAATGATAATTTAAAAAAGGTTAGAATATAGGTTATTAATCTAAGCAAAAAAGTTATTATGATCGCTATAGGTATTCTGAGTATCAAAAATATCAGCTGGTTTATTGTGATGATCTTTGAGCAAGGGCTTCTAAACAAGTCTTCTTTCAAATAAAAACAAAACAATAATCAAAATTGGTTCATCCATTTTTATTGTAAATAGTAAAAGGCATACTTACATTTTATACACCGTTTTTTTATCATTTACACCCCGAAAACCACATAATAGATATCGTGAATAAAGAATAAAAAAAGAACGGTATAATATGATTATTATTAGATTGTTACAGAATCATTTTTAAAAATGATCAACGTTTACTGATTCTAGTAGGCACTCAAATGTAACAACTTTTTGTATGGGGGTAATATTAAAATATTGTAATGTTATTTTATACGGAAGAATATTTTTTTAGTGAGTAAGTAAAAACTTTATTTGAAAAATTGTTGTGGTACAAAAAATATAGACCTTACAATTAACTTAGTTCTCACAATTACCTGTTTAGGTATACTATAGTCAAAGTAACTTCACGTGCTGTTAACTGTACATGGTACTATATTTTATGTATTGCTAATCACATAGTTTAAACACATTGGTCGTTATCATCAAGAAATCCAAAGTCTCTAAAATCCAAATATACATTTTCTATTATCTGTTTAAAAGTCTCCAAATTCTCGTGGACAGGTAAACAGTCTATTTCAGATAAAATGGCTTCCGGGCCTTCTAGACCGGGCAACCACAACAGATATGACATAAAGGTTAAACTCATAACAGAAGGAAAGACCAATTTCAAGTCATTGTTGAAATCTTTCTCTGGATATAATACTTCAGGGTCCAGTCCATTGCTGCGTAAGATTTGGTGTAAAGTCTGAAGGTAGGTAGTTACGAAGGATCTGTAATGTGGTCTTCTGACAGAAGAATCAGTACAGCTCGTGATTAAGAAGACAAAATCCCATGCTGGACACATGATGCGCGTTTGCTGATAATCCAGCAAGCAGACTTGCACAGGCTTTCCCGATTGCGTGTCCTAAAAATTTAATTTAAAAAAATATTATTGTTCTTACTCAAGCAGGCTAACAGACATATTTTTTCGAACGATTACAAATTATTTATCCAGTCTTTGCTAGTAGTCCTCTTAAGAAGTAGGGCATCTACTTAAGAACCCGAAAGTTGTAACGCCCTGTTGGTCTAGTGGTTTACCTAAGTACCGGGCCGTGATCTCGGGGTCCTGGGTTCGATTCCCGGGTCGAGCGAAAAGTATGTTTTGAATTTTTCGAACATAGCTAGGGTTAGTAATCACCAATCTGCATTTGGCAAGCGTGGTGATTAAGCCTAATCCCATCATAGAAGCAATAACTTGATTTCTATGACGCCTTTGCCATGCAGTCGGACAGTTTATAGGCTGATACTCACTCAAACGTAGAAATAAAATTAACTTACGGAATATTTAAACAACAAATTTTCTTTCCACACGTCTCCATGCCCGTACACTAACTGCCTTCGCTGCCTTCACGCCTTTATCTAAAAACTCCGTTGAATGTATGTAAAGACACAAATTATTCAAAAATTTCTCGCACTGCCATTCCCTTAAACAAAAGCAAAAATTTCTTCATAACGAATCGCATTGATTTGCAGAAAAATGCTAGGTTGATCTTCTGAATATGGTTTCAGAATGTCATCATTCGGGATTTTCACATCTTTTTTACTTAAAATCATCGATATGGAATGAAATTTGGCAAGTGCTTGTAATGTCACCGTCACATGTTCTAGATTCAAGAAAACTACCGTCTTCATGTCTTCTAAATCCTAGCGACGTCATATCTTTCAATACCAACACTTTATTTTCTATGCCCGAATCTGCATAGTAGCACTTAGGTATAAGTTCCTCTAGACTCATTTCTATATTGTTCTCCATAATAAGTCTTAAAGTAGTATAAAAATATACTTCCCGGCGGTAAAATTCTTTTACGATCAATTCTAAATGTTGTTTACGCGGAGCAATTTTAATAACAATGTCCAATATTTCGCCTGTTTCTTCATTTATTAAACTAACTGATGCGATATCCCCCACGAAGTTTAATGTTTCTTTGTTGAAAATTTTCCTTTCGAACCGCCACTTTTTTATATTGTTTTGTTTAGCTACAATATCAATAACTGTTTTCATCTGCTCTTCATTATCCATCGTTGTAGTTTCCTCTATGAATCGACACTAACTGGTCAGATAGTTGATACGGACTTTATGTACTATTTTGTTCCTAATAAATAACGTACATACAAGTAATAACATAAACTTTGTATTTAAAGAGCGCACAGTAGTTGAATAGTAGATACGAGTAGCAATGCACTCTCTGCGCATATCTGTACTTATGTATAATCAATAAGGGCAGAGACCTGAACCGTGCGCGTGGGAGCAAGATCCTTCCGTCGACGAGCTCAGAACAGAGAGGAGGGGGAGGAGACGCCGACAATATGTGCGTCTCCCTCCTCTCCTTGGAGGTGGCCAAACAGCATACGGTACGGGGTACCGACGCCGGCATGGCGCCGGTCACCTCCACTGCTCGTTAGGGACGGCGGCGCGCCCTCGGCTGTCCCTAACACCTGACCGGGCAGTCCGGGTCGGAGAAACGACCCGGACTGCCCGGCGCTAGAGGGCGCCACCTGTGATGTGGCGTCTGCGGCCCCAGAAGGGGGAGAAACGCACAATTAACGGACAAGGACATAGATTGATAACTCACCTCCCCAGCTCACTCAGGGGGAGCAGTGTCCTGCCCGCCGTTCAGGCGGGCTCGGGATCGTGCCCGTTAATACGATGGACGATGAGAGGGTGCCCATGGGTTTTAGTCGGTAGACCCCCGCCGTCATGCGGGGAGCCAGACATCCGTAAACATTCTTAGGGGTCCATTGCCGCATTGTCTGTGTGGTCGCTAGTGTGGCTAGATCCTTTTCTATTGATTGACGTGGTTGCTCGTTAACATTGAAATTGAGAAACTAGCAATATTGTTTCTTTCTGTGGTAAGTGATTTCCGTCGCCATAGCAACACCAGTGGAGTCAGTGCGATGCCAACCAACCAACTTAACTTAACTCCTTTTCTTCCCCGATTCAATTTCACTTACTCGACAAAACACAGGACCGGCGAACATTTTTTGTCTAATATTGGTGATAATGTTTGTTATTTAGTTTTCGAGTTTAAGCATAAACAAAATAGTATCGTCTACAGGTATATTAAAAAGTCAGTGAAGTTTATAAAACAATAATAAAGATCTGAAATATTAAGAACACAAAAATTTATCATACACCAAAATTGGTATTATGTTACTAAAACAACAAAACTTGACACCAAAATTAGAAAACCGTGCTAATATTTACAAGTTCTTATCGTTATCGTAAATATAAAGTAAATAGATGTGTGTTGTTAACCGTATTACGAATTTTACACAAAAATAGGAAAAAAAATTGGGGCGTCCCCATACCTAGAACTGAAACTATTTTTTTTTTCATCAAACCCATACGTGTGGGTATCTATGGATATGCCTTTAAAAACGATATTGAGGTTTCTAATAAAAAAAATCCTAAACTTAATACTTTGCGCAAGAGACGCTTCCAAAGTGGTAAAATGTGTCCCGCACAGAAGTCTAGAGCTTCTATAACAAAAGAATTATAAAACTAAAAAAAAATATGATATACATTATACCACGAAAACTAACAACGAAAATCGGTTTGAACTAGATCTAGTACGTAGTTTTTTTAATGCGTTATAAACCATAAACCGTAACGTAAGTTTACCGTGGGAGAGCCAAGCTTCGGCATGAATGGGCCGGCTCGACCGGAGTGATACCACGGCCTCACAGAAAACCAGCGTGAAGCAGCACTGTGCTGTGTTTCGCTGCGTGAGTGAGGGTACCGGAGGCCCAATCCGGGGGATAGGGGGGTTTACAGGTTGGAAGCGCACTTGTGACTCCAATGGTGTCGCGGGTGTCCATGGGCGGTGGCAATTGCTTACCATCAGGTGATCCGTCTGCCTACCTATTATATATATATATATATATATATATATATATATATATATATATATATATAATATATATAAAATACATTACCACGAAAACTAACAACGAAAATCGGTTTGAACTAGATCTAGTACGTAGTTTTTTTAATGCGTTATAAACCATAAACCGTAACGTAACCTACGTTTTACACATAAGTCTTACACTTAAGGACCTTCAAGAGAAGAGCGTACTCTTTTATAAAAAAGGCCGGCAACACATTAGCGGTCTCTCTGATTTCGCCGATCTTCATGGGCGGCGTTGATTACTTTCCATCGGGTGACTCGCTTGCTCGTTTGTCCGTCACTAGCAAAAAAAAAAATCTTGAATTGCTTAAATAGTCAACTCAATTGTTTTACAATTACTTTATATAAATATTACTTGATGCTACGGAACCCTTCATGGGCGAGTCCGCACTTGCCGGGTTTTTTTAAATGTCTCATAATCGCTACAATTAATACAAATCTCCGTGTGGTCCCCGGCAGAGTAGAATAGGCCACCCTCTCTCTTACCGAGGTGTCGTAAAAGGCGACTAAGGTAAAGCTGCTGGCATGATCATCAGCACCCAGAGAAGGAAAACTCTGCATTTATATCAAAACCCTCGCCAACCCGTCTGCCAAGCGTGGTGAGTATGGACAATTACCCCTCATGTGATTGAGGGAGGCCCGTGCCCCAGCAGTGGGGACTTAAATGGGCTGACGATGATGATGATGATGAATACAAATCTACTGGCGGCGCTTGCCAAGTTAAGTCGATGCGTCACCTTAACCGCAAAACGAAAAATTTCCGTAAAGAAAATCACAGGCATTACAAATGAATAACAGTCCCGTAACAAAAGACTTAGACAAAGTGGTGCTCTTCGATCTCAGATTGAATGAAATGAAGTCGTTTCTATGAGCTCGGGAGAATCGAGCTCATTTGTCGACCACGTTTGAGGTAACGGGCCTTGATAGGGCTCATTTGTTACGGATTTTTAGCTTTCCTTAATGGGCTCGAGAGGGCGAGCTATAGATTACCGGGATCCGTGCGGTATCCTTTGCGATACATTGGGGTTGCCCGAGTATTGATGAGGTTTTGTATTGAATTTACTTCTTATGTTGCTCGAAGCTAGCATGAAATGTTTATTTCTTGTAAGTGCTTTTATAAACACCAACTTGTGGTTGCCAGTAACCATTGTTAAGTACCGAAACATTGCCATTACTTGAAGGTGATGACCGATTGTTTCTTTACAATTTGTAGTAGTAAATGTTATAATAAGTGTTATTATTATCTAACCATTTATCTGTATCTTCCAAAAAATAATTATATTCTTTTTTTTATTACAATAGCCAGACATTTGGCCACAATCTCACCTGATGGTAAGTGATGACGTGGCCGAGGATGGATCATGTCTGTCTAGTAACAGCCTATTCACTCTTTTCTTGAATATGTCCAGATCATATCGTTCAGGGAACACATCTTCCGGCAGAGAGTTCCATTCCTTAGCCGTACGCGGCATGAATGTACGTTTGAATCGTTTGGTACGAATTACCGGTATTTCTACGACATAAGGGTGGTAACATCTTCTCCGTCTTGTGTCCTGATGATGAAAGGGGGCCGGTGGAATTAGATCATGTAATGCCTTTGCACACTCTCCAAAATGCAACCTGTAAAAGACCGAAAGACACGCTACCACGACTACGACTGTGTTCAAGGCTTAATAACTTACGGTCAAAAAGTTCAGCGTCGCCAACAATCCTTCTAGCTCGGTTTTCGATCGATTCTAATGCAGCCAGTTGGTATTTAGCAGATCCATCATATATCATATTCATTGATGAAACATGCCACGTCTAAATGGAAAAAGGCTTCGTAAACAATAATACTTACGTGTTTTTAGTCATCGTACGAGTAGCTCTAGTAAGATTAAAGTATCTGAGGTTCAGGAGCCCAATTCACGGGATTTTCGATATGAAAAAACATGGCGGATGTCACATGAAAACCGTACAAAAGAATTATGTTTTGGTGATATATATCGTATAATATAAATGTTTCAAGTCCGAGACTTGGGCTCGGTAATTACAATTTATAAAGTTAATTTTATTACATTTAATGTTGACTTTTTTCCAAATCTATATTTTTTTAATCAAACCAATTGAGCTTCGTTAAGATAAGAGAATTGTAAACTATATTTCTCTTATCAGGTACACTTGAAGGACCAGAAACGGAGCCAACCGGACACGATAATTTGCTTGAAATCTAAATACTGTTAAGTGACAACGCCTGGCCGCTGGCCTGCACCGACCGAGGAGGGTAATGATGATGCCAGGGTTCACCTTTTTTGATTCCATGACTCCTCACCACTTGAGAGAAAACCGCTGGGGTATAGTCGATATGCCCGTGGCCGGCTTCTCGTTTGAAGAAGCCCCAGCCAGCGGAGAGCCCGGCATGGATAAGGCATTCCCCAGCGACAAAAAAAATTAACAAGTTAGTTGCCTGTTGACTCGGAGTTCCGGTGTCAGGAACAATCGGTCGCATCTCCACTCGAGTAAAATGTGAAAAATAACATAAATTAAATGACATTTCTGTCCTCTGATAATGTACATGTTACTACGCGGTGATCAGATCACTTACCATCAAGTGACCCGTTCACAGACACAAACATTTATACTATTTATTTAATCACTATGCCTAAATGATGGGTCTGTTTTTTTGCTAAAAAAAATGATTCACGCCAAAAGTGGCCGCTTTCGGTATTTCATAATTCGAGTGCAAAGCCAGATCAAATAGCTAACTATAACTATTAAATAAATAGGATAGGTGTTTACCGAGAGACTGAAGTCCCCAAGTTGTTTAAAATAGATCTGGTTTAGTATCTAACAATTAAAATCAATTGGCATCGCTAGTTGGGTATACCCTTCACCTTAAATATTTTTAAGTAGGTAGATATAGGTTTATATTTAATGTTCACAGACACTTATTTCCAGCTTCACTGTAAGTATCCCACCTGATATCAATGTTATTGTTAATGCAAAATAAACATAAAGCTGGTGTCAATTTTATCTGACCAGTTGGTGTTCTTTCATTGATAAAACCACAACAATGGATGATGAAAACCAGATCAAAAAAAATCTCGATATTGTCGCGAAAATATTAAATATAAAAAAGTGGAGGTTCGAAAGGAGAATTTTACATGAAGGTACAAAAAACTTCATGGGAAATATCACACCAGTATGCTTAATTAATGAAGATACGGGTAAAAAAATTGATATAGTGATAAAAATTGCTCCTCGTATACAGTATTTAGAAGTGGTCTTAAGCGATTATTACACCAGAGAAGTATGTTTTTATACTACTTTAAGGCCAATTATGGCAAAAAATATAAAAACTAGTCTAGAGGAATTTATACCAGATTGCTACTATGCAGACTCGAGCATAAAAAATAGAGTGTTGGTGTTGAAAGATATGACGTCCCTAGGATTTAGAAGACATGAAGTCGGTAGTTACTTGGATAAAGATCATGTGATGGTGACTTTACAAGCACTTGCCAAGTTTCATTCTATTTCGGATGATTTTAAATGAAAATAATGTAGTAATCCCGAATGATGATATGCTAAAACCATATAAAGAAGATTATCCTACATTTTACTGTAAGGCAATACGATTCGTTATGAAGAAATATCTGTGTCTCTTTGAGGGAATGCAGTGCGAGACATTTTTGAATAATGTGTATCTTTACATAAAGTCTACAGGACTTTTTTGATCATACTGTTAAAGCAGCAAGACGGCTAGTTTACGGACATGGAGACATGTGGAAGGAGAATTTGCTGTTTAAATATTCCGTGAGTACTATCAATTTACTTTATAAACATGCTACATATATTTCAGGGTGCTAAAAATATCACCTAAGGGTTTCTAGAAATTGTATTTCGAACGTAATTATATAGGGTGCGGGGCAGCCCCAACAGCATCCTGTAACTATGATAGCGGGCAGGCTGGATTGCCGCTTTATCAATTACTGTTGCACAACATCTGCGGGAGTTGTGCATAAAACTATTTAAGGTGACGGGTAGGGCACACTAGCGACGCCAATCGATTTTAATTTTTAGCTACTAAAGCGGATCTATTTTAAACAATTACGGGGTTACAACCTCTCGGCAACAACTTATATTATTTATTAAATAACCACGCACAAATGCTGACCCATTATTTGTACGCGAAAAATTGATTCACGCTAAAAGTGCACGCTTTTGGCGGTAATTATTTTTCGCGTGCAAAAACGGACCCAACATTTGTGCATGGTTCTTTAATAAGTAGTATAAGTGTTTGCCGAGAGGTTGTAACCCCGAAATTGTTTAAAATAGATCCGGTTTAGTAGCTAACAATAAAAAACTAATGGTGTCGCTAGTTAGGGCTACTCGTCGACTTAAATGAATTAAATTTTTATAAACGTGTACTTACTAATATAGGATAAGCCCTTTATAACTAACAAATAATGAGTCATGTTTATTGAATGATAAAGCCTTTTTTAACTAACAAATAATGAGTCATGTTTATTGAATTAATAAATTATTGTTATAAATAGCTTGTATTTTACGTTCCTTCAAAGTTAATAGAATTAGCTTTCTATTAACTTTGAGGGAACGTAAAATAATTACGACGGGAACGTAAAGGTTAGGTTAGGTTAGCACCTAACCTAACCTTTTTGCACACCAAAAATACTAATTACACATCAAAATCATAGTTGATCCAACATATTGCCATAATAAATGGTCTCTAGTAATTCATTTGCTAAAAAAATCAGACACTAAAAGGCTTGAAAGAAAAATTTTCTGCGAAAAAAACCACCTTCAAAAACCACGAACTAAAAAGTGTAAAATATTTTTTAAACAGTTTATACACCTCAAATAACATTTTATAACAGTAAAGGTTTTAGTCGGCGCCTAATCCCTGTTGAATAATTGAATGTTTGTATTAAATTACAAGATAGTATTGGGCGCCGACTTCGGTAAAACCTTTTCTAGAGAGTACTGTTATAAAATGTTATTTGAGGTGTATAAAGTGTTAAAAATATTATTTTACACTTTTTAGTTCGTGGTTTTTGAAGGCGGTTTTTCGGAGATTGTTTTTATTGAACAAGAAAATGCTTGTCAACTTACAAGATCCTTCAAAGTCCTCGAATACTGTCTTTTAGTCGCGGTTAGGCAATTGTTGCGTAAGACACACTTCTATTGGTCTGCGGGCTTTAAGAAGTCCACTGGCAGTGTCTGGATGAACACAACCCTAAAATTTCATCAAATTATGTAAAATTTTAAATTCCTTTTAAATTTTAGGCCACGAAACCAGAACAGCCCGTCCAGGTCTGCTTAGTGGATTACCAGCAAACTCGTACCATGTGTCCAGCATGGGAAGTCGTCTACTTCATCATGAGCTGTGCCGAATCTTCTGTGAGAAGACAACACTATAAAGCCTTCGTGTCTTCGTACTACAAGACTTTACAACAAACCTTACGCAGCAATGGACTGGACATTGAAATGTTATATCCAAAGGGAGATTTCAATAATGACATGAAATTAGTTTTCCCTTCTGTTGTGAGTTTAACTTTTATGTCAAATTTATTGTGGTTAGGTATAGAAGGCCTGGAGTCTTTGTTAGATGAGGATGATAACTATTTTGCTGCTCAAGAGAATTTGGAGACTTTTAAACAGATAATCGAAAACATATTTTTGGATTTTAGAGACTTCGGATTCGTCTTGTGATAATGGTCAAAATAATGGAGTATAAAGGTTCAATTTTTTTTTTCCTCCGAAGCCATTTTGTAAACTTGATTCAGATTAAAATTATTAAAGTGTTTTGTGAATTGTACAGTCAGCGTCAAAACTAGTTTGGGATATGAATGTTCCAAAATAATAGTTTTGCCAACACATCAATAAAGTTGGACGCTCTAAAAGTATCTAAATTCAGAACAAAAATTCATGTGAATGCATTTTGAAAAGTGAGGATTTCATGTTTAGTAGAATCAGAAGGTACTTTTAGAAATTCATTTTTGATTCTGTTGAATTTATTTTGTAGTTTTCTTCAAATTATTATAGTTTTTTTTTTGGTTTTTTGAAATACTACATTATGGTAGCTGGTAATGGGACATCTCCTTTTCTGTGGAGTAAACCGGGTAACTTTTTCAGACGACAGTATAAGCACAGTAGGTACTTTCGGTCAAAACGAACTAGTTGCACAATACCTTATTTATATTTTTACTCTGTCTGTTGTAATACGAGTAGGGCCTCGGTAGCGCAGTGGCTAGTGGGTCACACTTTAGAGCGAGGGCTGCGCAAGAGGCCCCGGGTTCGATCTCCGGGTCGGGAAGAAACTTGTACAGTCAAAGAAAGAAAAAGTTCGTCAGTTTTCAAATAGATTCGTTTGATACGCTATGAGCACTTATTACCTTTCGTAAATTTGTCAGATTAATACCTTTTAGATACCAGAGTAATACAGAAAATTATGCTTAACTGTTAGATCAGAAAGTTCAAATTTGCTTATTCAAAGAAGGTTGCCAGATCTTTTTAAAACGGCATGTTGGTATAACTGATTCTTGCCGTGGAAGCGTAAGTTTACCTTAAGGTGACGGGTAGGGCACACTAGCGACGCCAATCGAATTTAATTTTTAGCTACTAAACCGGATCTATTTTAAACAATTTCGGGGTTACAACCTCTCTGCAAACACTAGTACTATTTAATAAATAGCCATGCACAAATGTTGGGTCCGTTTTTGTACGCGAAAAATTGATTCACGCTAAAGTTAAAATAGATACGGTTTAGTAGCTAAAAATTAAAATCGATTGGCGTCGCTAGTGTGCCCTACCCGTCAACTTAAGGTGATGAACCTATTTATTCTCTGTACCGCACCTAAGTAAGATAAAGGTAGAAAATATGCATTTGAGATAGGCCCAGACAGAACACATATCATTTTTTTCAGTAAGAAATTCTTTGTGTCAGCCCGGAGTTTGGACGGTGCTAGTGGCACTGCTGTACCCCCGTGCCTCGGAAATGCACGTTAAGCCGTTGCATTGGTCCTGCGTCCGATTTTCTTCGGTCGTGTCAAGCTCGTATCCCATCGACATATGAGGAAGGGAATAGAGAATGCAATTTGCGCACACATTTGAACTAAAATTATATTCCGTGTACGTGACTGATCTTTGAGATCGATTGGAGGATTAATAAATAATAATAAATAAATAAATATTTCACAACGTCACATACATTGATCTGACTCCGAGATAGGTAGCTCAAGCACCTGTGTTACGGATATTGCACACAAATATTTGTACTGTGCGGGGATCGAACCCTTGCACCAGAGGCAGCGTTCCTACCACTGTTACAAACGGGACGTCTGCTAGCATTATTTATTAATAGGCCCAAACCCATCACCAAATGGATTTACATATATCATTTGTTGTGCGCGGGCATTAATTTTAAATCCCCAAAGGGATTCCATTTTTGTCAGTCAAAAATATTTTACGGTACAGTAAATCAGTTCCCCTAACTTAAGGTGACGCATCGGCTAGACTAGCGCCGCCAATTTCTGAGACTATTTTAAAAAAAAGTACAACAGTGAGTCCATAAAGCAAAGCACCAATAAATATTTTTTCGAGACAAAATTATGTCACAATTTCTTCCTTCAAGCACAGATATATAATAGTCTTCAAGTAACCATAATTTTTTGTAATTGCCAAATGACTGAACTTTTAGCTAAATTGCAAAAAATATAGTTCTTTAAACAATAATAAGAATAATGTTTCTTGTACCATGATAATATCACACACGTTCAGTCAAAGAACGAAAAGGTTCGTCAGTTTTCAAATTGATTCGTTTGATAAATAAGCTATGAGCATTAATTATCTTTCGTAAATTTGTCAGACAGTTTCATTACCTGTTGCAAATAAAATAATGCTTAACTGTTAGATCAGAAAGTTCAGATTTGCTTGTAGCAACATTGATTCCTTTTGATGTAAAGAAAATTTAAGGAGGTTTAACAGATCTTTTTAGAACGGTATGTTGATATAACTGATTCATCCCGTGCAAGCGAAGATTTACCTTGAGGTGACGAACCTTTTTGTTCTCTGGTACCGTACATATAAAAAATCTTAATTCCTCTAAGTATTCACTGTTGTACTTTTTTTGAAAATAGCTCATAATCGTCACAATTAATTAAAATCTGCTGGCGGCGCTAGTTAAGTCGATGCCTCATCTTAATATTACGCTTTGCTCATTTTCTTTCCCGTTCGGGAGGTCCATGATAAAATGAAGGGACATTGTTGGGAAATCGCGCAAATGCTCACTCATTCATTTTGCTCAATTATTAAACTTGGCAAACCATCTCATTCACACAATGTTTTCTTTGATTGCTGTCCGACTTTGATATTTTGAAAAAATTATCACCGAACGAGTCGTATCGGCTGATGCCATTCACAGGTTTTTAATTAGTATTAAGTGTTTTTTGTGTTGTTTTGTTTGTTGCGTTGTTTTGTTTGTTGCGTTGTTTTGTTTGTTGCGTGGTTTTGTGCAGTGAAGTGACGCAACGTAAATATTAATATAAGAATCGTTGAATTGTATCGTTTTACCGACATCATTCAATTTATTCAACAGAGATTGGGCGCCGACTTCGGTAAAACCTTTTCTCGAGTGTACTGTTATACAATGTTATTTGAAGTTTCGCGGTTTTTGAAGGCGGTTTTTTTCACAGAATTTTTTTTAACACTGCTATTGTGTCTCGGGTGAGTTTGTCACGTGAACATTTTGCTTGGACCTGTTTCGTTACGAGTGGTCTCAGCAGCCTCTTTTTTTTTGGTTCTAAACCGGCGCGCGGTGACGGCCGCACCTGTGATTCAGCAGACTCTATAGGTCGATAAAACGCTAAACACCTCAATTTTATTGACTGTTGACTAGGCAGGCACTTTGTCAAAATATCACTTGATTTTTTCTGACGACGTAATTCTCAGTCGAGAAGTGGATTGCCACAAATAAAATAAGAAGAATAAATAATCACCATTATCAGGAACTGTCTTTATGAGCGATGGTAACTCAGTGGGTAACAACGCGCCTTATGCGGGGAGGACGTGGTGCGAATCCGAGCATGCACCTCTGGATTTTTCAAATGTATGTGGATATTTCCCCTGTTTTCTCGTGGATTTTGTCCCATTAACGGGACCACTAGGGAGGACTGTTTCTCGCAGTCCCATTGTTGTATACCTACATCCTGTAAAGGTAGTAACCAAACAATGTTAATTGCCACTAGTTCCATTTGCAGTTCCATGATGTAACTACTGACTAAAAAATCAAAATTAGTTCCATTTAAAATGAAATACCTTTAGTACAGTTTTGGTGACTAAGGTACACAGACAGATTAAAGTCAATAAAAGTCAATTTATGCAACATTCAACATTTTAAACACCCCTTTGCCCCGATTGGGCCTCCAGTACCCGCATCCACGCAGCGAAACACAGCATAGTGCTGCTTCATGCCGGTTTTCTGTGAGGCCGTGGTGTCACTCCAGTCGAGCCGGCCCATACATGCCGAAGTGTGGCTGGTAAACTTTGAACCCAACCTGCAATAAAATGCTAAGATGAAGAAGAAGAACGCAAATAATAATTAATATAAACATTAATTCGTCAAGAACGCCATTAGCTGTGCCATTAGTAAGTAATTATAATAAATAATATCTTTATTGTAAACAGAGTTCTATAAACAAATGGTAAATTATATTAATGCCGTTTATATTATCAATTGCATGTAGCAACTATTGCTGAACTCAGTTCTGATAAACCTATATTAGTAGGGAATTTCAGTTAGTAGGTAATAGTAAGTAATCGTTTTTAGACCTCATCTATTTCATGATTCATAAACCATCTTCTTTATATATTTCTCTACACAGGTAATCTATATGGTAGAAATTAAACATTAATCCAAGGAACTACGATAAAGCGCCAAACTTGTTCAGGGCGGCAGGGCGGCCATTCTAAGTGTATCTAAGTCTATGGCTTGGAAACGTATCCTATTCGGCAGGCAGCCGACATTGTCAATTTACTGTCGAGTTTAATCTCGCCTATTTAACGAGAATACTGCTACCTGTGATGAGCTCCAGTAATTAAACTATGGGGGACGTCAGAGCACTGGCATTTAGTGGAAGCTATTTATGACATTGGAAATGGCTGGGAACAAATGAGGTTATTAGAAACTAGATCCGCGATTGTGTGGCCATAAAATGATTAGGTATAATTATTTATTCATATTCTTGCCGTGTAGTCCCGGCAGAGTAGAATAGGCCACCCTCACTCTTACCGAGGTGTCGTAAAAGGCGACTAAGGTAAAGCTGCTGGCATGATCATCAGCACCCAGAGAAGGAAAACTCTGCATTTATATCAAAACCCTCGCCAACCCGTCTGCCAAGCGTGGTGAGTATGGCAATTACCCCTCATGTGATTGAGGGAGGCCCGTGCCCCAGCAGTGGGGACTTACATGGGCTGACGATGACGACGATAAATTCATATTCTTTATTGCTCTCCATAGTGTTACAAAAGGTGGTAATAACATAGTACAGTACAATTATGGACCCTATCGGGCACGGCATAGATAAGAGAATGGAGTCACCTTACACTTTCATCTACAAGAATAATTTGAATAATATTTTTTTATTAGACAGCTAATTTAAAGCGGAGATTAATGCGTAGTTAATTTTAAAATGTGTCGTGTCATTCTACAGTAACAAATTATTTGTATTTGTATTGTCTTTTGAAATAAGCACAAGAATCCTACTTTGTGCCTACGTAGGTACTCATTCAAATCGCCAGCCGTCCATTCAAAATCTATGGAGAATAAATTAATGTAAACAAACCGCCCATACTTAACCGATTTTATAGAAGAGTATATCCGAAATTACATTGATAAAATAATAAAAAAATAAAAATAGATTATTTCGAGCAAACGAGTGGCTCATATGAAGGGGTTGGTATTACAAATATCTTAGAAGCTACGTTAGTATAGTAATAATAATAAAATAATAAGTTGAGGTTGGGGACACAATAATTATGAGAGTGACCAAAAAAAATATATTTGATCACTCTCTCTATCAAACACCGCCAGATAGGTGCAGTGTATCAGTTACTGTCTTCAGAATGCTATTCTGACTGCCACGCAACCTGCCAATCAGAAATACCATTTTTTTGCACATCACTGTGCGCTGCAATAGCGTCATTTATTTATGCATTAATGCTACATATTTTACAATCTTACAAACCACAAGGCAGATTCTGCCTTGGGGTTTAAATATTAAAAACAACTTTATAATGCAACACATGACAGGAAAGATGAATTTTAAAAATGCCCTTGAAGGAAAAAATATTCCTCCTCACCTTAGCATGTGATTCCCAGTTGAGTCTAAAGACGTCGCATCTGAGCCCAGGGTACGCTTGGACCATGATTCGGGAAGTTTGGTCCTCAATTACTATGAAGCGACTGGCGTATGAAATTCGTAACCCTAGACAGGGAAACCGACTGGATCATCGTTACACGTTCAGAGTGATTGTCTAATATTGGAATTCATAATTTTTGAGAGACTATCCGAAAGGTGCAGGTTTTCTCACGAGGTTTTCCCTAATGCTAAAAATATGGGTGTATTCCCAGTTTCCCCTAAATGCAAATTTTTGTTGCAGTTTCCCCCAAATTCAGAATTGGGGGAAACAGCAAAAAAAAATTACCAACTTCAGCAAAATTGCCTATTTTTTAGTTTGGGAACCAAAATAAACTTAACTCAATCATCATCATCATCAGCCCATTTAAATCCCCACTGCTGGGGCACGGGCCTCCCTCAATCACATCATGAGGGGTAATTGCCATACTCACCACGCTTGGCAGACGGGTTGGCGAGGGTTTTGATATAAATGCAGAGTTTTCCTTCTCTGGGTGCTGATGATCATGCCAGCAGCTTTACCTTAGTCGCCTTTTACGACACCTCGGTAAGAGTGAGGGTGGCCTATTCTACTCTGCCGGGGACCACACGGCCCAAACTTAACTTAATAGGTTTAATAAAATACACAAGCAAAGTTTCTTCCTTCCTTTTTATTTTACGACATACAAGCATTAGCCTGTCTGCTGAGCCTGAATTATATCATACATGCACATAGATTTGAAAAATCCAGAGTTTGATTGCTCGGATTCGAACCATGACCCGCCGATTGGAAGGCGCCTTCTGATCCACTGAGTTACAATCGCTGTTAAAATTAAAGAAAAAATATTTTTTATATTTATCACACAAATAAAGTATGATGCAATATAAATAAATGCATAATTACAGATATAATATAAATGTGTACTTAATTATTTAACCTATGACACCCATCTATATGTCTCGCAGTCTCGTATCAAGAGCCATTAATGATATTGCTATGATGAACACTTTTGTTTGTTCAGTGGGTGTAATATATGTCACATACATAACACTCCATAAGTATTTAAATAAGGTATTGAAGTAATATATTTGTGTTAGCTAATTTTTTTTATGTGATAGGAGGCAGACGGACCGCTTGGTAAGCGATAGCCGCCGCCCATGGACACCCGCGACACCAGTGGTCTGACTCCACTGTGCTCTCCTGCCACTAACTCCACTCCACTCCACAGTGCGCTGCCAACCTTTAAACCTCCCTTTCCTCTGGATTGGGCCTCCGGTAACCTCACTCACGCAGTGAAACACAGCACAGTGCTGGTTCACGACGGTGTGTGTGAGGCCGTATCACTCCGGTCGAGCCGGCCCATTTATGCCTAAGCGTAGGATCTCCCACGGTAAAGTTAGATTTTTTCCCTTATTCCCTGAGGAAACCATCATAGCCTTCACCTTGTCACATGTAGGGAACAATATGGTGTGTGGGACCTGTGTGTCCATCTCAGCGCAATCACAGTCGGAAACTCTACAGCCGGGACTGGACCGTACCGCTAATCGCGCTCGCCGCGGTAGCCTTTCTCTGATGTATGACGTACCAGGCCTCTCAATAACGTCGTCCCCTGCAGCGTCGTATACTGAGCGAGCCACTCCCTGATAGTGGATTTGCTAGCGTGCTCCGAGGGCCCTATTAGTCGCCTCTTACGACAGGCCGGGAATACCTTGGCAGTATTCTAAACCGCTCAAGTTCTTAGATATCTTTTATTTTTTGGACTAGGCGGTTCCTCCCTCGTTCGTGCCGGGAGAGGAGAAAGTGCTCAGATACCTAAGCTAAGTCAATGCGTGAGATGCCGTATGAATTTATTTAGAAGATTGCTTTATTTGGATAAAAATATAGATATGCCTTATTACATTGTTGAATATAGTGGCTTGACTTGGTAATTTGTCTAAATTTTGGCCTTATGTACCTAAATGGTCTATAGGATTTGACGTAGAATTAATTCAATAATGCTAATAACTAATATTTCGATAACCTCGATGGCGCACTCAATAAAATGTTGAGTCATAGCTCGGAAGGTTTTGGGTTTGATTCCTGGTTCTTAATTGGTTTAGAAATGGGCAAGGGCATGCTGGGATCCCCCGGGTTTTTAGGGCTCCGTAGCCACATGGCAAAAAACTAAATGAAACAGAACGGAACCTTTATACATTCGTCATGTCTGTCAGTCTGTTCGTCTATCCGTCCGTCCGTATGTCACAGCCACTTTTTTCCGAAACAATAAGAACCATACTATTGAAACTTGGTAAATAGATGTATATTGTTAACCGCATTACGATTTTTACATGAAAACAGGAAATAAAATTTGTTTTTGGGGGGTCTCTATACTTAGAACTGAAACTGATTTTTTTTTCATCTAACCCATACGTGTGGGGTATCTATGAATAGGTAAAATGATGTTGGAATTTTAATAAAAAACATTTCTAAACTTATGACTTGTGTAAGAGACGCTCCCAAAGTGGCAAAATTTGTGGGGGACTCCCCGACGCTCTAACTTTTATAATCAAAGAGTAATAAAACAAAAAAAAAATATATATACAATACCATGAAAACTAAAATCGAAAATTGGTTTGCACTAGTAAGTAGTATTTTAATACGTTATAAGCGAAAAACCGCAATTTACCTTCCATATATCTTACTTGCTGCTAAGGAACCCTTCATAGGCGAGTCCGACTTCGCAAATCTTGAGAATTAACATTTAAGATTTGCTTATTGAAGTTGTACTGCAGAAGTTGCCAGTCCCGGAAATAAATTAGTGTTTAATCAGAGTTACAGAAGTAAACAGGCGAACCGAGGAATCCCAGTTTGAGCGGATGGAACTTAAAGATATTTATTAAAGTAGGTACCTGTAATTACAAATCGAGATGTATTTGTATTATATATGAAAATATTATGTAAGTATTTATCTACCTGCCGAACTACAATCTAATGAATGACCCATTGAATCCTTAATTGAATCATGCGATGATGATCATAAAAAACCTATTATTATTTAAATTTGATAATTTATTACAAAAATCTAAATATTTTTAGACGTAAAACGGAACGCGCACAGCTGTAGGTAACTGACAGCTGCCATCTGTCACGCTGACTGTTGAAACATTTCAGTATTATTCATTTCTGTTTGTGTTGCCCATTGTTTTGTGTTTCGCGAGTTCTTTTGTTAATATTTTGCCGTAATACATTTTATTTTATAGAAATAAAGATAGTACATAGTTCAAATGTCAGCCATATCCAAGGAATATATTGAAGGCATAGTGCATAAGATAGCAGCTGCAAATAACCTCACAGATCTCAATTATTCAAAAGAAAAGTTTGAGACTATCGCACAGAATTTCTTTGGTGAGCTCATTCCTATAACATTAAAGGCTAAAAATAAAGAAAAATATGTGAGTATTGATATGGTGTTGAAACTAGCGCCTGCGGATGACGGATACCGAATCAGCGGCGCAGTGACATTGATGTTCGCGCGAGAGATCTATGTTTACACAAATTTATTGGAGAAGTACCGCATTATACAGGATCGCTTTCCACGAAAAATGCAGTATTTGATGCCTAAATGCTACTACACTTGCAATGACTACTGTAAAGAGGCTATTGCAATGGATAACATGTGCGCTAGTGGATACAAACCATTTACAAGTTCCCATTTTCTCGATTACGATCACACGGTTCTCTCTTTGCAATCCTTGGCCAAATTCCATGCACTTTCTTTTATTTTGAGAGACAGGGATGAGAAAACGTTTCATGATGTGGAAAAGAATTGTGTTCCACTCACTGAAACTACAAACAATAGGTTCATGACTATATTGCTAGATAGACTGCAAAAAGCTATTAATACGTTTGAAGGTACGACGAGATATATTGGATTTTTGAGACATATGAAGGAGCATTGCATTAAGCATGTTGAAATAGCGTCATTTGCTGTACACAAGAAATGCATTTGTCATGGGGATATATGGAAAGAGAATATTCTTTATAAATATGATGAGGTGAGATAATATCTAAGGGACCTCAATAAATAGATTTACTTATCAATAGTTTTAAAGTTTAACAAAAATATTTTAATCTAGATTCTAGAAATACTTTTCAGGTTTTAAGTCAACATTTTTTTTTGAAATTGTATTTTTTTTACCCTTATTTTCAGAACCACAAACCAATATCAGCTTGCTTGATAGACTACCAAACAGTTCGCATAAGCAGTGCTGCTTATGACACATTATTTCTCATAACTACAAGCACCAGCAAGTCCTTGAGAGATAATGGGACTTATAACAAGTTACTGGACATTTATTTTGAGGTTTTTGCAAACGTTCTCGGTGCTGCTGGTTTGGTGCCTGACAAAGTTTATTCTAGGAAAATGTTTGATGAAGACCTAAAATTGGTAGCTCCAGCCTGTTTTATAATAGCTAATACCGCTTTGTGGCTTGGCAGCGGCCTCCAGCAAGAAGGCCATGTGCGGAGTAAACAGGTTTTCAAGTCACCAGATGATAAAGAAAAGGCAGAATCTAAATACAGAAGCATAATAGAAGATATCATAAAAGATTATATTTCTTATGGCTATTTTGGTCCATTGGATTATTCATATTTTTTATCGACTTTTTCAAAATAAAGTCGCATTTTGTAGACTGCTTCTGATGTATTTTTTAATGGGAACATTTCATTGCTTTTTGTTTATATCCTTTAGACGATAATTTTAAAATCAAAAATATTATAGATTGTTATCTCACGATGAGTTTTATTTACTGCAATAAGTTACATATTTTTAGTGTTACAAAGTCCAAAAACTCATATCGTACATACTCTTATCATCTGATATGAACTCACTCTCCCATTTTATCAGTTGTACCCTCACTCATTCTCGGTCTTGCAATTTCTTAATTTTTTAACTAGCATATTTACACCAATACTTCATAAATAGGTATCCTAATATTTTTTTTGGTGTTATTTATCAAACGCACGAAAATGTGCCGAATTGTATTCGGCACATTTTCCGTGCCTAAACCAATGAACGAATAAAATACTTGGTTTCCTGGTCTTCTTTTCAAATTCTTTCATTCAACATTGCAACGGTGGATTACATCTTTGGCATTAATAACAAATTCTCTTTTTACGTTGCTATAAACGAGTCTGACTAGATGAGCTGAGACTTCATTAAAACAGTGAATATTCCAGCTTAAAGCATTATCTAGGATTCTAACGAGGGCCGTCTCACTAGATAGTGCCCTAGTCAGGCCGGGGATTCCACTATTTGCACTACTTTCCACCAGTAAAATTGTTCGGGCAAAGTGCGCCGTCGTGTCCAACTTAAACGATGCATATTTAGTCTGGAGCAGGGGAAGCATGATGGTGATTTTTAATGGACAAACTAGTTTTGATGTTGACTGCCCCGATGACGGATTTAGTAGTGGCCAAATGTAGAAAATATCAGTGTGATACTTAGATTAAATTTTGATTTAATCTAAGGTGTGATATGAACACTTGCGTCTTTCAGTGTCCGTATTATATAACCTCAACCTGCCCAGATAGTAAACATAATAGAAAATCAATTAATTTTGGCTTTAAAAAGAACGAATATTTAATTAAAAAATACACCAGAAAATCACACTGATCAACTTAACTTAGTAACCGTAGGAGAGCCACACTTCGGCATGAATGAACCGGTTCGACCAGCATGATATCACGGCCTCATAGAAAACTGGCGTGAATCTTCCGTGGGAGAGACACGCTCCGGCATGAATGAGCGACTGGAGTGATAACACGGCCTCACATCGCCGCTGAGTCAGAAAATGTGTCCGGTAATGGTGTTTTAACAAATTCCGATGAACGTTTCTGAAACTGGTTGATCCCAGGGATCCAAACATCGTAGTGGCCCTAGTCCCCGCTACTCCGTTTCAAGATTGAAATAAATTCCGCACACCGCTCGGAATAACTATTTGCCGATGTTGAATGGGGCTAATTTACCTTACTTAAGTGCTTTCTAGGGTTCCCTTACCCTATCG
The DNA here is from genome assembly GCA_019059595.1 of Marasmia exigua. Lineage (NCBI taxonomy): Eukaryota > Metazoa > Arthropoda > Insecta > Lepidoptera > Crambidae > Marasmia > Marasmia exigua. The sequence continues at coordinate 10,723,784 of CM032482.1, read as the reverse complement.
AAAAATAACTAGAGAACTAAGGTCACAGACATAGCCCAAAGAATGCATGCATGCCTCAAGTGGCAATGGGCAGGGCACATCGCGAGGAGGTCAGATGGCCGTTGGGGCAAAAAGGTCCTCGAGTAGAGGCCGCGTACAGGAGGTCGCAGCCGTGGCAGGCCCCCACAAGGTGGATCGACGATCTGGTAAAGGTTGCGCGAATCCCTTGGATGCGGGTGGCACAGACTGATCTGTGTAGAGATCACTGGGGGAGGCCTATGTTCTGCAGTGGACTTATCAATTCAAGTTATAATATAATTCAACCAATGTTGAAATGTTGATGATGATGATCGAAAAATGAAAAAAGGAACGCATAACACAGTCTGGGATGACTTTCTTGTCCACCTGTTGGATATTGTTTATTCTCAGGAACGTGTAAAGTCCTTCCGAAATAAAATTTGAGTAACTCAGGTGTACGGTTTTCAAGGGCGTAGCGTAGGTATCGGCTACCCGGGGAGGTAAACTATTTTCCCACTAGCCTTTTTACTCTTCCTCGACACGCCCTAAAATTGGAAAATTATAAATATTTACGGTCTACATATATACTCGTAGAAGTTAGTCTGAATCCAATCAAAGTAACATAATGATAGATAAATGCTTAGATAAGGTTTCACGGAACCCTCAGTACACGAGTCACATTCTCATAATATTTTATTTAGGCCTTGTCTTAGATTCCGTTTGAATGCTGTCAAATTAATTGTGACCTTTAGCTGTTGTGGTAACTTGGAATAGGTAATTTAATTTGAATGTTTATTGTATTTGTAACTTTCTGTTGACATTGTCAATTCGATTACGGGTACCTATTGAGTGCGATGGTGTGAGGCGACGTGGCTATTTCTTTGTTATCTTAGCGTGACATTCCCGGGTGCGTCCAAAGATATCCCGTTGGACCATTCCACGACTGACCGGATGGCGCAATTGGTAGTGACCCTGCCTTTTACGCCAAAGGTCGTGGGTTCGATCCCCATCCTGGACAAACATTCGTGCGATGAACACTTGTGTTGTTCAGTGTCTGGGTGTAATATATGTATTTAAGTATATATTTGTGTTCCTCTGTTGTCTGATATCTGTAAAACAAGTGCTTAAGCTACTTAGGTAATTAAAATAAAGCGACTGCCGTCTGACCTTCGCAACCATTTACCAGGTAGCCTACAACGAACTTCACGTGACGACCGATTCGGAGTTTCGAAGTAGACGCAAGCGCGCGTGAAAGGGGTTTCACGCGCGTTTGTGTCTTCTTTGTTTCGATGCAACAGACATATTCTCTTTCTTTACGGGACTGGTACAATGTAAGCCGTTTGATTCCTACGCACACGTTCATACCGCCCTGTGTCCAAGATTCCAAGATATTCTGCGAGCAAAAGTGTAGTAGTATACCCAGTAGGATATACTGTGCTTTAAACTTCACTTTTCCCGCCGAATATCTTTGAATCTTGGATACTTGAACATACACAAGAACTACATAAGTAAGAATTAACAAAACACGGTCACAAATTTAACCTGAACGTGTTCCAGCAAACGCTTGTTATAAATCGCTTGTTATCTAAACGATATACTCCGACGCGTATTCGCGTTTATTATCACTCTAAAGCCATGTAAAACCCGCACTCCAAAGTAATGGCGTGAAACATAACCTTCACTGTAAGAAGCACAATATAAAAAAAGCTAGTAGTGAGATGATCATCATCATTTAAGCGTGTCGCTCTCCTGATGCTACCAAGCAACTGCTTTGTTGCAACGAGGTATTTATTTCCTTAAGGTGATGGATAGTGAGGGCACACTAGCGATGCCAATTGATTTTAGTTTTTAGCTACCAAAACAAATATCTTTTAAATAATTACGGGGCTTCAGTCTCTCGGCAGACACTTAAACTATTTATTCAATAACCATGCCCTAAATGTTGGTTCTGTTTTTGTACTAAAAAAAATTCACCCCAAAAGTGGCCGCTTTTGGCGGTAATTCAAAATTCGAGTGCAAAACCAGATCAAATAGCTAGCCATAACTATTAAATAAACAGTATAGGTGTTTACCGAGAGACTGAAGCCCCCATGTTTTTTACTTTTTGCTGTTGAGAAAGGTTGAAAACCAATCTCTACGGTGGATGGCGTTACCAGGTATTCTGGTAGGTTGTAGGTACAGCAATAAAGGGCTGCATTGCGCCAGGTAGGGGTGAAGCGGCGATCGCGATCAGCGGTACGTTCTAGTCCCGGCTGTAGGATTTCCGAACCTGCGATTGCGTGGAGATGGACGCCCCAGAGGTTTTGTTTAGGGTTAAAGTTCTACACACCACCTTATTCCCTACATGTGGCAAGGTGACAGGCCATGATGCTTTCCCCTGGAAAAAAAGGTAAATAATTTATTTTATTGGTTCAATCCTTATCTCAACTGCATAAAGTGAAAAATCTGGTGGTTCCGTATGATTAATTGCCTGGTTAACAAAGGGTATGAAAACGCTTTTGCAGGAAAATACTCTTGTGGCAAACCGAATTCCACGCGAGCGAAGTTGCGGGCGACTAAAAGAAATAAGTTAATAGGTGCGTGCTCAGATTCGAACCTAGGGACTCCCGTAAGACACACGTACTTATCCACTGAGCTATCGACTTCTTAAAGTTAGTACACTCAACGTAAAGACTCTTGGCAGACGGTGTTATATTCACTTATTATGACACTGTGAAGCAGCACTGGGCTGTGTTTCGCTGCGTGAGTGAGAGTTACTGAGGCCCAATCCGGGAGAAAGGGGGGTTTAAACGTTGGCAGCGCACTTGTGACTCCATTGGTGTTCCGCCGCCCATAGACGGAAGTCTATGGGCGGCGGTAATCGCTTACGATCAGGCGATGCGTCTGGTCGTCTGCGATCATATAAAAAAACTGTCTTCCAGGATTTCTTTCAGGATGTCTTTGCGTTGAAAACCTATATGTAGTTCTTCTTATACTGTGCCTATAATAAAATATAAGTTTTTTGAGAGTACTCCAGTGACCTTGTAAAAGGAAACTTCCTTGTTTGTCAAAGCAGCACGTCGAATATTTAATTCTCGTGGTTGTGAGTACTTTTTCATTTTACTCCCTTGATGTGAAAGTTCGGGCCTTTAAGGATACGAGGATTTCACACTTCTGCTTCCAATATTTCCAATTTGCAACAGATAAAAATAAACCTCATTATGCAACACACATGCTTCGAATTGAACAGACAAGGTTTATGAGGCATCTTGCATACTCGTCTGGTTTGAGCAGACCATACTTTTACACTAAAACGTTAAAAATATATGGAATGATATCATTGGACAATCGCAGAGATATGATGGACTTAATTTTAATATTTATATAAAATCACTAATAACATAATCGATGGCCCACAACTTGTCTCTAAACTCTGCGTCAGAGTTTCCGCCGTTCATTTGTCTATATCTATATCTACCTACCGCAGTGTCTCAAGACGAAAGTCTTCAATGCATGTGTGTTGCCAGTGATAACATACGGAACCGAAACGTGGCCGCTTACAATGTGCCGATTAAGGAGGCTCAAAGTCACTCAGAGAGCTATGCTCGGAGTCTCCCTGCGTGATCGTATTAGAAATGATGAGCTCCGCAGGAGAACTAAGGTTACAGACATAGCCCAAAGGATTGCATGCCTCAAGTGGCAATGGGCAGGGCACATAGCGAGGAGAACAGACGGCCGTTGGGGCGGAAAGGTCCTCGAGTGGAGGCCACGTACAGGAAGTCGCAGCCGTGGCAGGCCCCCCACAAGGTGGACCGACCATCTGGTGAAGATCGCGGGAATCCATTGGATGCGGGCGGCACAGGACCGATCTGTGTGGAGAACATTGGGGGAGGCCTATGTCCAGCAGTGGACGTCTATTGGCTGAAATGATGATGATGATGATGATTTGTCTAAATCAAAGAACAGAGGGCCTAATTTAAAGCAAACGTTACTACCGAATCGGAGTTTCCCTCTCTTTCACACGCGCTGTATGTATCCTTTGTTTGGATGCGACAGATATATTCGCGTCCGTTACGGGACGGCTTCAAATTAAGCCACCAAGTATGGGCCTCAACTCCCCCCTTATAAGATTGTCCCGTTTGTACAATAAATATGTTAATATATTTTTTATGTGATAGGTGGCAGACGAGCAGACGGATCGCCTGATGGTAAGCGAATGCCACCGCCCATAGAAACCCGCGACACCAACCTTTAAACCCCCCCCCTTTCTCCCGGATTGGGCCTCCGGTGAGTGAGGGTTCACTCACGCAGCGAAACATAGCACAGTGCTGCTTCACGCCGGTTTTCTGTGAGATCGTGGTATCACTTCGGTCGAGCCGGCCCATTAATGCGCAAGCGTTTCTCTCCCACGGTCAAATTTGCTGATATTTATATACACTTATTGTCACTACCTAGGTTTAAACGTGAATTAAGACTAACATTAGAGTAAAATAAATATAAAAAAGTATGTATTTAATGTGAAAGTGACGATTACCTTTAGGAGATTGTGCGTCATGTACTAGCTAATCATCATCATCATCATCATCAGCAACCCACACTCGTCCACTGCTGGACATAGGTCTCGCCTAATGCACGCCACTGCTCCCGATTTTCGGCCACTCTCATCCAGCCCACACCAGCCAGCCTTCGAATGTCATCATCCCATCTTATCGCAGGGCGTTCTACACTACGCTTACCGAGTCGCGGTCTCCACTCAAGGACTTTACGGCTCCAACGGCTGTCAGTTCTGCGGTTAATATGACCAGCACACTGCCACTTCAGTTTGCTAATTCGGTGGGCTTTGTCGGTGACTCTGGTTCTCTGTCGGATTACATAATTTCTGATGCGGTACTAGCTAATATGTTTTAGTATTTTAGGATAGTTTTGATTTAACAATCGTTGGTAATCTAAATAAGTGAATAAAATCCTCATCATCATCATCATTTCAGCCAATAGACGTCCACTGCAGGAAATAGGTCTCTCCCAATGTTCTCCACACAGATCGGTCCTGTGCCACCCGAAGCCAATGGATTCCCGATTAAATAAACTGTAATACAAGAATTCATAAATAATAATGTCCTCCAAACCGATATTTCGGTCATGGTGGCCAATCTCAACGATCAGCCATCGACGCAGGGCGTAGTATAGTGCACAAGTATTTGCGCAGACACAAGTGCACTCTCTATTCCCGTACCCTCTTATTTCGATGGGACACTAGTGTGACACGCTCGAAGAGGGATTAGGCGCAGGACAAACGGCTTAACGTGCTTTCCGAGGCACGGCGGTCCAAGACCGCCAACTTCCAGACTCCGGGTTAACACTGATAATTTTTTTACAGAAAAACTTAGGTACAAATTTTGGCCCGACCCGGGGATCGAACCCGGGACCCCAGGCGCAACCGTCGCTTTAAAGTGCGACCCACTAACCATTGCGCCACCGAGGCAAATCATAAATGCTAATGAATGAGCACAGAAACGCACCATTAGGTCGATGTTCCGGCTTAAATCTGATGAGTCTTGCAAGCCATTCTTTTTAAAACATGGTATTTTGCCTCTTCCATGTGTATATATTCTTGAGAGTGCGACATTTATAAAAGCGAACCTAAACAAATTTCAATTTAGAACTCGGGAAAGGCAAATGGGCAAGCTATGCTCTGTTTTCAGTAAGACCACCACCAAGTGCCAACCGACCAAGTCAAAATATTTTGTACGCCTTAAGAGGCAGGTCACAGTAGCTCTTTAAGAATAATCTATGTAACATCTCCTTCACCTGTGTTCCACAATAAAGATTATGATTATTATAATCAAATATGCATTTATTAACACTGTGGCAATAGCGTTTAACATGATCTCGAATGTACATCCCTTATTTGTATCTGGTGTAACTTTGAAAAGTTGCTTCGCAATAAATTCGACGTTACAAAGGTAAAGTTGCCCCGCTTTTGTTATCTCGTAACTGCCTAACTAAACCCATTAAAATAATAAAACCGTCAAACTAATGTACAAGTAAGTAACAATTTCCTTTTTGGCCTCTGCTTGGCCCTGTTCAGATTGTAATGAATTTTAAAGGCGAAAGGGTAACGTGCCTTTAATAACCTACGAGGATACGCAAACATGACCTATACCTATACACTCGTACAATTCAGTAGGAATTACTTTCTGGACCGTTTACACTAGGAATACAAAATAAGTAGACACCTTAATATTACAAATCGCGAACTGAAGATTGTCCCGGAACAGAATTTAAGCCGGCCCCTTTTAAGGCGACGGGTAGCCCTAACTAGCGACACCATTCGTTTTTCATTGGTAGCTACTAAACCGGATCTATTTTAAACAATTTCGGGGTTACAATCAGCAAACACTTATACTATTTATTAAATAACCATGCACAAATGTTGGCTCCGCATTTGTGCATAGTTATTTAATAAATAGTATAAGTGTTTGTCGAGAGGTGGTAACCCTGAAATGGTTTAAAATAGATCCGGTTTAGTAGCTACAAATTAAAATCGTTTGGCGTCGCTAGTCTGCCCTACCCGTCACCTTAACATTGCGTGTTGGAACGGGATTATATGAGCTTTAGTACGGTAATAATCCTTCCCCCTTATTACAAATCGCGAACTAAGGATTGTCCTGGAACTGAATTTGAGCTGGCCCCTTTTAACATTGCGTGTTGGAACGGGATGAATTGAGCTTTAGTACGGTAATAATCCTTCCCCCTTATTACAAATCGCGAACTAAGGATTGTCCCGGAACTAAATTTGAGCCAGCCCCTTTTAACATTGCGTGTTGGAACGGGATGACATGAGCTTTGGTACGGTAATAAACCTTCCCACTAATTACAAATCGCGAACTAAGGATTGTCCAGGAACAAAATTTGAGCCGGCCCCTTTTAACATTGCGTGTTGGAACGGGATGACATGAGCTTTAGTACGGTAATAAACCTTCCCCCTAATTACAAATCGCGAACTAAGGATTGTCCCGGATCAAAATTTGAGCCGGCCCCTTTACATTGCGTGTTGGAACGGGATGACATGAGCTTTACGTACGGTAATAAACCTTCCCCTAATTACAAATAGCGAACTAGGATTGTCCCGGACTGAATTTGAGCCGGCCCCTTTTACCATTGCGTGTTGAACGGGATGACATTAGCTTTAGTACGGTAATAAACCCTTGCAACTAATTACAAATCGCGAACTAAGGATTGGGCCCCGGAACAAATTTGACCGCCCTTTACAGCGTGTTGGACGGATGCATACTTTGTAGTATAATCTTGCCCTATTACAAATCGCGAACCAAGTCCCGAAAATATTGAGCCGCCCTTTTAACATTGCGTGTTGGAACGGGAATGACATGAGCTTGGTACGGTAATAAACCTTCCCCTAATTACAACTCCGCTAACTAAGGATTGTCCCGGAACTAAATTTGAGCCGGCCTATTTTAACATTGGGGGCGTGTTGGAAACGGATGGACCATGACTTTTGTGGTACGGTAATAAACCTTCCCCCTTATTACAAATCGCGAACTAAATGATTGTCCCGGACAAAATTTGAGTCGGTGACCCTTTTAACATTGCGTGTTGATACCGGGATGACATGAGCTTTAGTACGGTAATAAACCTTCCCACTAATTACAAATCGCGAACAAGGATTGTCCAGGAACAAAATTTGAAGCCGGCCCCTTTTAACCATTTGGTCTTAGAAACGGGATGAAATGAGCTTTAGTACGGTAATAAACCTTCCCCCTAATTAAAAATCGCGAACTAAGGATTGTCCCGGAACAAAATTTGAGCCGGCCCCTTTTAACATTGCGTGTTGGAAACGGATGACATGACGCTTTAGAACGGTAATAAACCTACCCCATTAATTACAAATCGCGAACTAAGGATTGTCCCGGAACTGAATTGAGCCGGCCCCTTTTAACATTGCAGTGTTGGAAACGGGATGATATGAGTTTAGTACGGTAATAACCCTTCCCCCTAATTACAAATCGCTAACTAAGGATTGTCCCGGAACAAAATTTGAGCCGGCCCCTTTTAACATTGAGTGTTGGAACGGGATGACATGAGCTGTAGTACGGTAATAATCCCTTCCCCCTTATTACAAATTGGCGAACTAAGAATTGTCCCGGAACACAAAACTTTTGAGCCGGCCTCTTTTAACATTGCGTGTTGGAACGGATGCATCAAGCTTTGAGTACGGTAATAAATGCATTCCCCCTTATTACAAATCACGCGGGCGAACTACGGCTTGTCCCGGAACAAAATTTTGAAGCCGGCCCCTTTTAACATTGGCGTGTTGGAACGGGATTACTATGAGCTTTAGTACGGTAATAATCCTTCCCCCTTATTACAAATCGCGAACTAAGGATTGTCCTGGAACTGAATTTGAGCTGGCCCCTTTTAACATTGCGTGTTGGAACGGGATGAATTGAGCTTTAGTACGGTAATAATCCTTCCCCCTTATTACAAATCGCGAACTAAGGATTGTCCCGGAACAAAATTTGAGCCGGCCCCTTTTAACATTGCGTGTTGGAACGGGATGACATGAGCTTTGGTACGGTAATAAACCTTCCCCCTTATTACAAATCGCGAACTAAGGATTGTCGCGGATCAAAATTTGAGCCGGCCCCTTTTAACATTGCGTGTTGGAACGGGATGACATGAGCTTTGGTACGGTAATAAACCTTCCCCCTTATTACAAATCGCGAACTAAGGATTGTCCCGGATCAAAATTTGAGCCGGCCCCTTTTAACATTGCGTGTTGGAACGGGATGACATGAGCTTTAGTACGGTAATAACTTTAGATCGCGAATTATAATAAGGTGGAGAAAGTCTCTAGCTATTCTATTTTCTTTAGTAAGCAAGAGAAGAGCCCACGTTGCAATTAGAACGGAATCGATGTCAAGGCATACCTCCACTGGGACTGCCACACTGGCCTGCGAGATGCTTCTTCACGCTTCGTTTGAAGGAATCCAAATTGTAGGAAGGGGCAAATACATGCGCCGGCAACGAGTTCCATTTCTTAATGGTGCGGCATAAATAGGAACTGCCAATTTTTTTAGTCCGTGATGGAATCTATCTGCGTATTTCTATCATTAGCTTGGCGGTGAGGGAAAATATCGTGAGGAAACCTGCATGTCTCGGATAGTTGAAAAATCCAAAGGTCTGATTCGAACCAAGATCTCCCCGTATGGTGGGCACGTTTTTATCCAGTGAGCAACCATCGCTATCGGTATTTAGAGCTTCATTTTGCATGACAGCGAGGGACGCTGGCGCCGCGCCAAGCCCTGCGAGGATGCTTACAACCAGCTGCAATGACCACACGGGAATTATTAACTATAGGCCGTTGTCGAAATATGAAATGCAGAGCTTGCGGCTCCGAATTGCGTATACAACATTTTAGTTTAAACTTTTATTTTCATTCGGTCTTCTACAGGTTTTATTATTTTCATTCGGTCACGTCATCACTTACCATCAGGTGAGATTGTGGCCTCACTCATTATGGTAAAATGTCTGGCTGTTCTAATAAAAAAAAAACAAGTATTAACTCCCTGCTGCTACTAATCATCATTATCTGATGATATGATGATTCATTTCAGCCAATAGACGTCCACTGCTGGACATAGGCCTCCCCAATTATCTGTGCCGCTCGCATCCAAAGGATTCCTGCGACGTTCACCACCTCCACTCGACCTTTCTGCCCCATCGGCCGTCTGATCTCCTCGAAACTTTGGTAAACTCCAAAAGTGACCACTTATAGTGCGAAGGTTCAAGAACAAAAACAGAGAAAATATTGGTATATTTATTTATTTTATTTTTATTTAAAACAAGTACATATTAAATTTTACCATGGTGAGTGTTCCGAGGAGTTGTTTACCTGCAGCTGAATTTCACCACCGTACTACGTATAGTACAAGTAGTAGATGGTAAGGTTGGAATCCTTGTTTACGGCGTACCGTAAACTAGGATTCCACCCTTACCATCTGGATGGGTGGAGGTTCACCACCGTGCGCTTTACTCGTATTTTTTTTGCCACGCACCTCCTCATTGTGGAATCAACTCCCCACAGCGCTATTTCCGAACCGGTACGACATTGAGATCTTCAAGAAACGAGGTGATCCGTCTGCTCGTCTGCCACCTATCACATAAAAAAGCCTATATAGCAACGCATCTCCACTCTTTCTGGTGGGGCTGATGTCCATGGGCGGCGGTGCTCATTTACCATCAGGCGACTCGCTTGCTCGTTTGTCTGCCTACACAGGTATTCTTAAGCCATAACCATTGTAACATAAACCATTATATTGTTAGATTATTACATAAATAGTAACATGTTTGCCGAGTCTCCGACGGTCCGCCATCATTAAAAATAGATCCAGATGAGGTTACTCTTGGCCTTCAGTAAAGCATACCTAACACGGTGGAGTGCAGATGAAAAGTATTCTTTATTGATGATGGGTTTCACAGACTAATAAGTGAACATGGGTTTGCTCTCTTGCCTTCTCGCTGAACCCCAGAGTTGAGAAGAAACCTACAATGGAGCGAGCTTACCAAGTAGCCTATTCACTCTAGCTTTAAACATTATTGAGGTTGTATTCACTTGGGAAAACAGACGCTGGCAGCGCATTTCAGTCCTTAGCATTGCGCATCACGAAGGAGGAAAAGCGCTTTGTACGCAATCGAATTTTCGTGTGAAGTGGCATTGTAATCACAATTGTGTCTTTCTGAGGGTGTAAATTATATCAAACTCAAACTCAAATAATACTTTATTTGCATAGGCGGATATCACCTGAAAACCATTAAAAAACTATGTTTTAGTGATGCATGTCGTATATAAATAAATGTCACGAGCACGAAAATTTGGCTCCTGGAATGGAAGCAAAGTGCCAGCAAATGGCCTTATCCAATCGGACATCTGGAAGTGATTAGGTCTTCCCCAATGACCCAATGTTCAGCAGTGAATATTATGGCTTATATGATGATGTTGATGATTTTTCTATGGCAAAAAAATTCTATTTGTATTGTTAGTAATTTTCACATCACTTAATTGCAGTGAAACAGTTTAGACCAATAGTAAAAATCATGCACTGAAAATTCTACTTTATACGACATACGTACAGAGGCGAGCTATGTTATCTGAGATTTCAAAGCTGTGAGCAAAAATAACATGCGAATGGACTCCGAAATTGGTTAATCGGGGGCGAGTTCTCTTTCCTACGGAGTGTTTTTGTCAAAGGTTCAGAACCCCTTTCCTGACTTTGTTAGATTTAAAAATAGTGCACGGAAAAGCCTGTATTTTTAACTGAAAATTTGAGCTTTGATGGCGTTTTTATTTAGAGAAGCGATGATTGGAGAGTAAATGTAATATTGTTTATTTTATTATGATTATTTATATATAGATATGTGACAGAGTAGGTATATCAAAAGCGTCAACTTCGCATTCACAGAAAACACTCCCATTCTATTCAGTCTTACGTCTTATTGCTGATTTTGGGTCGGAATTTTGGTTAGTTGAAGGCCAAGTGCAGTGTTTTTCCGGTGTGCAATAAATAACAAATTACATATACAAATCACATAAAAACTTTAGGCAGACTTTGCATTTGATTCTACACCACATCTCAAATAAAAAACCAATCTATAACTATAAGCTTTTTTTTCAAATTGCATTAAAATATAAAGTAACAAATGCTAAAATATTCTCTACACACATAATTCCATTAATCTTCATAAATGTTTGTAGCTTAATAATGGCGCTTAAGGCAATTTTCGTTCTATTTTTGAAAATTTGATATGACCTTATTTTGTTTCAAACGTCAAAACTGCTCTATAACACCGTTTTAGCTAACAAAGTTTTATTGAACGTTTATGAATAAAACCTTAAATATTAATATTCCACTCAATGCTCCAGATTTCGCAGTGTGTTATGCTATGCACTATGCTATAGTATTCAATTTTCAAATATTGCGAAAAATAAACAATCGAATGCAATCGAAAAAGTTCCATTCATTTAGCACGTGCGAATTGAAGAAAACTACAACCCCGATTGAATTTTAGCAAAATCCCAATAAAACCGATACTTGAGTACGAGCCTCGGGTGTGGAGCGGATTCCTTTATCATTATGCAGCAAAAGAAGGAATGAAAATGAGACTGGCTATTGTATTTTGTAGAAAGGAATATTGGCTCGGGAGTCGACTTCGTTGGAGCTTATTACTGAAATCTTTTAAACTCGGGGATTTTCCTGGTCAGTGGAGGTGGCACTGAAAGATATTTCTATTAAAGTGTCGATGAACGGAATACACAATGACAGAAATGGACTTAAGCGACTGAGCGAGACCAAGACTAACGATATTAGTGCACATGTCTCATGTCAATGTGTTGTTCCTGGCTGCATTCAAAACTATTGCTTTTGAGCCCAGGGTACGCTTGTACATAAGATCCATCCTGGATCTTAGTGAAGTGACTGCTATTTGACCTTCGCAACCCTTGAATGGGGGAACAAAACCAACTGCATCATGATTATGAATGTGAATTGTGGGTGGGCAACCACAAATTTTACTCGCTATGTTTTCCTGCAATGCCGCAATGGTAAAAATATGTGGCACATAGATAGATTTGAAAGATCCAGAAGTGCATGGTCGGAATCGAACCTGTCGACCAGGCGCATGTTCTTATCTACATAAAACATGAATACCTAAACTTTTTAGTCATAAAAATTTGGAACCATAACAACATGTCAATCAAGCTGTTGGTGTTCCAAATAAAATAAAAAAATAAAATAGCTACTGTCGCTCGAGCGCTTCATTATCATCATCATCATCATCATTTCAGCCAATAGACGTCCACTGCTGGACATAGGCCTCCCCCAATGTTCTCCACACAGATCGGTCCTGCCACGGCTGCGACTTCCTGTACGTGGCCTCCACTCGAGGACCTTTCCGCCCCAACAGCCGTCTGTTCTCCTCGCTATGTGCCCTGCCCATTGCCACGTGACGCATGCAATCCTTTGGGCTACGTCTGTGACCTTAGTTCGCCTGCGGATCTCATCATTTCTGTTACGATCACGCAGGGAGACTCCGAGCATAGCCCTCTCCATTGCTCTCTGGGTGACTTTGAGCCTCCTTAATCGGCACATTGTAAGCGGCCACGTTTCGGTTCGAGCGCTTGCTCAAATTCAAATAGATTATAAAGCTTGTGTTAGATAAAATCATAGATATGGCGATATTCACACAAACAACAACTGTGCTGTGTTTCGTTGCGTGAGTCCTCACTCACGCAACGAAACACAGCCCTCGTACCGGAGGCCCGATCCGGGGGAAAGGGGGTTTAAAGGTTGGCAGCACACTTGTGACTCCACTGCTGTCGTGGGTGTATATGGGCGGCGGTAATCGCTACTTACCATTAGACGATCCGTCTGCTCGTCTACCGTCTATCACATAAAAAGAACATTTTTGTCGTACGTGCGAGTGGACGACTGCCTTTTTTTTTGTAGATTATACAGTAGGTAACAGCTACTCAGTAAAAGTGATTAAAATATCTTTCAAAAATTAGTATACCCGACATACATAATAGTTTGGAATACCTCTTATTATGTTGCGCTCACACGGTTTCTAGGGGATATAATTCCATGGGTAAAATAATTATAAATATATTTGTTCGCAAATTCTTTGAATATTTATAAGAGTCCACAGAAAATAACAATGTTTACGATGATATAAAACCATTTCAATAATTAGAAATGGCAATCTATGAAGTGATGGTGTTTACTTGCACATAAAAGTTTTCAATTACCTTAGAACAGGGCTGGACAACCTTTAGTGCTGCGTAAAAACTTACTAGGTACTTACGATTTATGAGAGTAACGATATATGTACCTACATACAAGTTTCGTCCTTGAACACCCCGATCAACGCACATGTAGGAAAAAATGACAAAAATTAACACTTCACTAAATAATAAATCTTCTTATTGCCTTCCGTTATTTAGTTGCTCGTTGATCCGGGACCGGTCGCTGTTAATGGAGTACCTCTCGAAGTTGTTCAGGAATATCTAGGACAAACGCTCCAATTAGGCAAAAAACAACTTCGAGAGAGAAGCCAATAGAAGAATTCAGCTAGGCTGGGCAGCATTTGGTAAACTTCGTCAAGTCTTCTCGTCACCCATCGCTCAAAGTCTTAAGTCGAAAGTCTTCGACCAGTGCGTCCTTCCGGTCATGACTTACGGTGCCGAGACGTGGACACTCACGGCTGGACTAGTCCACCGGTTCAAAGTCGCTCAAAGAGCTATGGAAAGGGCTATGCTCGGAGTATCTCTGAAGGACCGCATCAGAAATGATGTAATCTGACAGAGAACCAGAGTCACCGACATAGCCCACCGAATTAGCAAACTGAAGTGGCAGTGGGCTGGTCATATTAGCCGCAGAACTGACAGCCGTTGGAGCCGTAAAGTCCTTGAGTGGAGACCGCGACTCGGTAAGCGTAGTTTAGGACGCCCTGCGACAAGATGGGATGATGACATTCGAAGGCTGGCTGGTGTGGGCTGGATGAGAGTGGCCGAAAATCGGGAGCAGTGGCGTGCATTTGGGGAGACCTATGTCCAGCAGTGGACGAGTGTGGCTTGCTGATGATGATGATGATTTAGTTACTGCCGTGTGGTCCCCGGCAGAGTAAAATAGGCCACCCTCAATATTACCGAGGTGTCGTAAAAGGCGACTAAGGTAAAGCTGCTGGCATGATCATCAGCACCTAGAGAAGGAAAACTCTGCATTTATATCAAAACCCTCGCCAACCCGTACGCCAAGCGTGGTGTGTATGGCAATTACCCATCATGTGATTGAGGCAGGCCCGTGCCCCAGCAGTGGGGACTTAAATGGGCTGACGATGACGATGATTTAGTTACTTTGTTACACTTTCGCTTAATCTCAGTCAATCTTTGAATGAATTGTCATATTTAAGCAAATAACGCAATTTTCATCTCATAATCAAAGGGCCTACTTTAAAGCAGACGTTACGACTGAATCGGAGTTTCCCTCTCTTTCATACGCGCTGTGTGTCTCCTTTGTTACATGTATTATCTCATTCGTTACGGGACGGCTAGTTAAGGCGACGGGTAGCCCTAACTAGCGACACCAATCGATTTAAATTGTTAGCTACTAAACCGGATCTATTTTAAACAATTTCGAGGTTACAACCTCCCGGCAAACACTTTTACTAATTTATAAATAACCATGCACAAATTTTGGGTCCAACGAAATGCGAAAAATTGATTACCGCCAAAAGCGGCCACTTTTAGCGTGAATCAATTTTTCGCGTACAAAAACGGAACCAACATTTGTGCATGGTTATTTAATAAATAGTATAAGTGTTTGCCGAGAGTTTGTAAATCCGAAATTGATTAAAATAGATCCGGTTTAGTAGTTAACAATTAAAATCGATTGGCGTCGCTAGTGTGCCCTACCCGTCACCTTAAATTAATCGCCACCTGGCGAGAATCGAACCAATTCGAGCACATTCAGGTGGCTGTTCTCTAATCAAATTCTATTCTAATCAAATTCAAATCTAATTAATCAATCAATCTGTCTTTGGTAGAACAGCCACCCCGTATGTGGAAGATGTGGGTTCGATTCCCACCTGAACTCCCGATGATTTTTTTAAGTGCGATATTTACTGTCGTCATTGTTCATAATTCCATACATCTTCTGAATCATCAATCCTAACTAGTAAGTATGAAATTTGCGTGCTGTATGCCTTTAGACAAATTTAGGCGATTTCTATATAAAAATTCGCAAGACTACGGATGAACAGTGAGAATCAGTCAGAATAATCCAGATGCAAATTGTCGCCCTCAATAGAATCAGCCCGTTAAACACCCTTCATTCTATTTTTATACAGCGACTGTACCTACCTGAAAGAACACAGTAGATTTACCTGTGTTATTTAGATACTAGGTAGCAGATTTTTTTTTTATTGCTTTATGTGGGGAGACGAGCTTGCTGATGGTAAAACGTGGGAGAGACACATGGGCTCGATCGGAGTGATACCACGGCCTCACAGAAAACCGGCGTGTAGCAGCACTGTCCTGTGTCTCGCTGCGTGAGTCCGAGTACCGGAGGTCCAATCCGGGGGAAAGGGGGTTTAAAGGTTGACATCGCACTTGTGACTGGTATCGCGGGTGTCCATGGGCGACGGCAATTGCTTACCATGAGGTGATCCGTCTGCTCGTCTGCCACCTATCGCATAAAAAAAAAACGGTTACCATACGGTATCGGTATTTAAGATTTCCTCACAACTATTTCTATCATTACCACCTACTGATACCCTGGTAGGTAGTGTAAACCCGAATTACAAAAATACAGAGTTCTATACTGGATAAAGCGATTTTAAAATCACTGAGCCCCAATAGAATCGTTTGAACGAAAATAATAAAAAGCTTTGTATGAAATACAAAAATGTTCACAAACCCAGTGGAAGGCTAGCGCGTGCTCAGAGAGAAAAGTCTGAGATCACAAGCCTGTAGCACAGTGTAGACGTTTCCAATAGCACATCTGTTCTGTGCCTACGCAATGAAATGGAATAGTATTGTGCAATCAGTGGCCTAGCGTTGGCGTCAGCAACTCGGGGCGGAAGACTATTTCACCGCCGGTTAGGGAATTCAGGAAGATGAGATCACCTTCTAAAGTGTAGCTCCCCCGTACCCCGTAGCATCACAAATCGGAGTTTCTCCATCACAACAATAGATTTGTGATGGAGGAACTCCAAGGAACTGTTGCCAACATCCGCATTTTCCCACCGCGCTCTCGCCAAGAGCTTTCTCCCTCATACATTGGGAATCCTAATAGTCTCGCACAATACCGTTCTATAAAAATTTCCTCCCGCAAATACTGCGGAGCGGAATAGCTATGCAATAAGCTCCCATCATTGCCATCAGTGCCGTGTGGTCCCCGGCAGAGTAGAATAGGCCACCCTCACTCTTACCGAGGTGTCGTAAAAGGCGACTAAGGTATTGCTGCTGGCATGATCATCAGCACCCAGAGAAGGAAAACTCTGCATTTATATAAAAACCCTCGCCAACCCGTCTGCCAAGCGTGGTGAGTATGGCAATTACCCCTCATGTGATTGAGGGAGGCCCGTGCCCCAGCAGTGGGGCCTTAAATGGGCTGACGTTGAAGCTCCCATCATTGCCGGGGGTAAAGAGCATGACGTTATTAAAAAAACGAGTTTTAAGGTTTGTAAGGTGACGAGCCCTAACTAGCGACACCAATCGATGTAAATTGTTAGCTACTAAACCGGATCTATTTTAAACAATTTCGGAACGGGAGTCTTTAAGCAAACATTTATACTATTTATTTAATAATTGTGCACTACTTTTGATCTGTTATTGCACTCAAATTTTGGATTAACGCCATAAATGGCCGGTTTTGGTAATTCAAATTTCGAGTACAAAAGCAGACCCAAAAGTTAAGTATGACTGACCGGATGGCAAAATTGGTAGTGACCCTGCCTCTTACGCCAAAGGTCGTGGGTTCGATCCCCACCCTGGACAAACCCTCGTGCGATGAATACTTGTGTTTGTTCGGTGTCTGGGTGTAATATGTGTATTTAAGTATATATTTGTGTTCCTCTGTTGTCTGATATCTGTAACACAAGTGCTTACGCTACTTAGTACGGAATCAGGTCAACGTATGAGATGTTGTGAGAATTATTATTATTATTATTTAAAAAAAGTATAAGTATTAAATACATAGTATAAGTGTTTTCCGAGAGGTTTCAGATTTGAAATTGTTAAAAAAATATCCGGTTTAGTTGCTAACAATTTAAATCAATTGGCGGCGTTAGTGTGCCCTACCCGTCACCTTAAGGGGTCGGCACTTACTCGGGGAGAAATTTTCGAAACCGATTCGAATACGGGATTATATCCAGCTCTTTGCTACTTTTAAGTTCATACCGTAGTATCCTATTATTCTGAAGTTCAAACTAAATAGATTATGTGAGTGGACAGATTTCTGGTTTTTGACTTACGATAAACAACGTAACCTGGGCGAGCCACGCTTCTTCATGAAAGGGCCGGGTCAATCGAAGTGATACCACGGCCTCACAAAAATATCGGCGTCAAAAGCGCGCTGTGTTTCGCCGACAGAGAGTTCCGGCAGCGGACTTGTGCTGCGGATGTCGTTAGGTGGCGGTAGTCACCATTAAGTGATTCAAATGCCCACCTACCATATAAAAATAAAAATATCTATCGTTTTATTGAAAGTTGCCCAGAGTACCTACTTGTGTCTCAGAGATAAGGACGGTCCAAAGTTCAACCAGAGTTCCGGGTGTCAGCACACCCCTGAATGCTTTTACACATTATTACTATGTTTGAATGTGTGAAATGACTTGTCGGTTCAGACCGACAGATAAGTTCAGACTTAGGAATATAAATAGGATAATGTAAAAACTATTTGTATCTTTATTATCAGACTTGATAAATTGAGAATGTTACGTGGATACGTCGTGGAAGATCGTAACTGAAATTGTAATATGTTGTTGTTATCCCAAATAAATAAATAAAAAAAGAGGAACTCCACGAGACGCCGTGGTTACACCAAAGGTATTGAAACAAAAAAACCCGATAAAATCGAGTTCTCGAGGCCATTCTTTTGTGAGATATTTGATGCAGAATGCGTGGCACCCTTGCGATAAACTGCAAATGGTCTCACGCAGATATTTTACTGCTTGTTCCGGAACGGTAAGTACAGCCATAGTGTGAAATTTCCCAGTACACATAGTGACATAGAGCGATGGATGATTGAATGAATGAATGAATGAACTTTATTGTACACGAATTCAAGGTGGTGAAACATATCGATGAAACTAGCGCCGCCATTAGATTTGTATTAATTGTGGCGAAACATTTTTTAGGATTCATTTTTTGGTGAATCCATAAAGATGACCACGGCCTCAAAGAAAACCGGCGTGAAGCAGCACTGTGCTGTGTTTCGCTGCGTGAGTGAGGGTATCGGTTTAAAGGTTGGCAGCGCACTTGTGACTCCACTGGTGTCACGGTTGTTCATGGGGCGGCGCCAATCGCTTACCATCAATTGATCCGTCTGCTCGTCTGCCACCTACCTATGACATAAAATAAGTATTAAGATTTTTTTGAGACAAAATTATGTCATATTTTCTTCTTACATACTTGTAGGAAGAAATAATGACATAATTTAATTTTTGTAATTGCTAAAAGTGGCCCCTTTAGGCGATAATAAGAATTATGGTTAGTTGTACGAAGATAATACATCTAAAAAAAAAAGAAATGTCTTTTTTTCCATGATCAAATGAGGTCTGGTTCCCCTGTGAAAGGGTTGCGAATGTCAGACGGCAGTCATCATCATCATCAGCAACCCACACTCGTCCACTGCTGGACATAGGTCTCACGCCACTGCTCCCTAATGCACGCCACTGCTCCCGATTTTCGACCACTCTCATCCAGCCCAAGTCTTCGACCAGTGCGTCCATCCGGTCATGACTTACGGTGCCGAGACGTGGACACTCACGACTGGACTAGTCCACCGATTCAAAGTCGCTCAAAGAGCTATGGAAAGGGCTATAGGCTAAGGGCTCGGAGTACCTCTGAAGGACCGCATCAGAATTGATGTAATCCGACAGAGAACCAGAGTCACCGACATAGCCCACCAAATTAGCAAACTGAAGTGGCAGTGGGCTGGTCATATTAGCCGCAGAACTGACAGCCGTTGGAGCCGTAAAGTCCTTGAGTGGAGACTGAGACTCGATAAGCGTAGTTTAGGACGCCCTGCGACAAGATGGGATGATGATGGCAGTCGCTTTATTGTAATTACTGAAACATAGTCCAAGCATTCCCCGGGCTCCAGAGCGAAGGCTTAGATCGGTAACTACCGCAGAATACCAGCGTACCATGTAGAGCGGGCGCCTATTTGGCACAACACTTATTCATAGTTTTTTAAACACGATATTTATTATGTCATACATCATTTTGTGCGACGTTTCGGCTACGTTACAGCAGCCGTGTGGTGGTGGAGCGTGGTCCGCTCGTGACCAATCTTGACTAATCAAGACGGGAATTAACACGATATTTATTATGTCATACAACATTTTGTGTACTCACATATTTTACTCGACGTTTCGGCTACGTTACAGCAGCCGTGTGGTGGTGGAGCGTGGTCCACTCGTGACCACGGCTGCTGTAACGTAGCCGAAACGTCGAGTAAAATATGTGAGTACACAATGTTGTATCACATAATAAATATCGTGTTAATTCCCGTCTTGATTAACACTTATTTATATTTTATATTTGTTATTGTTCTAGTATTTGTATTTGTTGTTTCAATAAATGTCTCATTCATTCAACTGGGAATTACACGCTAAGATCAGGAGCCCAGTTCTCGGGATTTTCGATATGAAAAAACATGGCGGATATCGCCTGAAAACCATACAAAAAACTATGTTTTAGTGATATATGTCGCATGAAAATAAATGTCACGAGCACGAGAATTGGGCTCTAGGGGGGATGTCATGTCGCTGACGATATTTATTCTGTGATATAACATAACATTAATTCCGTCAAGTTTCAAGGACTAGAATATCACTTTTATCTGAAAAGAGTAATAAAGATTTGTACAACACACTCGTATCTGAGCCTCAATAAAATATGAAGTGTTCAAAGTTAGAGATGTTTGCGTGTAGGAGATAACTTAAGGTGACGGGTAGGGCACACTAGCGACGCCAATCGATTTTATGTTTTATATACTAAACGGGATCTATTTTAAACAATTTCGGGGTTACAACCTCTCAGCAAACACTTATACTATTTATTAAATAACCATGCACAAATGTTGGGTCCGTTTTGTACGCGAATCAATTATTTGCGTACGCGTACGCGACTCAACATTTGTGGTAAAAGTTCTTATTATATTTTTCAGGTCGTTACGACTGAAACGGATGAACCCTTTTTTATGTGTTTGGTGGCAGACGAGCAGCCGTATCACCTGATGGTAAGCGATTGCCTCCGCCCATAGACACCCGTGACACAGTGACAGTGGATTCACTATTGTTAAAAAGATATCCGATTTAGTTGCTAACAGTTTAAGGTGACAGGTAGGGCACACTAGCGACGTCAATCGATTTTAATTTTTAGTTACTAAACCGGATCTATTTTAAACAATTTCGGGGTTACAACCTCTCTGCAAAAACTTATACTATTTATTAAATAACCATGCACAAATGTTGGGCCCGTATTATTATTACTTTTAGCGTGAATCAATTTTTCGCGTATAAAATCGGACCCAACATTTGTGCATGGCTATTTAATAAATAGTATAAGTATTTGCCGAGAGGTATCTCGAAATTGTTTAAATTAGATCCGGTTTAGTAGCTAAAAATTAAAATCAAATGGCGTCGCTAGTGTGCCCTACCCGACACCTTAAGTAACTGCTACTATTTGTCAAGCTTCCTTAAAGTGACTCAACCGCATTTGGCCTTTTAAAGTGTAGAATGTAGAAATAGTATGTGTGATCGCTGTATTGAGCTTCTAAATCACCGTCGATACTAAAATACAATACAATATCTTTATTTGCATAAAACATGTATACTTACCATACAGATGTTGATTTTAAAAAAATATCACATGTTTTGCAATATGTATATAGCGTACAAATATATTGAGTCGGTCTGTAAAAGTAACATATGTGGTTCTATGATACAGATAGAGCCATGTTTCGGCAAGATTCGGCAAGAATGGGCTCGATAGGTGTGACACCACGGCCTCACAGAAAACTGACGTGAAACAGCACGTCCTGTGTTTCGCTGCGTGAGTTACGGTACCGGGAGGGCCAAATCGGGGGAAAGGGGGGTTTCATAGTAGGTAGCGCACTTGTGACTCTGCGTTGTCGCGGGTGTCCATGGGTGGCGGCAATCGCTTACCATCAGGTGATTCGCCTGCTCGTGAGCCTCCTATCACAAAAAAAATTTAAGTCAAGTTTCAATAGCAAACGTTGTATGCACACACTTCCGATCACATGTTGTAGCCAGGCAATTATTGTTTTACTAAATGGTTGTACTTCTTACCATCAAACTAAAGCGAGCCAATTACTGGGCCAATATCATAAACTAAGGTAATATAAGTCCAGGCCAATATACAAAAAAAATAACATAGATAAATACGTCCATTCTCATACTTAGCAAGAGCTAATACGTAACTTATATCGTCTTTCTAGTCAATTGTGATACCCATTACAACTTGTGTAAGCTACTTAAGCTATTTACTTTCGGATATGAATAATGCTAGTTGGGCCAAAATAAAAGGCCACATTTGACACTTCATCAAAATTCGACAACGTAACCTTGTAACAACGGGCATTGAATTTATCAATCTTTCAATGTTAAAATAGCAAAATTCTTACTTTTTAAAATTATATTGGCATTTATTTATTGCATAAAAGACAAAAAAGATAGTTTCACGATTTACGTGTTACTCGTAAATTATTTATAAACTTATTAAAATTTTACTTTTCTAGATAATTGGACGTTGGTTCAATCTTATATCTGTCAACCCATTTTCTCTTTAAGCTCTAAATAATCGAACGAATTCAATGTTTACTCGTGTAAGATTAAATAAAATGGATAACTTGTTGTTTAAAAGTATAAATACATTTATAATATGGTAAACAGAAATATTACATATATCGCACGATATAAGCGCTATGATTTTTAAGAAAAAGAAATAAATTAGCCGCGGATTAATATCTGGGATCGGTACCTACTATCTTCTTGCTGTCCTATAATTTCGATTCATATTTCTCCAAATAAAAGTACTAATAACTTCTTTCCATTAATATTTTATTCGATTCACGTTTGTTTGAAGTACATATCGATTGTTCACTTTAATCGAAGTTTTCTAGTAGGTCACCTCTCTATGAGAGAAACGTCAAATGAGGCTTATTATTTTGGCTCAACTTGCAATATTTATTAATACAAGTAGCACCGACAGCAATAAACGCGATTACATTTTTTATGTTCCTCAAGAACGTGTTAGTATGACGGTTTATAAAAGTGTGCGTGTATGTACCCACATACACGCACACTTTTATAAACCGTCATGGAACCATGGAAAAACCATGGAACTAAAAAACCGGCCAAGTGCGAGTCGGGCTCGCGCACAAAGGGTTCCGTAGCAGCAAAGTCCAAAATTACAGTTAAATCAACCTATCTCAAAAACTATAAGAGATACTTTGATCAAACCAAAAATCGTTGAAAGAGTTAATTAGCATGCATCACCTCTATTTTTTTTAGAATTTTATACCCCGTAGTTATAAAAATAGAGGGGGGGGGACATACTTTTTACGACTTTGAGAGCTGATATCTCAAAAACCGTTCACTTTAAGAAAAATGTTTTTTAGAAAACTTTATATCATTTTAAAAGACCTTTCCATTGATACCCCACACGGGTATGTACATCGAAAAAAAAAATTTCATCCCTCAGTTACATGTATGGGGGGCCCCACCCCCAATTCTTTTTTTTACTATTTAGTGTCATATTTTTGTAGCGGTTTATACAACACATATTCCCATCAAATTTCATCACTGTAGTACTTATAGTTTCCGAGTAAATCGGCTGTGACAGACGGACAGACGGACAGACGGACAGACGGACATGACGAAACTATAAGGGTTCCGTTTTTGCCATTTTGGCTACGGAACCCTAAAAAACGATCGCTTTAAACAGAATGTGCTATTTTCAGAAAAAATGTCACAGTGTGTGAAAGAGATCCAACCGGCCCTGACGAAGTTTTAATGCATTTCTATACGGGTGCGGTAGAGAAAGAACGTAGCCCGGCACGTCAACCCGTACTAACGGCTTCGCGCGGTTTTTCAAGTATGGCTTACTATGAAAAGGCTCAGTCTAGTTAGGGTGCACGCGTCTGTGGTGGGTACAAATTGTATGGTAATCTTGTCATATCGCTTAAAGTGTCGGTAGGGGAAGATTACAATGGGGTGGCGTAAAATCTTGATTTCCATATATTCCCGTTTTATCACCTATAGAACGTGGAGCACACTAAAATATATCGCGGTCTTAGTATAGAATAAGAGGATGAAAGAATAGAGAATTATTTTTTTTTATATTTGGGCACACAATTGATTGGTAAACGGTATTTGGCTGACAATTTTTTTCAAACTATTTTAAATGAATTTAAAAAATGAGTGTTGAAAAGTATGTAACTGTTTACCGATACACCCATATGAAGTATGTTTGACTACTCATTTGGATCAGTGGTAGTGAACACTGCCTCTGGTTGCGGGTTCGATCCCCGTGAAATACAAACATTTGTGAGCATGGACATGTCTGTTTGTATTGATCTGGGTGTTTTCTATGTATTATAAGTATGTATTTACAAAAGAAAAGTATTAAACGTATTTATTTGTAATTCCGCTGTTGGTTCTGACATCCATAACACAGGTGTTTGAGCTACCTGTCTCGGAGTCTGATCAATGTATGTGATGTTGTGAAATATTTATTTCTTACACCCTCTGGGTTCAGTATTGGCTCATGATTGAGATAGGCCGACGTAAAGGACGTTTCGGTTCTCGTGGAATGGGGTCGGCAGCGTGCGAGCCAAATCTGTAACCGTTTAGAACCGTCATTCAAAAAACCAACAAACCACACGAACTAAATTTACTGATTTAGATCGAGACGGTATTTCTCTCCGGCCCACCGCCTCTTGATTTATAAGGCGCAAGTTCGGCCACGTATGGAATACTGTTCTCATCTTTGGGCAGGGAACCCACGTACCAGCTTCTCCATCTGGACCGCATTCAACAGAGAGCGAGTCAAATCGTCGACTGCCAAGATATTTCCAAACGGCTTGACTCTTTGGCACTGAGAGATGTAGATTTGCTATGTATATTCTACCGCATATACTATGTGGAATGCTCCGTCCGTCAACAGTTCCATGCTTATCATTTAGATGGTTGGCCTCTTCAAGTGTGCATTTCTCAAGGAACTTTCTACCTCGTACGACAAAACTAACGCCTGCGGTGTTTTTGGACCTATACGACCTGTAAACCTTCAAGAGAAGAGCGTACTCCCTTTTAAAAAGGCCGGCAGTGCACCTGTGACTATCTTGACGCGACAGGTGTCCATGGGCGGCGGTAATCGCTTAACATTAGGATCACCTGATGGTAAGCGATTAGCGCCGCCCATGGACGACGTATAACGTAAGACGTATCAACGTCTGCTCGTCTGCCCCCTATATCATAAAAAAAAGAATAACTGAATTATGAACTCGTTATACTCAACACAAAGACTTGTGGCGGACGGTAGAGTATTTCATTCATTAATACACAGAAATTCGCATTTTTTGTGATGATATAATTAATTCTATAATATATAATCATCTGATTCTTTTGTAAATGTATGTATTTAATCGCAATGTGACAGCGAAGCTACACTGCACATTAAGCATGCTAAACGATGCAGTTGCGTATTTTTTCTCGCACCCTACTCTAATCTCATGCCTAGACGTGGATTACGTTGTTGGATGTGTTACTATTAAGCGTATAATAAGCTTATCCTCACGTTTCTCATGTAATACATTTGTTTGTAATCCCTAAAATAAATAAATAAATAAATAAAAATTACTTTATTTCCTTAATTTTATTTCCCCTTAAGCCCCTAGTGCTCCTACAATGATTCTTAAGGTGTACAAAAAGCCCCCAGTTAAATCTGAAAGGATCAAAAGGCCCTTAGGAGCAGGGATCTGGTTCTCAAATTAGGCCGAGACACAATCTTAGCTAGGGCTCTTAAGGGAGTGGCCACTAATATGCCCTTTGAGCTGGCATTCGTTTGCCGGAGTTCACGTGTAATTAGGCTGACTTAATAACGTTGAAGAACAACACGAGAGAGCAAACAGCATTAAGAAACAGTACTATTTTGGTACATTTATTACGCAGTATAGAGATAGCCAGCAGCAAGATTAATTATAAATAAAATTTACTAATAAATTCATGCAATATTATATACATAAACCAGATCTCTTGTGTTACGAATATCAGACAAAAGTGGAATTACAAATAATATTACAGAATATAACATAGTCATTTGCATTGACGTATGAAGCCGGGTTTAAGGTTTCGATGAGCCCTCCTCCGCTTACTTGTATGATTTGGTGATTTATCCGTACTTTGGAAGCCTAAATAATTTTTAGCATTGTCAAAGGAATTGTCTAAGGGGGCATTCTTATAAGTCGTCAGTGACCGCATGCAGAATGCAAGAATTGTGGCAAGAATACGGCCCTCCGAGGCCAGAATGCGGTCCTCCGAGGCCAGAATGCGGTCCTCCGAGGCCAGAATGCGGTCGTCCGAGGCCAGAATGCGGTCCTCCGATAACCATGATGACCAACTTGTCGACCAATGTAAAGGCCCCTTAAAAAATTAGTCGCGTTAGCTATGTGGATAAGTACGTTCTTATCGGGAGGTTGTTGGTACAAAAACGAACATTCTACTTTTTCTTGAGGTCACTAGACTTGTCTTGGATCATTGTCTAAGCCTCCGCATGAAAATAGGGATTGCATTAGTTTTAGGTCGAAGACCTTTTTTATGGGAGAAAACGAGGAACACCTTTGATCACCAGTGATCGGAATAGGCAGTGCAATTTAGAGTCAACGACCTCAAATATTACATTAGTATAGATACGCCCGCGGGATTTCGGAAATGTTCTATATGTGTAAAATACATTTCCCTCATCAGAAATTAAAAATAAAACAAGTACTTAAGTAAGTTAAACGATACATTAAGTTAACGCAACTTTTATCAAAATTTTCATACATTTGTAAGCGCCGTTGACGTGTCCATGTTAAGATTTCGTCAACAATTGCACACCTAAATCCGTTCACTGATCATCACCTTCAACACAGTAATGAATATACGCGACACTAGAAGGATATAGTTAGAGGCTGTGTGGTGCCCGGCAGAGTAGAATAGGCCACCCTCCCTCTTACCGAGGTTTCGTAAAAGGCGACTAAGGTAAAGCTGCTGGCATGATCATCAGCACCCAGAGAAGGAAAACTCTGCATTTATATCAAAACCCTCGCCAACACGTCTGCCAAGCGTGGTGAGTATGGCAATTACCCTTCATGTGATAGAGGGAGGCCCGTGCCCCAGCAGTGGGGACTTAAATGGGCTGATGATGATGAGAAGGATGCAGATGCGTTGCTGGGCAGATTAAAAATTATTTTAGTCTCCTTCTTAAGGTGCCTCTCCGACTAGCGAAGGTTGTCTGTTTTTTTTCCACAATTATAATTTAAAATTAGTCCAACACACAAATAAAACTTTCTTTTTCTATATTGTACCCGTGCGCAGGGCCGCCAAAAGCAGCACTGGCAGGGTCGCCATGCAATGATGGGCTTTGGGGACGTGTAGTTGAAACAAGTGATGCGTTATAACTGTCTTTATTACGAACTAAATCTATCGTATATACTTAGGTATGTGATGTTGTGAAATACTTATTTATTACACCCTCTAAGTTCAGTATTGGCTCATGATTGAGATAGGCCGACGTCAAGGACGTTTCGGTCGGTAGCGTACGAGCCAAATCTGTAACCGTTTAGAACCGCCATTCAAAAAACCAACTCCCTCATTCTGAAGAAAACCATGGGATCTGTATACTCGTTTGCCACCTATCACATAAAAAACTGATGTATCTTATGAAGTACTCGTAATAGACACACCGTGTTTTTGTTGTAAAATCATCGTTGAGTACACACAAACTAAATTTACTTAAGGGCGAGGTGAGTCACACACTACAACCGTCAATCTAGCATATCCCTCTCGGTCTCTAACGAGGCAACACAGCTCGGTGGCGCTCGCAATCCCACTCCCGGATGTCATTAAGGCTTTTTTTCCAATCCCCACGCCTTTTACCAGCTACTTTACCCATTGTTTTTTTAGTAAGATATTAAAAAAATACTGCATTTCATTTCTCCTTTAAAACTCACATAATCAACTTCCGTTTATAAGCACATGCCATTTATTTCGCCGAATTGCGTCAAGACGCGTTACATAAAACGTTTTATCCCACGCAATGTTTATGTTCCTATTTATTTCCCTTTCTCATTATCGATACAAAATGTTATTGTTGTTGGTTCCGGTTACTTTTACACATGAAAGACGGTAAGATTAACACTCATCCGTCGTTACATACATGAACATACAAATACAATGTAGTTTGTGTGCTTACACCCACATAATTGATTGGAAAAGAAAGTAAACATTTATAGGTAAGCATGAATGGTCCAGAAGTAGTTTATCTTTCTTTTTTTTTACTGTAGATAAGTAAGCGTTTGACCATATTTCACCTGATGGTAAGTGATAATATGGTCTAAGATGTACACGATTACCTAGAAGATACCTATTCACTCGCGCTTTGAAAACCCCAAAATTGTCGCCTCTAGGGAACACCTCCTCAGACAGTTGATTCCACTGTTTCGCAGTACGAATAAGGAAACAGGATTCAAACCTCTTTGTGCGGACTTTTGGTATTTCTACCATATACCGGTGTCGATTGAGGGTCTGCTTGGTGGAGTAGTGGAAGAACGGAGATGCTCCAATGGCATTGTACAGTTCCGTGGCGCACTCTCCAAAATGTATCCGATAGAAGATCGATAAGCTTGCTACCTTGCGTCGGTGTTCAAGGCTTTGTAGCCTCCTACCCACAAGCTCGTCGTCGCCAATTAGCCTCTTGGCCCTTGTCTCAATACTCTCTAACGCTTCAAGCTGGTATTTGGCTGAGCCATCCCAGAGCCATCCCACAGTACTCCATGCAGGCTCGGACTTGCGCTTGATACAAGTTAAGCAACTGTCCTGGCGTAAAGTACTGCCTCACTTTAGCCAGAATACCCATGGCGTTTCCCATGGCGGCGGCAATCGCTTACAATTCAGGTGCAATTAAGTGACCCTTCTGCTTTTCTATCACTTATGATATAAAAATAACTTTTCCCAGTTGATTTAATACAAAATGCTAGAGACCGCGTTATAAATACTCGCAAATGCGGCAATCTCTATGTATACCATCGGATGATCCACTTGCTCACCTGTCACCTATTACCTATTACTATATAGTCTACAGTGACTAATCTCTAAAATCATCCAGGTATATGCAGGATAGAAGGAAGGAGTCCAAGGAGATGAATAGACCAGGTGTCTGAAAGCGCTATTATATATATAGCTTATTTTTATTCAACATAGCTAAACACACTCCCTCCTTATTCATCTTTCAAACATAAAAAAAACCATTTTGATTTTGTTTTTTTTTTCGGTTCATTTGTTCGGGAGCTACAATGCCATAGACAGACACACAGACACACACACACAGACACGTCTAACTTATAACATCCCGTCGTTCGTTAAAAAGTAGGTAACAATAATTTTCATAATTGCTAAAAGTGTCCACTTGATCGTCGTAGCCGCCTTGTCGTTGAGCAAATAAACTAACTCTGCTCATCGATCTGCCTAATTTAATATTAGGCATATTATGAAATAATTGGCCCAATCAAAAACTCGGCTTATCATGTAGCCAGCCATATCTCGATCGGCCCATTTACACTATTAGCATACGACATATATTTTCGAGTCGATCAAGCTCGGTGGTAATGTAAATGTATGTCACGTAATGAGTACGTGACGTGCATCATATGGATAAGATTGATCATATTATATCAAATCTCACTTCCTATCTGGTCGGCCCCTTATTATTGAATTCCCTTCCTATCCTATAACATGAAAATTGTCACCGAATTGCAAGGACAAAACTTATTTTTTATCTATCCCTGTATAAGTATTTGTAGTTGGTACTACGACCGATCTCTCTTTGGTCGTGTCTGAATATAAGGGTAACGGAATGGAAGTGCACTTCAGATTGCACACACAGTTGTACACTACAGTAAAATCTTGCATCCTGATTGGCCGCCGTAACTGACCACCATGGGTGATCTCTGAGATTGGCCGCCATAACAGCAATGTCAGTAGGAGAAAATTATTATTTCAATCGTATCATCATGTCTAAAACCTATGAGGAGGTTAGGTACCTCCTCATAGGTTTTGGTATGAGTATTGTAGAACCGTGAGAGAGCGACGCATCGGCATGAATGGGCCGGCTCGACCGGAGTGATAGAAATCCACGGCCTCACAGAAAACCGGCGGAAAGCAGCACTGTGCTGTGTTTCGCTGCGTGGGTGAAGGTACCGGAGGCTCAATCCGAGGGAAAGAGGGGTATGAAGGTTGGCAGCGTACTTGTGACTCCTCTGGTGTCGCGGGTGTCCATACACTCGAGTGTATGTTGGATTCTTACGGGCGACAACATAGAGATATCGTTTGATATAAGTAACCCATTGCCGCTGTCCATAGACACTCGCGACACCAGTGTGGTCACAATTGCGCTGCCAACCTTTAGACCCCCCTTTTCCCGGATTGGGCCTCCAGACCCTCACCCACGAAGCGAAACACAGCACAGTGCTGCTTCACGCCGGTTTTCTATGAGGCCGCGATGTTATCACCCCGGTCAAGCCGGCCCATTCATGCCGAAGCGTGGCCCTCCCACGGTCAAATTAATATAAAAATAGTCCGGAAAATAAATAGTTTGCTAAGAACATTGTAAGGTAACCCCCTCATCTTAGCGTGTAAATTCCGGCCGCGACCAAAGCTCCCAAAGACTCCACAAGTCTGGTAATTACAATGAACGACTGCCGTCTGATCTGCACAACCCTTTAACAGGGTAATCAGACCAACTGAATCATGATTACACGTTTCAGAAATTATCCGTAACGTGCAGGTTTCCTCACGATGTTTTTCTTCACCGCCGAGCAAATAGAAAGAAAGAAAGAAACATTTTATTGACCATCACAATAAATAATTTAACAATGAACATAGTAAATAGTAGAAATACGCACATAGATTTGAAAAGCCGGCCAAGTGCGAGACAGATTCGCCTATCAAGGGTTCTGTAGCAGCAAGTAAGATATATGAAAGGTAAATTGCGGTTTACGGTTTATAACGTATTAAAAAAAACTACTTACTAGATGTAGTTGGTTTGAACTAGATCTGGTAAGTAGTTTTTTTTAATTTACCAACTGTGGGAGCGTCTCTAGCGCAAAGTGTTAAGTTTAGAAAACAATATATATTAGACCTCAACATCGTTTTTAAAGACCTATCCATAGACAACACAGACGTATGGGTTTCTATTTTTATGTAAACATCGTAATGCGGTTAAAAAATACATCTATTTACCACGTTTCATTGGTATCTAAAAAGTTCTTATAGTTTCGGAAAAAAGTGGATGTGACATACGGACAAATGGACAAACAGACAGAGTGAATCTATAAGGGTTCCGTTTTTTGCCACTTGGCTACGGAACCTTAAATATCCAGAGGTGTATGCTTAGATTCGAATCACGACCCTTCAAGATGCTAACCACCTACTATTGTACACCTTGTCCTGCAGTTTATTAGTATTGGATTAAGTAACTACTACTCTGTGCCCTATGAGGGGAACCTAAGGAGTCATGCTCACTCAAATGTCTCTGAGGTGGTGGCGCTATGTGGCGGGTCATTACATTTCCTCTAATAAGGTGGGCTGGCCATATTAGCCGCAGAACCGATAACCGATGGGGTAAACGGGTTCTGGAGTGGAGACCGCGTCTTGGCAAACGTAATGTAGGGCGCCCTCTGGCTACGTGGGGGGACGATCTGCGCAGGATGGCTGGCAAGAGCTGGATGCGAGAAGCCATGGATAGATCACAGTGGCGAACAATTGGAGAGGCCTACGTCCAGCAGTGGACTGCGATAGGCTGATGATGATGATGATGATGATGAATAAGGTTGAGTGAAGCGATGTCTGACACATACATAGTCATACTTGTGAACACTGCCTCGGTTGGCGCAGTGTTTAGTGGTTCGCACTTTAAAGCTACGGCTGCGCAGGAGGTCCCGGGTTCAATCCCCGGGTCGGGCCTAAAAAATTGTACCCAAGTTTTCGGTAAGAAATTCTTAGTGGCAGCCCGGAGTCTGGAAGTTGGCGGTCTTGTACCCCCGTGCCTCGGAAAGCACGTTATGCTGTTGGTCCTGCGCCCGATCCCTCTCCGGTCGTGTCAGAGTAGTGTCCCATCGGAATATGAGGGTAAGGGAATAGAGAGTGCACTTGTGTTTGCGCACACACTTGATCACTATAATATATCCTGCGTACATGGCTGATCGTTGAGATGCGCCGCCGTAGCCGTAATCGGTTGGGATATTATTATTACTTGTGAACAGGTGCCACCTTTGGCGACTGGTCTGCTTGGGTTTACATCATATTATTTATTTTATTATTTCCTTTATTTTATTTTGTGTTACAATTAAACTGAAGGACGTGGTATGATGACACAAAATTGTATGTAAATTTGGCGATTAAAAAGAGTAACTGGCGAGTTTCTTGTCGGATCTTCTCGACCACAAACCACTTTCCGAACCGGAGGTAGAATCGCATTATGTTCATTATTTTATTCTCTGGTGGTGTCACAGTAGTGTCCCATCGGAATATGAGGGTAAGGGAATAGAGAGTGCACTTGTGTTTGCGCACACACTTGAGCACTATAATATATCCTGCGTACGTGGCTGATCGTTGAGATTGGTCGCCGTAGCCGTAATCGGTTGGAGGATTTTTATTATATTTTATGTATCAAAATATATATGTATTAACATTTAAATTATACATTAGTACTTATAGTTTTAAATCATTCAAATGTATGACGATTTCTATAACAGATTTGTGTACAAGCCTATGCAAATAAAGAATTATTTGAATTGAATTGAATGGACAACATTTCAAAATTGCTAAGCTCTGAAACAAAAAATACCAATTCTTTGTTTACTTTTCCGCTGCTCGAATATATATTTATTCATTTTTTATATTGCTTATTTACTGAGAAAAAAATTAAAAACTAAAAAACGTAAGATGACGTCATCGGACGGCAGAATGTAAAATATTTCTTTGCTTAGCACATTATAGTTTTAAATTTACGTAATGCCAAACTCATGACATGTAACTGTCAAAAAAAAAGACAACTTGTCAACGTTGAATGTATGAATGACGTTGACAATGTTGACACTAGTATTATTTACCTTTGACAGTAGTACCTTTTTTTTATTAAAACAATGATAAGCAAAGGAATATCGCTGATTCAGCCGTCCGATGACGTCATTTGGCGCTTACGTCTATTTAGAATAAAAATAATTTCAATAATTATTTTATGCATGAAAATGGACAAATATTGAAAAAAGAAAAAATATGGGTCTGTTCATTTTATGTCTACTTTCATATAAAAAAACAATATGGACATGTTAAAAATTTGAAATGTTGTCCATTGAATATGAAAGGTGCGTTCTGAACCAAGGACACTACCATCGCTCTAACATTCATCATGATCATCGTCAGCCCATTTAAGTCCCCACTGCTGGGGCACGGGCCTCCCTCAATCACATGAGGGGTAATTGCCATACTCACCACGCTTGGCAGACGGGTTGGCGAGGGTTTTGATATAAATGCAGAGTTTTCCTTCTCTGGGTGCTGATGATCATGCCAGCAGCTTTACCTTAGTCGCCTTTTACGACACCTCGGTAAGAGTGAGGGTGGCCTATTCTACTCTGCCGGGGACCACACGGCTCGCTCTAACATTGCTAGGTAACATTGAGACGTTGGTTTTGTCGTACGATCAAAAACTTACTTTGTGATTCTTGTTCAGACAGACCTTACTGCAAATAGGTTTATTCCATTATGCCGTAGCAGATGTGGATGAACCGTACAGCTGCCGAAATGTTGCCATTTTCCGCTCGAACACTTTGTTTTATAAAAGCGCCTTAAAAAGTGGGACTTTTCCTTAAACGATAATAAACTCGTGTGTAAATTTTCTGGGCTGCGCAGGTAATTTACCATTTAACGGTTTTATGGGACTTTTTGTGGGAAAATTAATAATAATGTTTTTTTTAGTACATAATGCGACTCTCATTGGACAGTGCCGGATTAAGGTGACAGGTAGGGCACACTAGCGACGCCAATCGATTTTAAGTTTTAGCTACTAAACCGGATCTATTTTAAACAATTACGGGGTTACAATCTCTCGGCAAACACCTATACTATTTATTTTATAACTTATAATTAACTGTTTGGTCTGCTTTTGCACTCGCATTTTGGATTACCGCTAAAAGTTTCACGCCTTTTGGCGTGAATCAATTTTTCGCGTATAAAAGTTATTAAATAAATAGTATAAGTGTTTGCCGAGAGATTGTAACCCCGAAATTGTTTATAATAGATCCGGTTTAGAAGCTAAAAAATAAAATCGATTGGCGTCGCTAGCGTGCCCTACCCGTTACCTTAAGCCTGCGTGGAGCCTGTAGCAGAATCTATCATGGGTTTTTTTCTGATGTAGGGGGCAGACGAGAATACGTACCTATCACCTGATGGTAAGCGGACACCTTCCACGTTAAAGGCGTCACAGGTGCGCTGCCGGCCTGTTGTTGAAAAGAAAGTACGCTCATTTTTTGAAGGTTTG
The DNA here is from genome assembly GCA_019059595.1 of Marasmia exigua. Lineage (NCBI taxonomy): Eukaryota > Metazoa > Arthropoda > Insecta > Lepidoptera > Crambidae > Marasmia > Marasmia exigua. Next base: position 10,689,187 of record CM032482.1, on the reverse strand, counting down.
CAGGTCGTATCGGGTTCCTTTTTTTGCTTTAGGTTTGTATTTCGCCGATTGAGTGAGGATACTGGAAGAAAAATCTACTGGCGTAGCGCATTTGTGACTCCAATAGTGACCATTAGGTGATTTGTCTGTTCATCTGCCATCTATATCATAAAAAATACAGGCATTGGAGCCCGGGTCCCCTCAAAGCGCGGGCCCGTAGCATTTGATACTTCAACTCTGTCTAATCCGGCACTGCTATTGGAGATACTTTATCGAAGCTAAAATAATGAGCACGTTACAATTAGAAGTAGCAGCTCAAGCAATTATTGTGCTTATAAATATGAGCCTGTTACAGTCCACTGCTGGACATAAAAGTTAAGTTAAGTATTAGCCTATATACTGTCCCACTGCAGGGCAAAGGTCTCCATCATAGAAATCTGGTTATCACTACTATGACGAGATTAGGCTTAATCACCACGCTCGGCTAATGCGGATTAGTGATCACAAACCCGAGCAATCTTCGACAATTTTTAAACATACTTTTTCCCCGAGATCATGGCCTGGTACCAAACCAAGGGCCCAACAGGGATTGCTCTCGAAATGTTTGCCACTCCATTCTGTCTTTGCCTACTCGCATCCAGTTCAGTCATCTTCACATGACGTAAATCGTCATTCCGTCTAACCTGAGGGCTTTACTTTGTTTATCTAGAGAACTTTTTTCCCTAGCAGTTGTCGGTTCTGTGACTAATATGACCAACCTACAGCTATTTTGGCGACCAACACACCCCTTTTGGATCAGTGGTAGCGATTGCTGCCTCTGGTGCAGGGGTTGCGGGTTCGATACCCGCACAGTACAAATATTTGTGTGCATGAACATGTCTGTTTGTATTGGTATGGGTGTTTCTATGTATTAAAAGTATGTATTTGCAAAAGAAAGTATTATATGTATGTATATATTTTTGATTCAGCTGTTTTATTTATTTATTTTTATTTTTATTTATTAAAGACAACAAACAATTACACACATGTAACACTATAAGTGATGTATACTAGATAACAATACTTAGTGTGCAATCAGCACCGCTGTCTACAGATTAGGTACAGACATGAGAAAAGGGCAATAGAGAATAAGCTGTTGATTCTGATATCCGTAACACGGGTGATAGAGTTACCTATCTTGGAGCCAGAACAATGTATGTGATGTTGTAAAATATTATTTATTTATTATTCAAGCTTGCTTATCTAGTGAAAACTTGTGTTGTAGGAATAGGTACATTCAAAAGCTACCAATGATAAGGACTCCTGGACATGTTGATTTCTCGCCTATCCTCTAATGTATAATTTGATTCTATAATTTTACTTTTAATTAAACGATACTGATTATAAGCATTGTGTGTCATACTGTCACTGAAATCATAATTTTTATAAGAGAATATTTCAGTATATCTACCTTTTAAAAATCAAAATTGTAATTACCATATTATTTTAAAAAAGTAACTATTGAGTTTCTTGCTGATGTTTCTCGGTAGAAATCGACATTCCGAATTAGCGGTAGATTACATAATACTCGATATTCACATATGTTCTGTAGGGACCATAATAATAATAAATAATACGCATGTACTTAAATTAAATAAAGAAATTATTAATTCTTTTTTTCTAGTATTTTTTTCTGCCGGTAGAAAGTGACGTTATTCCTGAGTTACTAATGCTACATTTAATTACGAGAAAACATCCCAAATCCTGCGATTGAATGATTATTGCATTCAGCGTGTAGATATGCTCCAGTTAGGGGTATAGTTTAAAATAGAGCAGAATATTCAATAAGGAAAGAAAAATAGGCAAAAAGAAAAGTAATTTATTGTGCTTTCAAGAAATTGCTATCGCGTGTTTGTTGAAGTAATATACTGGGGCGATGTTTTCAGGAAAATAATAACATTTTGCGTTCGCCGTAATATGTGCGCAAGGGTGTACGTATAGGTGCCTGTGTAATGCCACAGTATAAAAAAAATCCTTAAGCTCTTGTTATACTGTGGTAATGCTGGAAATAAAATGCGCCCTCCGGCGAGACCTGAGTATCAAGACTATCGAAAAACTTACGAGAAAATTCTAAGCATGTATATTTTATTGTATTTGCTCTTTAAATAAACTCTCCTATCGGATCGAATCTGGAACGGGGTGATTTGGCAAAACCCTAAGTCGTCTGTATAACTTGACTAGCCATAAAGTAGATATGTTTGACTTTGGAAGAGCCACGCCTCGGCATGAATGGGGTGGCTCGACCGGAATCCACGGCCTCACAGAAAACCGGCGTGAAGCAGCACTGTGCTGTGCTTGATTATGTAACTGTATAATTTTGTGCAACAGAATAAAGGTATTATCTATCTATCTTCGCTGCGTGAGGGAGGGTACCGGAGGCCCAATCCAGGGGGAAGGGGGTTTAAAGGTTGGCAGCGCACTTGTGACTCCACTGGTGTCGCGTGTGTCCAAAGCAATCACTTACCATCAGGCAATCCGACTGCTTGTCTTCCGATAGCTTAAGAATGTTTTTTTAAAAGAGCCAGTTAATTTAAACTTTGGAATAGGATAGAAAAACATTTTACTATATTCAACTTAGATTAAGTAGTTAATGCCTTTCTTCTCTGTCACTACGCTCTTGTTAAAGCGGTCGTGGTCACGTTGAGGCGTCCTTGTTGGTGTTAGAGGTGGACACAGCTTTCCTCACAATCTCTCGCCATCTCCCTCTGTTTACAGACTGTCTGGCACAGTCTGACACGGGGTATCCTATTATGAACTTCACTTGATCAGTCCAGCGCATCGGTGATCTGCCACGTGATCTCAAAGTAGTTTATGGCATGACCTGTAACTGAAAGAGCTCTAGAGAGGAGTGTCAGCCCGGAGTCTGGAAGTTGGCGGTCTTGTACCCTGGTACCTCTGCTCCTGCGCCCGATCCTTATCCGATCGTGTCAATCTGGTGTCCCATGTCCAGTCCCCCGGATTATGAGGTTAAGGAATTCGATAATCAAATTATAAATAGAGAGTGCACTTGTGTTTGCGCACAAACTTAGCATTATAGTAAATATCGTTATTTTTTGTTTCGCAGGGGGAATGCCGCCGGCTCAAGAGATGAGCCGACTTCGGAGCGCGCTTACGAGGGGATCTCGCTCTCGCTCGCGCTCCGCCGCCTCCTTCGCTACCATGACGTGCTCGCAGAAGGCAGCGAGGGTCTTCCAGGCCCCATTGCTCGCTAGTATAGCTCTCGTTATACCGACCTCCGCTACCAGCGCCTGACGCTGCGGGTCCCACGGCACACACTCCGCAAGGGTGTGGTGTGCCGATAATAAATATCCTGCGTTTATGGCTGATCGTTCAGATAGGCCGCCGTAACCGTAATCGGTTGGAGGATATTATTATGAAATGTATATGCACACTGGTAATACCAACACCTTTCTGCTCTCCATCTGAGTGTACACGAACACCTTGCACTGGGAACGTTCTATGACCATGTTACACTGGACATGCAAAATAAGGAAATAACAAAAATCTAAATCATAAAGAAACAATGTTATCAGCTGTAACAAATAATTATAGCGAAAGTGTGGAGTGGATAAGAAATCGAGCGGGAATAGAGCGCGCCACTAGGGCTGATCCACACTCACTACCTTAGATTTTGTGAAATAAGGATAAAATTACCGTTTTGGAATTTATTATACAGGTTGTATCTGTGAACATTTACTTCTTATTAACTACGGGTTCTACCAACCATTCTGAACAACATTTGTTCAACGACTTTTCGAAATTCATCGAATTTTTTTTGAGTCCCCATACAAAATGACCAAGTCACGTGACCGACTTTGCATTTTTTCATGAATGTTGTTCATAATGGATAGTAGAACACGTGGTTAAAGGGATGTAAATGTTCACAGATACATCCTGTATACTAAGCTTCTTCTTCTTTTAAAGTGCCTATGCGACTAGCGCAGGTTGGCCGTCAATCTAGCATATCCTTCTTGGTCTCTAGTGAGGCGAAACAGCTCAGCGGTGCTCGCGATCCCCGTCCACTACTGGATGTTACGAGGCCAAGATTTTTTCCTCCGACTCACACGCCTCTTACCAACTACTTTATACTTAGCAAACACTTACAAAATAATGCGAAATAAATATTAATGCTACTATTCCTTAATTAATTGTGCTTTAACGGACAACGTTTAAGAACGTTTGGGATAGTTTTTCAGAAAAAGATTTTTATTAGAAAAGTCAAGATAAATCAAAATGACAATTCTGCCAAGTAAAAAACGGTCATATTCAAGATGTTTTTTTGCATCAAGAAGATAATGATAACTGATTCTTAAATCAAATTTAAGGTGGTTAAAGAGTGTGTATATATGTGTATAATTAAAAAGAGAAAAAAATCCGACACAGGTCACAGGTTTATAATATACACATATTATGCGTTAGTATCTAATATAATTTAATTTTAGTAGAATGCGTGTTATAGTTTCTTAATTAAAAAGATGAAGTCAGCTATGCTATCATCCTTACAATTCTCAAGTCTTGTCATTGCCTGGTAGGTATTCCTACCTACCTTGGCTGCGGATCATAAAATATACCAATTTGTTTTTGCGACAACCCTACCACGTGTAATCTCGGCAAGCGTGAAGCGAGCCGCACTAATCTCTCCCTGGAGGCCAACCGTCATTTCAGTTCAACCGACTTTACATTACTGAGGGAAAATGTTCCGCGAAAGGAACCCCCTCACATAAACTTGCACCTTCTTGGTAAAGGAATAGAATGAAAATTTGAATGCGAAGCCCCCAAGTTTTTCATTGAATTTGTATCAAACTATTTAAACAATTCGCTTTCTCAGAAATGTTATCTTGATTGTTCCAACTTTGAAAGTAAAAAAGAGACTACATTTGAAATTTTCTAATCTGTGTGGGTAGAATCAGAATCTGCTGGGTTTTTATAATTTACCTATTGCTATTGCGGAAGAATATTTTAATGTGATAGGCAGACGAACAGACGGATCACCTGATGGTGATCCATGATTCATGCCGAAGCGTGGCTCGGTCGAAAGAGTTGCACTGACTGAGGCGGAGTTTTACTGGTACCACCTAAGATTTACTGCGTTGGAACCAAATGTCTGGCGATGTCACCAACGGCGGGTCCCAGTAGAATAGGTAGACATAAAAATGTGCGGCTTTTAAATCTTGAAGGGTGACATGTGTGCTAACAAACTGAACACTAGGGATGCACAAGACTGTGCGAAGTGGAGAAGTCGAAGTAGGAAAGCAGACCCTGGACGTAGGTTTGCCAGATTAAATTTTCCTAATAGTCGGGAGCAATTATAATTTTTTCAGGATTTTAGTATTCAAAGACAAGTTCAAGAGTTTCGAGGGGGGAGGGGGGGGTCCCATCAGGAAAAGTCGAAGTGGTTTTCCGGGATCTTTTTCCCGGTTGCTTCCGGGACAAAACGCTAAGATGATGATGATGACCTCCCGCTAGGAAGGCACACGTCCTCAACCCAGTGGATAAACAGTTGACACTAGTGAACTAATGTGAAGTAGCTTTGTCTTCTGATTAACCATCGCTCTAACCAGGTAGCTTAATTTGAAGCCGTCCCGTAACGAACGAGAATATAACTGTCGCATCCAAACAAAGGAGACACACAGCGCGTGTGAAAGAGAGAGAAACTCCGATTAGGTCGTAACGTCTGCTTCAAATTAGGCCCTTGAGTTGCAAACTTAGCCCTTTCGGGGCTAGATCTTGGTCTTTTTATGCTTATTCAGCCCTTCAAAGGATGATTTGGCCCCTAACCTAATTTCTAGTTCCAAATTGATTACTTATCTAGTTTGTATTGAACAAGGCTGTCTCTCTATTTTTATTAATTGTATTTTATTCTTAAATTTTTTATCAAAAAATGGTTAACAACGCTTTTCAGCCCTATTTTAAAATATTGGCAAATCTAGCCCTTTTTCAGACTCCAATTTTCTTTTCTTCTCTTCTTTCTTCTTTCAGACAAACTGTTCAATTTTACAAAAATAAACATGGCATACTCCGCACGATACGCATGTATAAATAGAATACTATTAATGCTATAATCAGTCATTTAAGAAAGATCTCACTAATACTATTATATGTCACTACTGCAATACTATTAACAGCAATACTATTAATGTCATTACTGTAATTCTATCAGTGTCATTGATACTTTTAATGCTACAATAATTACTCATAACAAAGGTCTCCATTAAAATAAATAATTACAAGTTAATAATTTAAAGAAATATTGTTGTATACCTACTAAGTGGTGATTTTTGAGCATTTGCACATAATGTTAATTTTAAGCATGTATGCATGAAGCGCATTAAAAAATAATTTAACTATAAATTAGTATGCGATTCGGTATTTACTGAAAATCAGCGCTATGGCTCAGGCCATAGCTAAATGCTGAGGAGGGACCGTTTCGGCACTTAGCTTTTAAGATATTTCGTCTGTAAATGTCCATGTTAAGTGTCGAATAAATGATTTATTATCTTATCTTATCTTATATTATCAATTAGCCCGAAAACCTGCCACCGACTTGGCAACACTGGCTCTAACCAATATGATTCGATAATCTATATAAATAAAATCGAATCGATGTTCGTTAGTCTGATTAAAACTCGAGAACAGCTGGACCGATTGAGCTGAATTTAGTTTTAAAATGTTTGTCGTAGTCCAGGAAAGGTCTAAAAGGTGAGAAATGAAACAAAAAGTAGGCGGAACGAAGTTCGCCGGGAGCCACTCATCATCATCATCATTTCAGCCAATAGAGGTCTACTGCTGGATATAGGCCTCCCTTAATGTTCTCCACACAGATCGGTCTTGTGCCGCCCGCATCCAATGGATTCCCGCGATCTTCACCAGATCGTCGGTCCACCTTGTCGTGGGCCTGCTACGGCTGCGACTTCCTGTACGTGGCTTCCACTTGAGGACCTTTCCGTCCCTGTGCCCTTCCCATTGCCACTTGAGGCAAGCAATCCTTTGGGCTATGTCCAGTCGTCACTTGCTCTCTCGACGGCGGACAGCCAGGACTCGGTCGCGGCTGTTTCCAGCTCTTCCGAGATCCTGGCTGCCAGCGAGTTGAGTTGCGACTTCAGTGTGTGGCAGCGGGTGCCACTATTATTAGATATAGTTTCAATAGTTTATAATCAAACATGGTGTAATAACAAAGGCTATTATTAAATATAGAGCCGGTGGGAGGGGACATTTGGCAAACTTAATTTCACTGTTAGCGGTATAACAGGGCACGTGGATCCATTAATTGAATAAAGTTGGAGACAGCGCGGCCTGCCAAGACTTTTATGAGGAATACAATGCCGACGGACTTAGTTTTGTTCGTGATATATAAATACTCTTAAATGCACAGTATAGCTTAGTAACTGGTATAGGAGATTCAGTGCGTAATTAAGATTTTTTTTTACAGTATCTTTATTTTGTGTAAGCTAAGTTTATAATGTGTTATATTGTGTGTTATTTTGTTTTCCTGAAGCACAGGTTCATCCTAATGTCTACGGCGAAGCAAAAAAAGTTACCTAATGTTAAGGCAAAACCATGTACCTATCACTATCAGAATAAATAAATAAATAAATAAATCACATCATAATGTATCATATGGGCTCTGTAATTTTTTTATTGCCTGAAATAAACGATTATTATAAAAAGGAGGGTTATGATTTTGACCTATATGTATGTATGTATGGTTGTTCATCTGTTCCCTCATAGCCTCTAAACTAGTTATCATATTTGAACAAATGAGCTGTCGTTAGAAGCGTCTAGATTGTCTTCTGGTTATAGGTGACATGACGTCACGTTAAATTGACTACAGCGCCCTCTAGGGGTCTTAGAGTAAGGAACTAAAAGAAAAAAAATTCTTGACGGTACCATATGGGGTATCAAATGAAAGATTTTTTTTATCACATTTCAAATATGTGATTTTATTTACATAACTAACACAATGTTCAATAAAAATAAAGTTAAGAAACTAAAGCTCGACTACCAAAAACATGCTCTAAAAAGTACGAAACAAAAAAACTGTCTTATTATGCCGTATCGCCGTGGTCGTATGCCACCTACTGTAGCAAAACAGATTCATTATAATAATAAAATAAAATCAATGTGGCATTTGACCACGGCGATACGGCATAATAATTTCAGCAGAGACAATTTTCTTGTTTCGTACTTATCAGAACGTGTTATTTTGGTAGTCGGGTTTTAGTTTAGAAACTTTATTTTACTGAATAAACAATTTATTATTTATTTATAAAGATTGCGCTGTATGAAACTATTATTTTTTCTCAACAGATGTAGACCAGTAGATTGTCAATAGGTAAACATAATTCTGTCTTTGTCCAACGCCACGCGTATTTTCTGACTAAACACTTAAACAACAAACTTAAAAAAAAATGTATCCTAAAATAACTACCTTACAAAAAACTGCTTAGTTACTTTAACAGAGAATCAACAATACCATTTGGTAGGTTTTTCATGTGACGATTTTTTGCTAAAATTATGGACACTCCTTTCGATGTGTATTTTGTACAAATAGCACACAAACACACACTCTAACGATTGCGAACACAGATGCTACACTCACGCGCGCCCAGACACACACACATACACACCCACAAACACATGCACGCTTACTAACTTATGTACGTACAAAAAAGGTAAGAACTTAGTTATTTGGTCGGACGTGCAACCAAAAAGCCTAACGATGTCCGGCTATATTCAGACGCTTGTAAGTCTACCAGTCTCGATCATTACTTCCACCTTGACCCTTACAAGTACATACCTACTGTCCTATTATAGTAGTGGAATATATTTGTAGTACTGTGGTTATTGCCAAAGAGGGAAGTATTTCTAAAGATGCGAGATAAACGTTAATAATAGAAACCCCTTTGAAGTAGCTGAAAAGCAAAAAATAAATAATATTTCACACAGTCGGAAATGACGCTATCCAGGTCGGCGACTCATCACGGGACTTTAGACATCCCACTGATTAAAACGGCACAGATAAAACAAAACATTTCTATTGTAGAGAGAAAAATATGGTAAAAGGACAGAATATTTTTTTGAAAAAACCCCGAGGTCTTTAGGCTGATGACTCAGTTATTTACGTACGTTTGTGATGACTTTTAATTTTATGATTTATGACTTCCGATGTGTGATTTCCACTGTGTATGTAAAAGAATAAAAAAGAGAAAAAACAAAAAAAAAATGTAGTCAACTGAATGGTGGTAATTACATTATACGATATGATATTCTTACTCTACAAATTTATAAAAGAACTTTATAATTTGTACAAGTAGTTTTAATAATTATTCTTTGCAAACATTCAGAAATACCAATCTTTCCTCTGCATTATATGAGGCTAAGTATAAGTGAAGATTCCATCAATCTCAGGAGTTGTCTTTTATTGTCCTGTCCAAATGAATGGGTTCTAAACATTCAGTCCCGAAGGACAGGGATAGAGTGTCACCGATCCCTTTTACCTGAGATTTCGTTTGAGCAAAATCTAAAGAACTGCTATTAGAAGCGGAACACTAGTCTTGAAAGCGGTCGAGAATCTTATTACATTACATGTAGATCAAAAAGACGCCTTGAGGATTGTCAAGGCGTAAATATATTTATATAATTATAGACAAAGTTTTCGGATTGTCCAAGGAGTCCAACAAAAATAGAACTCGTAAACCCATGCATCACCACAGAAAACTGTCTTTGTCTAACTTGTTTTGCGAGAGCAGGACTCAGTTACTGTCGAAACGCAGCGAGATTAAAAAAATTACACTCTTTTTAGAACTTCAATTGGTTTTTGAAATAGAAGAAGCATAGATTTTAGCAGGTTATTTGTAAAATTTGAAGACACATATTTCTGTATAAAATTATGTGGCAAGTCAATTATTTTATGCTAATAAATTCGTTTTTGACTTATACAGGAGATCTTTTTAGGCTTTTTTTGATCGAGTAAATTAAATTGAGGAGTGTCTGCTTAAAAGATCCTATTTCCCAATATAAAAAAAATATTTTATTTTTGTTTCCGATAGTGTACCTAATTTAAATTTCGCTTACATTTGTAAAAATTCTGATCGAAAATGAGCCGTATTTCCAATGTTAACAAATCTTAAAACTTTGACTTTCCGGTGAACATGGGTTTATTTCTGTGTATAAAACATATTTCTATCAAAAGGTCTGTTCAAAAGGTCTTATTTCAATGGTAAAAAAATGTATCCTGTAAAATTTGTTTATCTTAAAATAAGACCTTTTGAAAAGACACTCTTCAGTTAATCCTATCATGTGACGAATTAGTAGATTTTCTAGACAAAATTTTCAAGTAAGTACATCGGATATTTCAAGACCAATAGTTTTCTTAGTTACACAAAAAGTTATACTTTGCAAACCGTTCTTCTGAGCTTCACCGTGATGGATGGCCGTAAGTGTATTGCCTATGTAGCTGAGTGAAAACAATCATCCCACGCTAACCGTAGCCCACACATTACCTATCCCCAGAAACTATTTGTGTAGGCCTTTCAGTTGAATGTTATGAAAACACAAATGAACATCATACGAAGCGCTCTAACTTCAAACAAACAGTCAAAGGATCTCAACAATATTGAGGTTTTCGTAGGATCCAGAGTGGGTTTGATCACATGAGCGACTTCTTCTTAGTCGCTTACACTTTTGTCAATGGGCATCTAATATAAGTTAAGGTCTATTATTATTTTACTCAGGCTTTGTGTCCTATTTTTTATCTTGTTTTTAATATAAGAACCCCTAAAAAGTGAAAACATCTGTGAAAGAATGGATTTGTTAGTTTGGAAATTCTTCGAGATAGGACAATTTGAAAATCACTTGAAATAGACTTGCTCAAAACGCTCCATACGTGACGTCAGCCCTCACTAGTTTGTGCGCATCGCGAGATAGCTTTGTTGGATAGCTATATGAAATAGTGCGTTTATGAAAATGGTTTCTTAACAAAAATTGCTATAAATTGAATAAGATATCGATTGCTATATAAATATTTCACAAATTTAAGAATTAAAATTTACTTGCCTATCTTTGCCTTATTTGAGGGCTCATAACAAAAACAATGCATAAGGTTTCAAGCTGAAATTTTGTACATAGCTCCTTTTGACCGTTATTTCTCAATGCTATTTAAAAATCTGCCAATCTCTGACCTAGTACACAAGCCTAACGCATGGCAATGTGCTTCTATACCGTTTTTGCTGTTTGCTGTATGTCTAGTGCAATGGACACAGACACACATCAAGATGCTATAATCTGATTGATATTGAACCAAACGTGTGGATACTAAGGCGAGGGTAGATTATAGTCCGATTACGACCATTTGGAACTCTGCAAAAGTGGGAACTACACTCCTTTCACTTTATCATGATATCGGTGACAGCAGGACAGAGTTATGCGTGAGTCACACGTTAGAAAGAGACTAACGTGAAAAATGTATAGATTTTGACATCTGTCACCCATATCATGCTAAAGCGAAGGGAGTATAATGAAATATAGATTATAAATATCATCGAATGACACCAGTGTAGCCAGACGTACCTCCAAATATTTCCACTTAAAGGACGACGGATTTTAACGACACTTTTTAAATGTAATATTTATAAATCATTCCTGAATTTAAAAAAGTCCAAAAATGTATAATACATAAGTATACGGCCAACAGTGGACGTCTATTGGCTGAAATGTTGATGATGATGGCTTTTTCAGAAAGTTAGATCAACAGATATGCTGAAAAATTAATCTTATCCATACATTAATCCAAAGAATATGTTTCGTTTTATATCAACTAAATTTTATAGAACAACTGTTTTTACATCATTATTTCGTAACGAGGAGGTTTCTCAAATGCAATTATTAAATTACCAATTTAAAATATTTTTGTATTACTTTTAACTTTATTGCGACATCGTCGCCCCTGGAGCCCAATTCTCATGCTCGTGATATTAAGAAAACATGGCGGATATCACCTGAAAACCGTACAAAAAAACTATGTTTTAGTGATATAAGTCGTATGAAAATAAATGTCACGAGCACGAGAATTGCGGTCCTGGTCGCCCCCATGTCAATGTCACCGAAGTGCCTTCTGATCTTGGTCGGACTGTATAGATATTTGACAGATTTTTATCCATTGCCGTGTGGATCTACATTACATAAGGGATAGTCAAGAGCAGCTATAGCCACGGTTTTACATTATAGCTATTTCACTTCAGGACTTCACCTCGGCCCATACCTACGCCACCTTGGATTTTCAAAAAATATATTGATTCACACCTAATGATTGAAACTAACCCATGTCTACAGGTACTTGTCTACATATACGACAAACAATCGCCTCTTCATACATATTGCATCGGTCAGCTGATCGTTTGTGTGAGATGGTGTATTATTTTGAGATTAGACCTTATGCCTTATATATTTTTTTGTTTTCATCAGTAAAAGTGGGGGAAGTTTATCGGGTTATTTGATTTTGTTATTTGATAGAAATGGGGTGAGCCCCGCGTCTCATAGCCACTGCGACCAGTAGATGATCTATTGTGGCAGCCCCGTAACCTATTACAGCACCTCATGTAGCTCCAGTTCCATGATAAACCCGAGAATGAAGCTGATGGGGGAGCTCCTGATCTCGTCAGCTGAGATCATGTGTGTATCCAGGTGCCGGCTTCTGCAGCGGTTTAGCGCCATGCACTCGCCGAGAACGTGGATAATCGTTTCCTCGTCCTCGCGACAGAACCTGCAGATTTTGGTATCTAAAAGGCCCAAGTTGTGCAGGTGCTTGTTTAATTTGCAGTGCCCTGTAAGGGTCCGAGTGAGTGCCCTAACATGTCCTCTACTCAGTTTAATTATTTCTACAGCTCGTCTCTGATCGAACTCCTGTATCAACGCCGTAGACTGTTCTAGTCGAGGTATAGTTATCAGGTAGTCAAACAGTCACGATCTATAGGCGCCCCAGTTTTTTTCCTATTGCATTACCTGATCCGGCGCTGGAAGCTCTGTGGCGGCCACAATAGGCAGACAAAGTTGATATCTCGCTGGTTTCATTAACATCAACAATGCGCCTTGAGGAGGGGGGGGAGGGGGTGCTCTTTCCTCGCCGGAGATCGCTTAACGAACTCTTGATTGAGTTCAATCAGTGTTAACAACCTAAGATCTAATCTGATTCGCCTAATGAAATACTTGGGCCTATCCTTTTTGCCAAAGTTTTATCGTACTCCTCTTAATGAGTTAAGTACTCGGAAATGAAGTACTACAAAATAGATCTAAACTTCCCTTTTCTATCCTTTTGGCATGTTTATTTTAATCGATCATTTCATCCTGATTCCATCCTGTTTTTTTTACATCAGGTGACTTGCTCGCTCGTTAGCCTCCCTTTCTCACAAAAATCAGTCGATAAACAGCAAAAGATCGTGTTTCAAAATATTAGTAATTCCATCATACTAATAAAAAATATCATATGTAGCCACGCTTCGGCATGAATAGGCCTGCCGGCTCGACCGGAGTCATACCACGGCCTCACAGAAAACCGGCGAGAAGCAGCTCTGTGCTGTGTTTTACTGCGTGTTGAAGGTACCAGAGGCCCAATCCGGGGGAAAGGGGGGTTTAAAGGTTAGCAGCGCACATTTCACTCCACTGGTGTCCATGGGCGGTGGCAATACCTTAGGTGATCTGTCTGCTCGTCTGCCACCTATCACATGAACAAAAAAAGTAGTAGCGATGACTTGATTTGTATAATGGAGGCCTGTGCCCTACAGTGATACTTATCCAAAATGTAGGTAACAATAAAATTATAAGACTACCCGCATTAATATTAAACAAATAAGTACTAATGTGTATCAATAAGTAGATATTTTGGAGCATCCCCTCATTGTGTAAGTTGGCACTTTGGTCATTTTTATAAGTGTCATTTCCAACTGGGAATCGAACTAGGAATGGTCGTTTGGGTGCAATGGTTTAGCCCCTGCGTTATACAGGTCAATAATAAGGCATCTCAATGGAGTATGGTCCCGGCAGTATTCTACTCTGCCCTGCAGAGTAGAATACTGCCCCTCATTCTTACCGAGGTGTCGTAAAAGGCGACTAAGGTAAAGCTGCTGGCATGATCATCAGCACCCAGAGAAGGAAAACTCTGCATTTATATCAAAACCCGCGCCAACCCGTCTGCCAAGCGTGGTGAGTATGGCAATTACCCCTCATGTGATTGAGGGAGGCCCGTGCCCCAGCAGTGGGGACTTAAATGGGCTGACGATGATGATGATGATGATGATGAATGGAGTATGGAAAGGAAGCGAATTCGTGCTCACTATTAGGTATATTTGAATACTTTGAACCTTAAGCAATGATAATGTCTATACGATACTATCGACATCAAAGTATCCTTCATCTACATCACTAGTGTACTAAACACTAACTACATCCTAACGCAAGCAATAGCGAGATCTGCAACACTTGTCGGGAGTTCGCGATTGCTATTACATTTGAATACTTGGAATTCGAAACGCGATTGTCATCAGAACGCAACTCACATTCAGAACGCAACTGAATGCGAGTTACAGTTTTGAACTTGGTATGACATTTTTATTTTTACTCAAAACGTAATTTTGTTTTATTTTTTATATCTAGCGCACTTATTTTTTATTTTTTGCTAAAACAGCCGCTATATTTTTGTGTCCCAATCTATACATATCTCTACCTACATAGCTGTTCAGAATACCACGATATAATTCTTTGGGTATCAGGCCATAAATTTAAAATTATGAAACAAAAAAAATAAGGTCCAAAAATTTAATAACACCCAGTCATCAAGTATAACAATGCAATACCATACCATGAGAAGGTACTAGATGGGAATGGCCTGGGGTGACTCCTAACACTTAGGGCCTTAGTTTTAATTAGTAACTTCCCAATTAAAAAAACACAGAAATGAAAAATAAGGAGTCAGTTTTCTAAATTTCGCTCCGTAATTTAATTTTGTTGTTTCGCTGCATGAATGAGGGAGGGTATCGGAGGCGCAATCCAGGGGAAGGGGGTTAAAAGGTAAGCAGCGCACTAGTGACACCACTGGTGTTGCAGGTGTCCATGGGTGGCGTGAATCGCTTACCATCAGGTGATCCGTCGGCTCGTCTGCCACCTACATCATAAAAAAAATCACATACCAAAATTTCGTTCATTTATAATAATGGAAATATTATGCAGAACCAAACAAGATACAATTATTGCTTGAACCCTATTTAAATTTAAGCCAATTTGACGCCTTAAGACAGGAAAATTATTTTTACAAACTTCAAAACATCTTTTAATAGTATTTCGTGTTCTTATATGAGATTCATTGTATACATTTTCTGCTGGTGTAGTGAGTAAGTATTAGGTGAGTAGCCTTCTTGAAACTACTCGAAGGTGGTGGACCCTAGACGAGGCCCTTAGTCTCGGGCCTATTTTAAATTTTACGGAGATAATAGTCCGTAAAGTTTAGCTTAATTAGAATGACAAGGATTATTGATGTCACAGAAAAATAATCTTTAGTTCTATAGTAATAAAATCTATGGAATAAAACTTGCTTACATGTTGAACCTTACGTCCATTGTAATAGAGGTCAAGTGACATCTGTCATTCTAATCAAAGTATACTTTTCAAAGTATCAGTAGTAGTAGTAGTATCAGCCTACTTACTGTCCCACTGCAGGGCTAAGGCCTCCATCATAGAAATCAAGTCACCGCTACTATGATAGGATTAGGCTAAATCACCACGCTTGCCAAATGCGGATTGGTGATCGCAAACCCGAGCTATGTTCTAAAATTCGAATCATACCTTTGCTTTACCCGGGAATCGAACCCAGGACCCCGAGATCATGGTACTTAAACCATTAAACCAACAGGGCGTTTCGGAATATAGGTCGAAACAATTTAGGAAAGTTGGCTCCTTAAATTGACCCGAAAGGTAATAGAATATTATTTCCAGAATCTCATTAGAAACGTTAAACTTACGAATGAACGGACACATTACGAAAGTAAGTATTAATGTAATGCGAGCGAAAATAGTGGGCTGGCCATATTAGCCGCAGAACCGACAACCGATGGGGTAAACGAGTTCTGGAGTGGAGACCGCGTCTTGGCAAACGTAATGTAGGGCGCCCTCTGGCTAGGTGGGAGGACGATCTGCGCAGGATGGCTGGCAAGAGCTGGATGCGAGAAGCCATGGAAAGATCACAGTGGCGAACAATTGGAGAGGCCTACGTCCAGCAGTGGACTGCGATAGGCTGATGATAATGATGATGATGAGCGAAAATAATATCTACTTGTTTTTTGCATAAGAAGTTATCTCTCCTTTGTAACACAAGGTTTGTGGAATTGAGTTCACAACTAGTTCAATAAGATTTTAGTTAACTCACACACAATCCTCTTACTATTCTCGTAAAAATAATGTATTAAGAGAGACGGGAAAGTTTCCACAAAACTGTGTTCATCCATTGTTAGAAATCCAGATAAACATTGCGATTCATTTTATAAAAACACACAACACCTTGAACACGAAACACAGTGCTTGTAGATCTAATAAAACAAATCTCTTTGCTCTTCATACTTTTAAAAATATACTTCGTTTTACAAGCCCCCTAGTCAGAATGGCTCGTCAGTACGAGACGGCAAAAGTAAATCCCATGCTTGACGTCTTCGAATCAAAGTTTAGGAATTATATTAAAAAGTGACTGATATACTCTATCCCACACCCGATAGTGCTGTGTGGTCCCCGGCAGAGTAGAATAGGCCACCCTCACTCTTACCGAGGTTTCGTAAAAGGCGACTAAGGTAAAGCTGCTGGCATGATCATCAGCACCCAGAGAAGGCTGAGTACTTATAAGATAATTATTTTTTCTTTTTACTATAATAATAATAATAATTCTCACAACATCTCATACATTGACCTGATTCCGTACTAAGTAGCTAAAGTACTTGTGTTACAGATATCAGACAACAGAGGAACACAAATATATACTTAAATACATATATTACACCCAGCTTTATTTTATTTTACTAGTTATAATTATACAGTTTTTCTTTTTTTTGTTTCTCATTTTTTGTACTACTCTCTAAAATTACACATATTTTTGGATTATAATCTAGATTAAAACCTTTAATTGTATGTTTAAGATTCGCAATAATTGTAATCTGTAATGAGTATAAAATAAATGAATTAAAAAAAAACAGCATACGAAGAGCTCGATACTCCACTTTAACAATTTGTCAACTCACTAACAGCGGCCGGGATTTTAGGCCGTATTAAAAGGATCCTCTACCAGTATCTCGATGCAGAATGATATTTCTAAAATCGGAGGGTTTTTAATCCTTTTAGCTCCTGGACCAGGTAGGTATGTTGGTGGTTTTAAAGAATGGAGGCCTACACTCCCAAATACATAGGGTTTAATTCTTGAAAGCTCAAAATTACTTTGCTTTGTTAGCAAAACGGTGTTATAGTGCTCTATAGTGTTTTGACGTTTGAAAACAAAACATTCATACAAAATTTTCGAAAATAGAAGAAAACTATTTTATCACACCGTTTTAGTTAACGAAGGTTTAACAAACATTTATGAATAAGACCCGGCACTAGGCCGCCTCTAAGTATGTTGACCTATGCGCTAGGCGCTGAACATCGTATCGTGTCTCGCTCTCACACGTTCCGTATAGTAGTCTGTCTCTATCTCATACCGAACTAGTGTTGCGGAACTATCGATAGTCTCCCTATCGATAGGTGACCTCGAAAATCATTCAGACTATCGATAGTATTGCTATTTGTAAAAACTATCGATACTATCAATAGCTTTGTACTATCCATAGTCAACTATGTTTTGATAGTAGGTATTGCTGCCTGGGTAAATGTGTCCGATACTATCGATAGCATCGGACATTAAACAATCGATAGTATCGATTGTATTAGCGTTATAAAATAATATTATTGATCCAATATTGCTACCGATAGTGGACTATCGATAAGGAACACTACGCCGAACCATGCCGAGATTACTGTACGGGCGCATGAGTACTTACAATATATTGTGCGTAACATGCGTGACGTAGGCGGCGACCGGCGTATTTTCGGGCTGGTCAAGATAATGACGCAATGATTAACGATTAAATTATGAAAGAATTCCCGTTTTTAGTGTCAAATGACGGTGTCGCTTGTAAAAATTGGCTTATATTTGCTGGATTTTGTTTACCTCCCTGGTAAAAATTTGCTTATTTTAATTTACTAACTGATATTTACATTTCTAGAACCTTGAAGAAAACTATACACCGTGTTTTTTTACCCTCTTACTCTTAGAGTGTGCGTATCTACATATATTAGGACCAACTAGTTTGGCCTAGTCTAAACAGGTCTATCCTATGGGGCTGAGTACAAATCAATTTGGACTAGACTAAACTGGTTAATCCTATCGCGTATAGGAAAAACTTGTTGAGTCTAGGCCAAACTAGTTTGTCCTGAAATCAGGTATGGCCAGTAACATATATAAAAAACATTTTCAAAATATCCCTTTGATTTAGTTAAAGAACATCCCTACATTCCGTTGATGAGTCTTACCTCATCTTACTTACTTACTACGTTGACTCAGTGAATTGAAGTGGATTTTGGCCTCCGACAAGAGATTTCGCCATTCCGGTCTGTTTTCGGCCACCTGTCGCCAGTTAGGCCGCTGGTAGGTGGGCAAGATCTTTTTCGACCTGGTCTATCCAGCGATACCTTGGGTGTCCCACTTGGGCGGGTGCTTGCCAGTTGGTCAACCCAGGAGCCCAATTCTCGTGCTGGTGATATTTATTTTCATACAACATATATCACCAAAACACAGTTTTTTTGCATGGTATTCAGGTGATATCCGCCATGTTTTTAAAATATCACGAGCACGAGAATTGGGCTCCAGGTATGCTCTCTTCGCAGCTCTTAACTTTTATAAAATGACATAGGCCGTCTTTGCTATTTCCCTGAGAGAACACGAGTATATTATGTTCCTGAGGTAAGGTGACGGGTAGGGCACACCAGCGACGCCAATCGATTTGAATTTTTAGCTACTAAACCGGATCTTTTTTAAACAATTTCGCGGCTACAACCTCTCGGCAAACGCTTATACTATTTATCGAATAACCATGCACAAATGTTGGGTCCAACGCGTACGCGAAAAATTGATTACCACCAAAAGCGGCCACTTTTAGCGTAAATCCATTTTTCCATGGTTCAAAAACGGACCCAGCATTTGTGCATGGTTATTTAATAAATAATATAAGAGTTTGCCGAGAGGTTGTAATCCCGAATTTGTTAAAGATCATATAAAAGATAAAAATAGATCTGGTTTAGTAGCTAAAAATTAAGATCGATTGGCGTCGCTAGTGTGCCCTACCCGTTACCTTAATGGTGTGTATTACACGAGTGAGCGGCGCTTCAGGCTCAGGTAGGTAAGTGCGCAGTAACATAAGTACTTACTTTAAAATTAATCACGAGGAAAGCTCGTCAAATAAATACGAACTAAACCTCCATTTCCCAAGCGTTAACTCGAACTTTCACGTTGCAAATAGGCTTTGTAGCGGAAGTGCAATGAATTCCGCAATAAAACTGGAGGTAAACAAATCAGGCTAGTTATTGAAAACGTTGGCGCGGGAAATGGGAAAGTCAAGCGGTGGCGCTGCGTCGCCATATTGGAGCGTTCTATATTTGAACACCGCGAGTCGAGTAAACACAACTTTTTTACGAATAAACGCACTCTAGGCGGCCAGTCATATTCAGCGAATCAGTTTTTTTATGTGATAGGTAGCAGACGAGCAAACGGTTCATCGTCATCATCGTCAGCCCTATTTAAGTGCCCACTACTGGGGCACGGGCCTCCTTTAATCACATGAGGGATTATTGCCATACTCACCACGCTTGGCAGACGGGTTGGCGAGGGTTTTGACATAAATGCAGAGTTTTCCTTCTTTAGGTGGTGATGATCATGCCAGCAGCTTTACCTTAGTCGCCTTTTACGACACCTCGGTAAGAATGAGGGTGGCCTATTCTACTCTGCCGGGACCACACGGCTGCAGACGGTTCACCGGATGGTAAGTATACCGGGAACCCCAAATATAATTGGTAGGGCACCAGTCCGCCGGAAGGCAGCTGGTAAGAAATGATGCACCAGGTTTGTATACGTAACTGGTTTATTATTGAAAATGCAAAATGGCATCATGTGAGAACATCTCTAAGGCTTATATACTAGAGATGGCTGACGTCATCTCTTATCACATACATGGTCAGATCTGCTGACATAGCGTACGTGACAGAGATAACAGTCGGTCTTATAGATAATCCTTTGAAAAAAAACAGTGTGCCCCGCCAATAATTTTGTAAGTTAATTATTTATATATTGTAAACTCTCGTGTAAAGAACTCCCTTTACACGAGAGTTTAAAATATATAAATAATTAACTTACAAAATTATTCAAATTACAAAACAACAATGTTTAAAACAATAATAGCATTATTATATCGCACGTTCTAAATAATCTTTAGCTATCTTCGTACGTCGCTGAAAAATATGCTGATTTCGTCTTCCGCTCGGTTGATGAACTTCATTATAATCGCGTCGCTTGCACTTCTTGAACAATTTAATTTGTTTCTTTGCCCTGGGTTGGGGAATCTTCATAATATCCTCATGTGGCGTATTCCTTGGCTGAAGGAATAAAATTCGTCTTGAAATGAACACATATTTCACTTTTGGAGAAAACTCCTTAAATATCATGTTTGTCCCAATGTCATAGTATGGGCGCCATATCTCATTGAGCAATTAGCTCAGTACTCCTCCTCAATCTCGTGAATTACTTGGCTCATTTTTCTGACTACCGAAGAAATCTTTCACTATGGAGGGATTAACACTTTACTTCATATATCACTCTTATTTCAAGTTTTCCCATTTCATTTATGTGTGAGTATTATTCATTCACGATCTGTATGCAGGGCTTGCAAATAAACAGCTTTGCGGAATGTGACGTTTGCAATATCATCATTTGCTGCGTTTGTAACTTGCAGTAGTAGACTTGTAAAGTAAAGTAAAGTATCAGCCTATAAACTGTCCCACTGCAGGGCAAAGGCCTCCTTCATAGAAATCAAGTCATCGCTACTATGATGGGATTAGGCTTAATCACCACGCTTGCCAAATGCGGATTGGTGATCACAAACCCGAGCTATGTTCGAAAAATGCGAAACATACTTTTTGATCGACCCGGGAATCGAACCCAGGACCTCGAGATCACGGCCCGGTACTTAAACCACTAGACCAATAGGGCGTAGTAGATTTGACCTCGTTGTATAAAGTTGCTGCTTCTTCATATTCCTTGGGTTCACGTTGACCGATTGATTCTTAAACTTGACCTTGGTCTGTGACAATGTTTTGGTTTGCGATAGTTTGTCGTTTCTCTTGATACTTAATTTTTGTTATAAGGCGTAGCGTAGCGAATTCATTTATCTTGTAGTGCGACGATTTTTTTGGCTTTCCTTATCTCGGGCGTTGGAGGTAGCGTGGTGTGGCGTTGTAACATTTGTCTCTTCTTATTCTTCTTCGTGCTTGCAAGTGCCAGTGTGCTCTATCCGCGGTGAGTCGGGATGAGCGCTGCTCGAGTCCACATTGAATTGGGACGAGCGGGCGATACGCGGGGTGCAGCTGCTGCCATGCCAGGAATTGCACTGGTCATGGGGCTGGTAATGCCCTGATGTGTGCACGTGGGTTGCTCTGCCGAGGAGACCAAGTTGCGACATCTATGAGGCTGTGATGGTTCCATGAGGCTGGCTTGATGCTGGCTTGCTATGTAGCTACCGAAGTGATGATTCCACGAAGTTCCCACGAAGGTGCTGAAGATAGTTCAGTACGGGTGTACCGCCATGTTGTTTTTGGTCCGTAATTTCAATGTTTTCTCTTCGTGAGGCTGCGTTTTGTGACGGGAGGCTACCGTTGTCCAATCTCAGAGTACGGAAGGCTGCCGATGTTCAGTCTCGGGTTCACTAATATGCCGGGATGTTTTCTCTTCGGAAGGTTGCGTTTCGTTACGGGTATGCCGGGATGTATTCTCTTTGGAATGTTGCGTTTCGTTACGGGAGGCTGCAGTTGCCGCCGCCCGTAACCGTGACACCCATTCGTCCCAGTGGAGTCACAAGTGCGCTGCCAACTTTTAAACCCCCCTTTCCCCTGGATTGGGCCTCCAGTACCCTCACTCACGCAGCGAAATACGGCACATTTCTGCTTCACGCCGGTTTTCTGTGAGGCCGGTATTTCAATTCCCAAGTGTATCGTGAATTATTCAATAAATCTGTTTTTTTCATGTGATAGTGGCCGAAAAGCAGACAGATCCACCTGACGGTAAGCGATTGCCGATTTGGTCCTTATAAATGACAAAAAATTAAATTAAGAAGTATATATTAAGCGTTCAGGGGTGTGAATCCTGAATAAACCCCTCTACTCCAACAACATTACGGGTACCTACGTTAATGCAAAAAGGGAGGAAGTTGAGCCTGCTTAGCCAAACTTTATGCGAAGACTTTAATTAAAATCTAATTATTGTCCGTCGCACATGAGGGTATGAATAAGCAGATTTATAATTTACCTTTACGCGTGTTTTAATCGCTCTGGGTTCAAAGGGAAAAAAGGAAACGATGTTCCTTATTCCCAATTTGCTATTTTAAGGATAAAAAGGGTTTCCCGGGTTAAACAAATCATGTGGGCTGATGCAATTCAAAGGTTTTAGTGTAGTGTGGTGTGTATTTGTGCAGGAAGTGCCGTGAAGTGATCCTATTAAATAAATCGTTAAATTGTTTTTAACACAGCTATTGTGTGTCGAGTGAGTCGTCACGTGACAACTTGCTTGGTCTGCGATTGAGTGGTATCGGCGGAATCCGTAGGTCCATAATAATTTGAACACCAACGTTTTAACAATGATACGTCGATGTTAAGTTGGTGATAAACACCGGTGTTTCGTCTGTTGACTACCCTCTTATTTCAATAAGTGCACTTGAAATTGGAAAATTATCTTCGAGTAAAGACAATAAAAAAAAAATCTGCGAAAAAAAACCGCCTTCAACCACGAACTAGAAAGAAAGAAAGAAAGAAAGTTTAATACAACATTCAATTACAACAGGAATTAGGCGCTGACTTCGGTAAAACTTTTTCTCGAGTGTACTGTTATAAAATGTTATTTGAAATATATAAATTGTAAAAAATATTATTTTACACTTTTTAGTTCGTGGTTGAAGGCGCTTTTTTTTCGCAGAAACCTTTTTTTAACCTTTTTAGTGTCTCATTTTTCTCACCTAATGATCGTAAACGTGAATCCTTCGGATATGGGCGAACCAATCTGTTTGGAGATCCTTGGGTAGGCTTAGGTTTGCTCAGCAGAGACGATCTGTGATGATAATAATTATGATGTTACTTGATATAACATTTGTTCGTCCCTTTTTCATTCCAATACTTTGATTTTCAGTAGGTTCTATTTACCAAAAAAATATATTGAAATCATACTCGGTAATGCACTCCAAGAAAGAATAGAATATGTAAAATTGGTTGAAAATTTACATTGCATAAAATACAACTTCATTTTTGAAGTCACTTAAAAATAGTTTCTGAACGTGCTCGGTAATTTTAGATGGAAAGTCGAAACCTGACTTTAATTCTGAAAATTTAATTCTGAGCTTGCCCCTCGTTTCTCACACTGGAAATAAATTTAATATTTGAATCTAAAAGCGTCACGGCTTTATTTTCTGGGAAGCGCTCGCTCTACCACTTCCCACAAGACCCTTAACTTAATCTGGACTCTTTGAGGTTAGGAATCCACTTATATTAGATAGATTAGGTATTTTTATTTTAAAATTTAGGTACGATGTTTCCAATAATAATGAGTATTTTAGCACAAGAACTTGGATTTTTCTGTGCAATATTGCGCGCTATTGGCAGTTTTTTGCCGAGAAAAATATTTCAATATTTGGGTGATTCTCCGAAACTTGACCTTCCGGTTTTTTCGCGTCTGATTTCTATGGGCTCAAAAATATCTTTCAAATTAGCAGTTTATATTGAAATCAGAAGATGTTTAAATTGAAAGAAGGGTGTTCTTATTTCAATTTAAAATTCTATTTTGAACAATAGTTTTGAGCCCATGGAAATCAGACGCAAAGAAACCAGAAGGTCGAATTTTAGAGAATCCACAGACTAATCAATATTTTAATACAGCTATTTTTGGAACGCTCAATATCTTAACAGTGTCTTCGTACGTAGTATTTTGTTAAAACTTTCAAATTCATAAGTATCATTTTTTAAATGGGTCTGTCATCCAAGAAAGAAAATATTTTTTTTTTAAATCCTATGTATTAATTATCATTATTAGATAAGTATTTCGTTTCTTATTTTTTCAACTAATGGTTTTTCAATTAATTTTTCAATGTTAAATATCGAAAATCCTCAGAACTGGGCTCCTAACCCAGTTCTCGGGATTTCCGATATGAAGAAACCATCCAAATAGCTATAAATACCAGAAGGACAAGGAATACTCCTGCACTCTAGCCCTTAGCCTACAAAATGCCAAATGATTTTTCATTTACGATAACATTTGCCCCGACAGATGGCGCCTCGCCTCGATCGATCGGCCCTAATTGGTTTGATGCAGTCATCTCACCACCGCTTGGGTGCTAAATGGAGTTCGATTCGAATAATTGCCTTGCTAAAACTTCGCGACGTTAACTATCGTGGTTTAGGGAAAGTTTGCAACAGCAAATACCTGCTTAATTACTAATGGGGCGTTATTTAATTATGTTGCACGTTTTCTTCATATGACTCTTTCAATTTACTTTATTTGTCGATTAATTGTCTGAACTCACGGAGGAGCCCCAACGCGTGGGATAGGTTTGAAGGTTGACAGCATCACGTGTCTACTGGTG
Organism: Marasmia exigua; assembly: GCA_019059595.1. Classification (NCBI taxonomy): domain Eukaryota; kingdom Metazoa; phylum Arthropoda; class Insecta; order Lepidoptera; family Crambidae; genus Marasmia; species Marasmia exigua. The sequence continues at coordinate 10,664,216 of CM032482.1, read as the reverse complement.
TTGCTGGTGTCCATGGGCGGCGGCAAACGCTTACCATCAGGTGACCTGTCAGTGTCGTCTGCTACTTATCACATAAACCAATTAAGTGTTAACGCTTAAACGTAATTATGATAATACAGTAGGCAAGGAACAAACAGAAACAATACTAAAGGGTAGATAAACACGGTTATGTAAAGACGGCGACAGGTCTAGTTACTCCCCCGCAGTGCAAAAATATCAGTTGTGTCTCAAACATAAGGGCGGTGCAAAGTCCAACAAGGAGACGAAACAATCACGTGCATATATGCAATAGTTTGCGTTCACCAGGCTTTGAGACAATCATGAGATTGAAGACTGAAATTTTCTAGCCAAATTATGGGTTTGAACCGACCTCCGGGTTTTTAAAGACAATCTTCTTTTTTATGGTATAGGGGGTAGCCGAGCAGACGTATCACCTGATAGTAAGCGATTGACACCATGGACACCTGCCACGTCAGAGGAGACACATGTGCGCTGCCCGCCTTTTTAAAAGGGAGTACGCTCTTTTCTTGAAGGTTTGCAGGTCGTATCGGGCCGAAAACACCGCAGGCGATAGTTCAATCCAGAGTTTTGTTTCTTGAGAATCGCACAATTGAAGACTGTCAAGCATCTAGATGATGGGCATGGAACTGTTGACGAGTGAAACGATAACGGAATGAAGCGGCAGGAATCTGTCCGAACAAACCCTCAGACCATTCCCTATACTATAAGCGGTAGAATATAAATAGCGAGGCTACATCTCTACGCATTGCCAAGGAGTCAAGTCGATTGGAAATATTTTGGCAGTCGAGAAGCTGGTACATGGGCGCCCCTGCCCAAAGATGAGAACAGTATTCCATATGCGGTCGAACTTACATCAGTAAATTCAACTCTACGCAGTAAGGAGAAGTCTTCATAGCCGACTACACCACCGAAATAGTTCCTTTGTTCACCAAGAGGTTAGATACCATTTGCAGTTACAAAATTAAACTTAAGTAACATTATCTCGAAGTGTTTGAGCAAGTTGAGCTTCAAGCAATAAGAAAAAATATCTCAACAACATTTTAAAAACTTTCAACGTTACAATGGAAGTTTTTCTACGCGAACATCGGCCGGATGAAAGACGATTGTTTTTTTAAGAAGAACTAAATATTTCTGTATGTCTGGCTGTGTTTTAATGTGTAAGCGACGGTATTGGAAGCCCAATACCCGAGAAACTTCCCAAGGGCAAAGTGAAAACAATCATTTTTCCCCAAGTATAATAGGGTAGAATCTTAAAAAATAAATAATGACCCTGTATATGATCTCCATATGCAATGTGGGTGGAAAGGCGTTTTTTTTTAAATTAGACCCAATGAGAAGTTTATCGGGTATTCAACACGTGAAGAAGCCTGGTCCCAGCCCTGGTTTTCAGTAATATCTACTATGGAAAAAAGAAACGAATAGCAAAGGCGTAAATGATGTGTTTAAAAAGTAAAGTAAAGTATCAGCCCATATACTGTCCCACAGCAGGGCTAAGGCCTCTATCATAGAAATCCAAGCCATCGCTACTATGATGGGATTAGGCGTAATCACCACGCTTGCCTAATGAGGATTGGTGATCACAAACCCGAGCTATGTTCGAAAAATTCGAAACATACTTTTTGCTCGACCCGGGAATCGAACCCAGGACCCTGAGATCACGGCCCGGTACTTAAACCACTAGACCAACAGGGTGTAAATATTGTGTTTATTTAAAGAATATTTCTGTTGGTTAGCGGACCACGGGCTCCGAAGCGTTAGCTTGGGATGCAGCTGAGATTTAATGATGATGATGTTGAACATTTGTGTTGGTGTCCGGCGACCCTTGCACTCTCAACCGGCGCCCAAGCTACTTTGCTATAGTCGTCATTAATTCCGAACTTTAAAGTTAAGTTGGCTGGGAACAAACCTTGATCTTGAGTATTGCTGGGGCCAGACATACATATTTACCTACATACATAGATATAGCAGAGGGATCTTCCGGTCGTATGTCGAATGCTGAACACGTCGTGACATTCACACAGATACAAGCTTGATCCGCCCTGAAACAGGGTTGCCACTTGGATTAATTTAGTTTCCAGCAGAAATACCTACTAAAATTTTGACATGCAGAGTAATATTTTAATAATTAATGGTTTGGCCAATATGGGCAATAGCCTCGAAAGTTTTATTGACATCTATCCGTAAAACCTTATCAATTTCGGATTCACTGTCGGCAATCTCGGATTTTGCGCCATCTGACGGACCTTAAAAGACGATTTCACGATGTTGAAATACCATCATCTTTTTTATCATCTTTTTTATCATAGATAGATAGATAGATAGATAGATAGATAGATATTCTTTATTGCACAAAAATAAAATACAAGCATGATACAACAGCAACAGACAGTACAATAAGGCGGTCTTATCGCTTGTAACGATTTCTTCCAGACAACCTTTGGGTAGAGGAAAGAAATATCGTATCATATTAGATATCTATCTAATAACTCAAAGTTTAATGTGGTTAAATAGGTCATACTTATTTATTTAAGGGCCACGAACAGAAAAAACAGCATACAATTTTTAATATTTTCATTAGTTGACTGATTTTATAATTAAAGGATACAGCATGCGATGTGAACTAATTGATTTTTAACAGTATCAAAAAAGAAAAAGAAACATAAGCTATTGACAATACAAATAAATCAAACAGATTTAGATAGTTGTGATTTATAAATATAAGGAAAATCGAACCTTTTGAAAGCATAACGTTGTCTAGTTATAAAAAAACTAAAACCCAACTACGACAAAAAACGTCGCTGAAAAAGTATAAAACAAGCCTTCGTTGTCAATTTATGCAATATTCACTATGTAGAGATAAAATTTCATGTTTGGAAATCCGCAGTCACACGTTGTCAAAGGGTAGTATATTTAACGTGTGACTACGCCTTTCCAAACATGAAATTTTATCTCTACATAGTGAATATTGCATAAATTGACAACGAAGGCTTGTTTTATACTTTTTCAGCGACGTTTTTTGTCGTAGTTGGGTTTTAGTTTTTTTACTTTTATTTTATTTGTACTATTTTGGTGTCCAAGTGCTAGTAATATATATATATATTCAAAATGTACAAGTCAAGCGCTTTCAAATGATACCAAACACGGCATATTTATCATAACTTTATTTTTTTACTCTGTATGTTTTGTCCGCTAGAGGGCGCCACATTAGATTTTGTGAAACTTCATATAGCCTATAACCAGCGGACGATCAAGACGCTTATAATGATATGTCATTTGTCGAATTCTGATAAGTAGTTACGAAGTTACGTGGAAACAGATGAACATACATACATACATACATACATACATACATACATACATACATAGCCTGTCAAAATCATAACCCTCCTTTTGCTTTGCCGTAGTCGGGTAAAAATATATTTTGTCTCAAACCTGGCCTCAAACTTTTCCGTGGATTCAGAGCCATATATCAAATTTTTTATTCATAGCCCCCATTGTTCTGGCTCGGTGGCGCAGTGGTCAGTGTGTCGCTTTAAAGCGACGGCTGCGCAACAGATCCCCGGGTTCGATCCCCGGGTCGGGCCAAAAATGTGTACCTAAGTTTTCGGTAAGAAATTCTTAGTGGCAGCTCGGAGTCAAGTTGGCGGTTTTGTACCCCCGTGCCATGGAAAGCACGTTAAGCTGTTGATCCTGCGCCCGATCCTTCTCCGGTCGTGTCACAGTAGTATCCCATCGGAATATGAGGATAAGGAAATAGAGAGTTCACTTGTGTTTGCGATGGCTGTTCGTTGAGATTGGCCGCCGTAGCCGTAATCGGTTGGAGTATATTATGAACATAACATGCAACTAACCAATATGCTCAAAGCAATAACTTAACCTTAACTTAAACCCCGAGGCAAAGAGTGGCGACTGTCCAATGTCTTAGAGGATTTGGTCTACGCCGATGACCTATGCCTATTGAGCCACACACAAGCCGACATGCAAGCTAAACTGGACGACCTACGAAGAGAGGCTATGGAGACGGAACCTAAGATAAACATCCGGAAGACCCAGGAAATGAGGTGCGGAGCGACAAGTTCTTTGCCGCTGCTCATTGGCATAGAGGGGGTGGAGAAAGTCCACAAATTGATTTACCTCGGAAGTGTTGTGTCAGAAACAGGTGGACCCATCGAGGACATCACTTCAAGGATCGCCAAACGGAGAGCAACCTTCGAGCCACTCCGCTCCGTATGGCAATCGCGGAAACTGACTAGGAGAGTAAAACTCAAAATATTCCGGTCCAACGTAAAAACCGTGTTGCTGTACGGATATGAGACGACATCTCGCATCGGCTCCAGGTTTTCGCTAACCGCTGCCTTCGCCGTTTTCTCGGGGTATAATGGCCCAAGAAAATCACGAACGTAGATCTGTGGGATCGCTGCGGTGAGACTCCGATCGACCAACAGATAAAACGCCGCAAATGGAACTAGATTGGCCACACGCTCCGAAGGGAACCGGACCACCGAGGCAAGCCCTAGACTGGAACTTCCAAGGAAAACGGAAACGTGGCCGCCCTATACAATCCTGGCGGCGGACTATGAGCGAAGTAAAACGTGAAGCTCAAGACCGTTCGAGATGGCGGAGCACTGTGGACGCCCTTTGCCCCACCTAGGGGATATAGGACATTAAGTCAAAATAACTTAACCAGTGTTACAACCCTAGAGCACGTAATAAAATATCACAGGACAAGCGGGCTGGTATGACGCGGCGCCAAGTTACAGCCCTGCGCGAGCCCTGCATACCAACGAGGGCAGAGATGTGACAACGCCGGATAAATACGATACGACCAACTCAATTAATTAAGAGATTCAGCTCAGATCACCGGTCAATTCCAACATAGCCGCTACCTCTCTTTATTCATTTGACATCGGCTGAATTAATAGTATCCATGACTCCATGTTAGTTGACCATAATAGATGTCAGCTTATATGGGCTTATTTTTTTATTTTTTTTATGTAATAGGTAGGCAGACGAACAGACGGATTACCTGATGGTAAGCAATTGCCACCGCCCATGGACACTTACGACACCAGTGGAGTCACCAGTGCGCTGCCAACCTCTAAACCACCCCTATCCCCCGGATTGGGCCTCCGGTACCCTCACTCACGCAGAGAAACACAGCACAGTGCTGCTTCACGCTGGTTTTCTGTGAGGCCGTGGGATCACTCCGGTCGAGCCGGCCCATTCATGGCGAAGCTTGGCTCTCCCACGGTAGAAATTATATCGCGCTTATTTTACCGTGGTGTGGAAATGGTTAATAAAGAGTGTTGCACCAACCTCTGTCAAGAGATTTGTAAAGAGAATTTTATTGACAACGATTAGGATATATATATATATATATATATATATATATCCTAATCGTTGTCAATAAAATTCTCTTTACAAATATATATATATATATATATATATATATATATATATATATATATATATATATATATATATATATATATATCTCTCTCTCTCTATCTCTCTATCTATATAGATACACTATATTGCACAAAGTTTACAGATCTTAGTCTAAGGTAGTATACTAGTACAATGTAGGCGGTCTTATCGCTAATAGCTCCCAGGCAACCTCGGCGTAGAGGAAAGTATAGCGAATTTAAAAGAGGTAAAGCAGTGCAAGTTATTAGGATATACTGAAATCGAAAAACACTTGCGTGATGCAATAGACAGTTAACGCCATCTATTGGAACTAATAGCAAGTCCTGAAACGGTGTGAGGCCGGGCCATAATATTAAATGTTAAAATTAATATTTAGTAATTCATATCAACTATGTTTTACTACCTGGCTGTGATAGTTCTATGTGGTTTAATATATTTATTTCTATATAAAACATTACAAAGTTGCGGCCAACAAGGTTAAGCCTCAGCATTTGCTACAGCAACCGCTAGGCAGCCGCTGCAGCGCTGATTTTCAGGCTGTACCTTTGAGCGACGCCTCATAATAAAACATACATGCAACAACAAAAAAAAAACTGACAATGAATAATACAGAAAACGAAACAAAGCAAAGTAAATCTAACGTGAATATAAAAATAACAAAACGCATACAGAGACAATAAAATAAAAAAACATACAAAATGAAAAGTGGCGGTATTAATTAAAAATAGAATAAACAGAAAAAGAAAACAGAAAAACAAATGCTTACACAAACACAACAAATAGTGGCGCCATCATTCACTATCACTGTAAGGTTTTCACTTTATTTATTTATTCGTATGATATTATAAAATAGGTCAGATATCATTTGATAGCATACTATTACATAATGTTAAATTAATTCAAATAAAATGTCAAACTGCTTTTGTCAAAATTTAAAAATATGTTAAATAAATGGGATATATTATAAGTCAATGTCCAGGTCACGGAGCCATATGATGAATTTGGGTGGAAGCTCATGTACGTCGTTGCTAGGTTCCGGGTATGCACAAGTATCTTTGCATAATATACTTCATAGTCTGAGCCTCCTCGCATCAGTCGAAAGTTGGGCTGTCTGACCATCCCCACTTGTACCGACAGGCGTCGCAACGACCGTATCCTTTTCTCAAATGAATGAATGAATGATAACTTTATATAGCACAATACAAAACAAGGAAACTTAATAAGAAACATAACCTAGACATAATAATAATAACGAAAAGTAGGACAACATTATCCCTGTATGGGCCAAACAGGCGGCAGCTCAAATGGTTGAGACGGCACCAGATTCTACTCGTAAGGTTAAAGCCCTTTGGTTTGCTGTGGGGTCAATTGCCTGGGCCTCTTCCGTAACCGCTTCGCTCCACTCTCTTTTCCAAGAGTCGTTTCTATAACAATGTCTAAGCGATTTCACGGATGCGTACGGGGGATGCCTTGACTTTATTCTGTGCGGTGGTGGGTGGCCAAATTATTTGTACCTCTAGGCTGTGATTCCCTTTTACACAAGCAACTCAATTGTAAAATAATTAATTATTGTATGCCAAATGCATCTCTTACCCAAATAATAGATAGGGTGGTAAATTGTAATTATGATAAAGACTCAATTATTATATTAATGCTGGGGAATGGATTAAATTCAAATAAAAAGGACATCATTAAAGGGTTCTCCCGTTTAAAAGGGATTGCTGTAAAAAAAATAGTTGTTTGTGCCTTCCCATTTTCTAGGCACTACTTATCAGAACAAAATAACAGTATTCACCTATTGAATACTACATTATATAATTTAGTTACTAGTCATAGCGACAACTTTGTGTTTTTTGACACAAATAAATTTATTAATTATAAGTTGATAGTGACTGGCAAAAAGTTTTATTTGCCTTATAATGTAAAAAAAGAAGTAGCTACTTTGTTAGCATTTAATATAAATAATATATATAGGCAGACTTTGGAAATTATTCCAAACAATTTAAATTTAAGTCTAAGACAATAGAGGACGCCTCTAGCAATTTATTGACCAGGGAAGATAATTTAAAACTTATTCACCAAAATATACAGGGTCTTCCTGGTAAAGAACTAGAACTAGAATTATTTTTAGAAGAAATAAATGTTGATGTACTATGTCTCACCGAACATTGGTTAAATAAACATCAATTAATTGTTACTATTAATAATTACAAAATTATCAGTTCGTTCACGAGAGACTCTGCAATAAGAGGAGGGTCACTCATTTTGTTAAAAAGTACTCTTAAATGTAAACAACGTAAAGATATTGAGTCACTATCTATAGAACAAACTATTGAAATTTCGTGTGCAGAGCTGGAGCAGCATATCATTGTCTGCGTTTATAGACCCCCTTCTGCAAATTACGACTCATTTGAGACTAGCATGGAAGAAGTCCTGAGAAAAGTATGTGCAACTAGTAAACAAGTTATCGTGTGCGGTGACTTTAATATTAACATCCTAGAGAATTCGCAGAACTCAGTTAGGTTTCTGAATCTTTTTAAGTGTTTCAATCTGGTGCACCTCTTCAACGAACCTACCAGAATCACCCCCACTTCAGCTACATGCTTGGACAACATATTCTGTGATTGTATTGTAGGGGAGAAATCTATAATAAATTTCATAAACTCTGATCACAGTGGTCAGCTGGCTGTTATCAACTGTCATCGAAATGATCGGTCTACAAGTTTTACATGTAGGCCTATTACAAAAAGACGTATAGATAAATTCAAAGATAATATTTATAATAAGGTATCCTTAATGCCTGGTAATAAAAATAGTGTCGACCAGTTGTATGAAAGCCTTTTCGAAATTGTTGAAAAGGAATTTAATGATATTTTTACAAAAAAGACCATTAAAGTAAACAGTTCTAAAAATAAATTTAGTGACTGGGCCACTCCAGGGATTCACATAAGCAGGAGAAAATTGTTTGAATTATATGATATTAAAGCTAATTCACGTGATCCTGCGATAGTTGAATATGTTAGAAATTATTCTAAGTGCTTTAAGAAAGTATGTGCAGTTGCTAAATCTACTTACATTAAAAACAAAATAAGTAAAGCAACTAACAAAAGTAAAATCACGTGGAACATCATCAACAAAGAGACTTGTAAAAATAAAACACAACAACACAAGTTCTCTCTAAAAATAAATGGCAAATGTCTTGACTCTGATACTGAAGTGGCAAATGCATTTGAGTCGTTCTTCACTAATATACCAGTGGCAACAACAAGTACATTAAATTCAAGTTCGTATCTTGCTATCTCGTTACTTAAAGCAAATGTTGACGAGTGTCAAACGCCATTCAAATTTTACCATGTAACCTCCGAGATAATAGTTAAAACTTTCAAAGATCTGAATATGAAAAAAACTGAAGATCTTTGGGGAATATCAGTGGACATTCTAAAAAATATAATACTAGCTATTGCACCCCATTTGGCAACGATATTCAACAGATGTATTGATGAGGGTCAGTTTCCTAGCTTAATGAAGTACAGCAAAATCATACCGTTATTTAAATCAGGTGAAAAAAGTGACCCTTCTAACTTTAGGCCTATTTCTATATTACCAGCACTGAGTAAAATTTTTGAAAAAGTCATATTCGTTCAGTTGCTGTCTCATTTTAAAGTTAACGATTTACTTCATAATAAACAATTTGGGTTTACCAAGGGTAAGTCAACCACTGACGCAGGAGTTGCACTTATCAAGTATATTTTTGATGCATGGGAAAACAAACAGGATGCAATTGGTGTTTTCTGTGACCTCTCGAAGGCGTTTGATTGCGTTGAGCATCAAACATTGTTGTTGAAGTTAGCTCACTATGGTGTTCTAAATAATGCATTAAGTTTGATAAATTCTTACTTATCAGATAGACTTCAGAAAGTCAGTGTCAATGGAACTGACTCTTCAGGCGCCCCTTTATTAATGGGAGTGCCCCAAGGATCAATATTGGGACCTCTGCTCTTCCTGATATACATAAATGACCTCCCTTACTTTGCACAAGATCTTTGTGAAGTAGTGTTATTTGCTGATGATACCTCGTTGATTTTTAACGTTGACCGTCGAAAAGATACGTTTGACGACGTAAATGACACCCTCTCACAAGTGCTACATTGGTTTACAACTAACAACTTGCTTTTAAATGCCAAGAAAACCAAATGTGTAAAATTCACTATGCCCAATGTAAAGCAGGTCAACACTAACGTCGTTATGAATAATGAACATATTGAAGTTATTAATTCGACAATTTTCTTAGGTATTACACTGGATTCCAAACTGCAATGGAAGCCACACTTGGCAGCCTTGGCGGGAAGACTTAGTTCCGCCGCATATGCGGTTAAGAAGATCAGACATCTGACTGATATTGAAACCGCGAGACTGGTTTATTTTAGTTATTTTCATAGTATAATGTCATATGGTCTTTTGTTGTGGGGGTCAGCGGCTGAGATACAGACTATTTTTGTATTGCAGAAGAGGGCCATCCGCTCCATATACAACCTTAGGCCTCGCGATTCGCTGAAAGAACTGTTTAAGAATATCGACATTTTAACTGTAGCTTCCCAATACATTTTGGACTGTATTTTGTACGTGCGAAAGAACATTGATATTTTTTCTAAAAAATCTGATTGTCATGGTTTTAACACTAGAAATAAACACAAGCTCGCGATTCCAAATCTGAAGCTCCAAAAGATTAATAGTTCATTTGTTGGTCAAAGTATTAAAATGTACAATAAGTTGCCACAAAATGTTATTGAGTTACCAACGCATAAATTTAAATCCCACGTGAAAACCTGTTTAATGAGTAAAGGATACTATACAATTGTAGATTACTTAAATGATAAGGATTCATGGACATGATGACCTCCGTGCCTGCACACATGTAGTAATTGTATAAATATTTACTGGAATCATTATTATTATATAATTAATCATTTTTAATAAATTAGGCTTAGCAGCATTTATTAATGTATACAAATTGATTAGTATTGATTAATTAAACAATTGACAAGATGCTAACCACCTACTATTGTACACCTCGTCCTGCAGTTTATTAGTATTGGATTAAGTACTCTGTGACCTATGAGGGGAACCTAAGTAGTCATGCTCACTCAAATGTCTCTGAGGTGGTGGCGTTATGTGGCGGGTCATTACATTCCCTCTAATATGGTTGAGTGAAATGATGGCTGACACATACGTCATACTTGTGAACAGGTGCCACCTTTGGGGACTGGTCCGCTTCGGTTTACCTCATATTTAGCTTTTAATTTGCTTCATTCTATTTTGTGTTGCATTAGACTGTATGACTTGGTATGAGGATAATAAACCATTGTAAAAAAGTTGGCGATTAAAAAGAGTAACTGGCGAGTTTCTTGCCGGATCTTCTCGACCAGAAACAACTTTCCGAGCCGGTGGTAGAATCGCATTATGTTTATTTATTTCTTTAGTATATTTTATGTATCAACATATATATGTATTAACATGTAAATTATACATAAGTACTTATAAATAGTTTTAAGTCATTCAAATGTATGACGATTTGTAAGTGCTGTGTACAAGCCTATGCAAATAAAGAATTATTTGAATTGAATTGAATTCGAGCTTCTCCGACTCTCTCTTAAGGGCTTGCATTCGTCGTAAATGCGGGGCTATGTGGCTGAGACGGTGTAGACTTGACGGTTCCGGAAACGCAACGCTTCGTTGAACGAGACAACTTGGTAACTACCTTATTTATATGCGCGTTTTTAAGCCAGACTGGGCAGCAGTACTCCGCAGCTGAGTAGACTAGAGACAGGCCGGTTGTGCGAAGACAATTGGCAGATGCTCCCCAAGTTGTGCCGCATATTTTGTGGAGTATTTTGTTACGAGTTGACAGTTTTTGGCCTAGCTTAGTTAGATGTTCCTTGTATGTAAGCGAACTGTCTGGAGTTACGCCGAGGTATTTGGGGAATGGGTTAAACTTGAGTTTTTTCCCGGTTGAAGTGTAAGGTGTTTACTTCTTACCGTGGACATTGTCTTTCGTAAAGGTCGTAAAGTACTTAATAACATAAACGCATTAACAACAGAGATAAATACAATTGTGTCTATATACGACCATACTTTCCAATGATAAGGCCATGACTATGACGTCAAATGGTTACGTCCGTTTTTTTATAAAGCGTTAAAATATAATAAAGTTAGCGTATAAAGGTTCTATTTTTCTTTTTTTTTATAGAGGCACAATATATTGGCTTTCCTTAGCTTACCATCAGCAAGAGAAGAGCCCAAGTCGCAGTTACAACGGCAGCGATGTCAAGGCATCACCTCCGTTGGCACCGCCAAACTGGCCCGCGAGATGCTTCTTCACGCTTCGTTTGAAGGAATTCATATTGTAGGAAGGGGGAAATACATTGCGCCGAAATACATTTTATATATAAAGGTGGCATGCAGCAGCTGTTTTAAAAAGTGCCGTGTTTTGAAAAAAAATATTAAACACACACATAGTCACTTCAGCAATATTATTCTAATTTAGGCATATATTTTTTTAAATAAATAAAAAATCACGAGTATTCGTACCTATAACGAGATGGTTGATAAACATGAGGAATTGGATCTCTACCGGTACAACCTACATCAGTTCAAGAGGTCTGTTTTGCAATGCATCTGTGGTGCGTTGTAAGACACTATCCCTCCTCTTTATCTTCTTTGCATGTGAGGGGGTAACTGTGGATTTTAGTTTTAAGTTAATTTTAGTTTAATTTTAATTTTATTGTAACTGTTAGCTTTCGTATATACATGTTTTTGTATTGCAATCGGGGACTTGTCGAATGTATTGTATAAATTATTCTTATTAGATTGTAAATGTTTTGTATACCAAATAAAATAAATAAATAAAAAATATTCTCTATGGAATACAAGTGTACACATCACTTTTACGAGTGCGCCATCACACCGTTTAACTACGTTTTGCCAAACGATGAAAAAGTAATCCTACGGGAAAACTGGACTTGAATGATTTACGATGTCTAAACGTCAAGTTTATGAAAATGGCATATTTTTTTCCTATGCATATTCGAATGAAGTTATTAACAAAGCCGGGTTTAAGAAGTTCTTTAACGCTTTCGATTTTGTTAATTGTTATTTTTCCTTGTTTAGTTGTTGCACAGACAGTAACCCAATCTGTCAAAATTCCTCAACTGATATTCAAACGAACGTGTTTGACATTAAAGTGAGAATTTGGCTGTACGTGCCTTATTTAAAGAATAAAACAAAAAACCATTGCTTTCATGAACCGCAATATGTCGTTCAAAATAAATATCTATATGTCGCAGTCGGATTGTATAATCCGCCGTATTACATTATGGCTAGCTGTTTTCAAAAACAGAATTTAAATCAGACGTTACGACCAAATCGGAGTTTGCACCTTTCACACGCGCTGTGTGTCTCCTTTGTTTGGATGTGACAGGTATATTCTCGTTCGTTACGGGACGGTTTTAAATTAAGCCACCAGGGCCGTTTTAAAATGCGGCGGTTTAACGATGAGCCGGATTGAATGCGACTGAATAAAAACGGCCGGAATATAATACAACGTCATACGTTATTCAACACTTCTAGCCACAATGTTAATAAAGCGTGAGATTACCCGCCACTTTGACAGCTTTTAGTTTTGGAGCTGTTTTGCATAATAACAAAAATGGCGTTGGATACCGAAAATGTGCACCTAAATTGCGAAGTTATGAGTGAATTAAACAAAGGAAACGTATCAAATATGTCGGTGTTTATAAACCATCGTCAGGTGCAATAAAAAAAAATCTGTCCTTTTCAATGTGGAACAGTCAAGTAACTATCGACAAAGGACCGATTTTCAGAGCTAGTAAGTAGTACGATGCGACTAAATGTGGGCTGCCTCATTGGAGAATAATAATCCGGCTAATCGTTGAACCATTGCATTTCAAAACGGCCCTATTTTTGATAACAGTTAGCCGTAATGTAATACGGCGGATTATACAATATAACTGTTACTACATAAATATCAGAATTACTTGATATCAGTCAGCCTAAATTAACGCAATATTGGTACACTGAAATCAATTTTATAACACCCAGACACTGTATAAATATAAGTATTTTTGATAGTTTTTGGAATTTCTCGTTTCATTATAAAGTTATCGAAATGTATTTGCTATTAATCTTCGCGATAGTTTCAGTTTCAATGAATTAAAGACTTTAATATTTGTTGAACATGGTATTTTGCCTAACTAACCGTGACCGTGGGAGAGCCACGTTTCGGCATGAATCGGCCGGCTCGACTGCAGTGATACCACGGCCTCACAGAAAACCGGCGTACAGCAGTACTGTGCTGTGGTTCGCTGCGTGAGTGAGGCTACCAGAGGCCCAATTCGGGGGAAAGGGGGTTTTAATTGTTGGCAGCGCACTTGTGACTTCACTGGGGTCACGGGTGTCCATGGGCGGCGACAATCGCTTACCTTAGGTGATCCGTCTGCTCGTCTGCCACCTATCACTTAAAAAAAAACATTAATAAGCACTACTTTTGGCTAGAAATAGTATCTATGTCATATCTTTTATCCCGAAAACCGCAATACATATATTTCTCAAACAGTAAATGCTCTTATTTAGCAGAGAACGTCTGCCGCATTTCCTTAATTAAATCAGAAGCCTATTTTATGATATTCATTGTCATGCTGCACATTATTGCCATTCTTAGGCTCCATATATTCAAAGTAGGCCGCCTTGGCCGTCTGCCAAGGTCAAGATAACATTTACAACATCGCAACATCTGATATCAAAATATAGATCAGAATGTATTTGTATGTACCAATTAACGACCCGTTTCGAACAGTGGTAGTGAACGCTGCCTTTGGTCCAAGGGTTGCGGGTTCGATCCCCGCACAGTACAAAAATTTGTGTATATGAACATGTCTGTTTGTATTGGTCTGGGTGTTTGTATGTATTATAAGTATGTATTTACAAAAGAAAAGTATTATATGTATATATTTGTAATTCCGCTGTTGATTCTGATATCCGTAACACAGGTGCTTGAGCTACCTATCTCGGAGTCAGATCAATGTATGTGATGTTGTGAAATATTTATAAAAAAAAAAAATTATGTACATATTACACCGGTAGTACCGCCAAAAAAGTCCCCTGAAAAGCGCGCTTGATTCGCCATTAACATTCAAATTTGAGTTTAATGCTCATAGACATAAGGAATCTCAAATGTAAGCAAGTATTTTTCCCGTGACTTCTTGCGTGGTGCGGATTCTACATGGAAGTACTAAAAATGTTAGATATTTTTTATGTCTTGTGATGTAGGTATGACTACTATGGGCTCTTTATTTCTCAGAAGTATTGGTCTTCTTTCTCGCCATCTTTTTGGGGCATGACTAAACCCGACAAAATAAAATTTTCTACGAAAAAAAACTGCCTGACCTTAGAAAATCAGCAGAGCCACATAATTAATACAATCAGGCCAAAATACTGGTGCAAAAAAAAAGATACAAAAAAGTTACGTGTGCTTATAAAACTTGAGGATTCCCCTAAAATTTTCCAGGATTGCATCATCAGATCCTGATATCCTTATTATTGTACCATTCCGAGACTATGTACTTTCCAACTACAAACCAATCATCTAAATCGGTTCATAAATAGCATAGTAATCGGCGAAAAAACATAACAAAAATATATTACGTGTCGAATTGAGAACCTCCTCCTTTTTTAAAGTCGGTTTATAAAAAGAAATTAACAACCGCAAGCAACAATTTACGCTGTCTAAGAATTCCATTTTTGAATTTGTGCTTTATTATTTTTCTTATTTATTGAATGGCTAACATTTTTTTTAATGTTTTTTTATCGAGTCCATAGTACAAACGGTGCTAGGTCGAATTACCCTCCTGCAGTGCAAAAATAGCACATGTGTCTTATACATAAGGGCGGTCCAAAGTCCAACAAGAGCAACTCCACGTGACGCCGTATATACAGTCAACTCCAAAAATATGTATACACTTTAGAACCTTGTCACAATACTTACTTATAAGAAAGTAGAGGTCTACTTTCTTATATTATATATTGTGACAACGTCCTAAAGTGTATACATATTTTTGGAGTTGACTGTACATACAGCAGTAAAACTATTTCAGCCTTCTACAGACACTGCTTATTAGCTTATTTCACGAGCTAAAGACTTAAGTTATTACAGTAGTTTATTGTTATTGCGCGGCTTGACAAATTTCGTGGCAATATTAAATTAATTAATGATATAATTTACTGTACCACAGAAAATTTACTTCAATATAATAGAAGCCCAAGTATAATGGGACAAAGCTGGATTTTTGGAGGTGATAACACAACAGGTGTAGAAAATTATCCCATCAAAAAAAATCCTTATAAATATGAAACGAGAGTAGTTAACAAAAAAACCCACGTTTAAAACCACGAACTAAAAAGTGTAAAATAACATTTGTAACACTTCATACACTTTTAATAACATTTTATAACAGTACACTCGAGAAAAGGTGTTACCGAAGTCGACGCCCAATACTTCATTCAATTATTCAACAGGGCCGACTTCAATAGCACCTTTCCTCGAGTTTACTGTTAATAAATGTAATTAAAAGGATGATATTGTGATGATTAAAAGGATGAAGTGTTACAAATGTTATTTTATACTTTTTAGTTCGTGGTTTTTTTTCATAGAATTTTTTTTTCATGCTTTTTAGTGTTTCATCTTTTACTCTAAATACTCCTAAAAAACCAATCGCAACCATATGGCCGAATGGCTGTTACCAAAAAGTTCTAGTGGTTACTTTGGCCATATCGCCCGTAGACAGTCCGACAACAAGTAGGTTGTTGTGGGGAAGGTCAATGGTAAAAGACGAAGAGGCCGTTCACCGCTATGTTGGGCAGACCAAATAAGGGGTGTAACCGGACTCACTTTGCCGATTGCCCTAAGACGAGCCGAGGATAGGAAAGAAAGGAAAGACCTTGTCACCGCTTCGGTAAAGGCATTTCAAGAAAGGCACGACCTTCAGCAATGAAGAAATCGATGAAGAAGAAAGAAAATCATCGTGAGGAAACCTACACGTTTCGGATTTATTTCTCATGTTGTGGATATTCTCAACGTGTAGTGGATCTGGTTCTACTGTCTAAGGCTTTCTTAGGTCAAACAACTTTATTGTAATTATTATCCGACTTTCCAAAATCTGGGTACTATTCAAGTTAAGTTACTCCGGTCCGGAATCTGAGGCATTCTTCACGCGCTTTTTTGCGGGCTTTAGTCGAACTAGGAATGATCAGAAAAGGAGAAACTGGCGTGTAGCAGCTATTGTGCTGTGTTTCGCCTGAGTGATGGTACCGGAGGCCCAATCCGGGGTAAAGGGTTTAAAAGGTTGGCAGTACACTTGTGACTCCACTGCTGGTGTCGCGGGTGTTCATGGGCGGCGGCAATCGCTTACCATCAGGTGATTCGTCTGCTCGTCTGCCACCTATCACATAAAAAAAAAACAATAATAAGCACTTCTTTTGGCTAGAAATAGTATACAAGACATATCTTTTACCCCAAAAACCGCAATAATAAAATATCTATCGACTGCTCGTCTGCAAACTATCACATAAAAAAATAAAAAATCAGGAAAGGATATAATTATACGTACCTATCTAATTTCAGCTGGTGTCCTGTGTGTTTGCTAAATTTTCCGAATCCCGATAAAGTAAAGTCACCTTGTGAACGCTTAAATCGGTCGTGCTCGAGGTTTTCAATAACTTTACGTTACGACAAAATTTATTGTAGAATACGTGCAGAAAAACACCATAAGTCTGAAAGCGCTCTCAAGAGTTCTCTCAATATATCAAATAAAGTACCATCTGTCTTTTCGAACACGGAAACTATAAATACGGTCACTTTTATAACCATTTAACAGAAAGTATGTCATTACTTATTTTATGTTTTTTCCTTTCATACAATATCCGATCATGGCATACGCCTATAAGTTACATCGGCAAAATTCGTCTTCACAGAAGAGAAAGTTAAATCCGATTAATTACGATTGCGAAAGCAGTTGAAATACAACTGCGTTACGTTAAGATTAAATACAATTAATCCAGGGAGGAATGCTATCTCTCTCTTAACCGCACTCGCACCGAGTCGCACCGAACATGGCGCTGACGCATCAACCAATAAGAAATTGTAATTTTTGGCGCGCGTGAATGGAGCGTAGTGATTGGTTTAAGATTTTGGCGCAGGAACATTAGGTGTCTATCTTACCTAAAAATGGAATGGAGACATTTTTGTTTCAAGTGTCATGATGTTAGTGATGAACGGATTGTAGATTTTACGTAACATTGTTATTTTTTTTTTATGTGATAGGTGGCCGACGAGCAGACGGATCATCTGATGGTAAGCAATGCCCATGCTATGCCCATGCCCATGGATACCCGCGACACCAGTGAAC
This sequence comes from Marasmia exigua, assembly GCA_019059595.1. Lineage (NCBI taxonomy): Eukaryota > Metazoa > Arthropoda > Insecta > Lepidoptera > Crambidae > Marasmia > Marasmia exigua. The sequence continues at coordinate 10,646,289 of CM032482.1, read as the reverse complement.
ATAGCTCGGGTGTGTGATCACCAATCCGCATTAGGCAAGCGTGGTGATTAAGCCTAATCCTATCATAGTAGTGATGACTTGATTTCTGTGATGGAGCCCTTTGCCCTGCAGTGGGACAGTATATACTGATACTTTAATTTACTTTACTTTATCAGTATTGTATCTTTTGGTCTAGTTTGTGTAGTTTGAATCCGAGCATGCACTTTTGGATTTTTCAAATCTATGTGCGTATTTCTACCACTAACCTGTCGATGAGGAACACATCGTGAGGAAACCTGCACGTTTCGCACAGTTTCTGTAACGTGTGACCATGATTCAGTTTGTCCAGTTCCCCTGTCACAGGGTGGTGGTGCGATGGTCAGACGGCAGTCTCTTCGACTGACCGGATGGCGCAATTGGTTGTGACCCTGCCTCTTACGCCAAAGGTCGTGGGTTCGATCCCCACCCTAGACAAACATTCGTGCGATGAACACTTGTGTTTGTTCGGTGTCTGGGTGTAATATATGTATTTAAGTATATATTTGTGTTCCTCTGTTGTCTGATGTCTGTAACACAAGTGCTTGAGCTACTTAGTACGGAATCAGGTTAACGTATGAGATGTTGTGATAATTTAGATTTAGATTGTAATTACCAGACTCCCCAAATCCTGAATCGTAGTCTAAGCGTACCTCAGGCTCCAATGCGATAGCTTTGGACGCAACCGGGAATTACACGCAAAGATTAGAGAGAGGTCTAGTTTGTCTGCCTGGCCCTAGAAGACCCGATTTATTCCAAGGCCAAGGCAGACCAAAAAAATGAAGGACGGGACGATTCTGAGACAGATTGGTCGTCTGTATCTCGGGGCTAAAATGGTTGAGGCCTTTGCCCTGTGGGAAATAAAGCCTCCGTATAATAATGTTCAGCGAGGATTAGAACTAACAAAAGCAGTATGGAAATGAGCTTCTGAAATGTAGGGGGATATCGCAGTGTAATGAATAACAGTGACTCTACTTGATCTGATCAGCTGTCTGCCTGAGTGTATGGCTGGAGATTGGCTTTCAATGTAAGTAATCATTAAGGTGACGGGTAGGACACACTACAAAAATGTTGGGTCCAACATGTACGCGAAAACAAAAATGTTGGGTCCAACATGTACGCGAAAAATTTATTCATGCCAAAAGCGGCTAGTTTTGGCGGTAATCAATTTTTTCGCGAACAAAAACGGACCCAACATTTGTGCATGGTTATTTAATAAAGTGTTTGCCAGGAGGTTGTAATCCCGAAATTGTTTAAAATAGATCCGGTTTAGCAGCTACCAATTAAAATCGATTGGTGTCGCTAGTGTGCGCTACCCGTCACCTTAACTCTCTGTTATTGCATGCCGATATTATTCGGTTAAACGTGAGAATCTAAACGATAATTTTATGTAACTTACTGTAACCACATTTACCGCATTAAATGATTACTGATTTCTGATTCATTTCAACCTGTCCTCGGTTTGATGCATCTAAATTCAGTCATCCCACACAGTTCATGACTCCATTTAGTCGGAAGCCGCCTTACGCTAGGCTTTCTATGTTATGGTCAAGAAAGTCAAAATCACTGATGAATTCTTCTATCCCAAAGTCTTGACTTTTGATTATACAGAGTCGTTAGCGAAACTAACAGTGACTTCTTAAAAAAAGGTCAAGTGACATTGGTAGAAACGATCTATTATGTTTTTAATGACAGAGATTTCAAAATTCGCAGGCGTGCGTAGAGTGTGTGACGTCACGTTATAACGCGTAATAGTAAAAGACACGGGTGACGCTGCGCATTTATTTGGAAATTAACTATCTAGGAAACAACACATATTTTTTTAAACCACCGAGTTTACGGAGAGCTAAAAAATAAAATTAGTGAACATTCTCCATTCTATGTTCTCTATGTCTTCTTGCTACTGTGAGTTATTATACTGCGGTGATATTAAAAACGCGAAATCTCTCCCGCTTATCTGGTTTACATCTCATTAAACTTGTGCGCAAGAACAGGACAATTTGGTGCATACGCAAACGTTTTCGAGCTACGAGTGCACTTAGCAAACAAAACGGCTTTGCGTCATTCCCATAGCTAAGGGCTTGTGTACAACTTGGTGGTTAAATTAGAAAAGGAGTTAAGCTAAGCAGTCTGTTATAGTGTTCACACATAAAAGTAAATACTTTGTGGTGTACACCTGGCTTAGCAATCTTTGTAGTCTCTTTAGCGCTTTATTCGTAAACATGCAATAAACCCTTGTTAGGTAAAACGGTGTTAGAGAGCAGTTTTGACGTTTGAAACAATAAAACCATACAAAGTTTTCAAAAAAAGAATGATAACTGCTTTATAACACAGTTTTAGTTAACAAAGGTTTAAAAAACATTTATGTAGAAGACCCTAAGGACTTGAAATATCTACTACTAGATTATTTTAGAGTCATTTATATTTTATAACATCCAATCGAGGGGAAGGGGAGTTAAAATGGTTGGCAGCGAACTTGTGATGTCATTGGTGTTGCAGTGGGTCTGTTGGGTGTCCAGTCCATGAGTGACGGCAATGGGTTACCATCAAGGGATCCGTCTGCTTGTCTTTCACCTATCACTGTCCAATAAAAAAAGACGCTGGACAAAATTATAAATAAATAACACACTTAAAAATTTCATCGCGTATTCAGGCGGGACTCGAACCCACACCTTCCACAAGCCGGGTGAATGTTCTTTTACAAATTAGACCACTGAACGCGTTACTGAGCCGATGAAATTTGTAAGTGCTTGATTCGACATGAGCTGTCGATAGTCTCATCAATTACTAAAAAAATATAAATACTTGTATCAGAAAACATTATGTTCAATGACCTCACCGCAAAGTGAAGCTTTTTATGGGTTCAAAGAAGGTACAGTCAGCATCAAAAGTAGCTTAACACTTTAGTACCGTGTCAAAGTATTTTTTTACGAACCCCTTGGAAACTGCCTATAATAGGCAGAACAGTTACTTTGACATGGTACTAAAGTGTTAAGCTACTTTTGATGCTGACCGTACTATAAACATGTATCTACTATAAAAATGTATATTTTAAAAAGGACCTGTAACTACCTACTGATGTAGTGGTCAGACTTTCAATGTCTAATTTGTACCGAAATTAGGTATGATTTCTGAATTACCTCTTCAGTGCCCCGTGTGGCAGAAGCCTTAAGTAATACATGTTCCGTGGACCCATTAACGGAAATGGGACCAAATGTTCCATTACCGTTTTTCCGAAGAACGGGCAAGAACTGCCACGCAATTTACTTTATGTACAGTTGACGAATTTTTCGGTGTACCAGTAATTACTTGGGGACTACGGTGCGGCGACCTCATCGTGCGGCTCCTCGGTAGTATTTTTGCTCTGTTTGGAGCTTCCAGCGGGGGACCACAGTGCCCCAGGGCAACGGCAGGTAGTAATGGCAGCCGCTATAATGCCGATAGCTGCACTATAATCCTTTGTGCGTCTTCGCCTCTTCTACTATATACTGTAAAGCGCGGCGATCCCTGGATGTCCGTCTCTAGTTTGTAATCTTTTTCATTGCCATAAGATCTTCTTCGATGCAATCGCACCATTTCTTCTTCGGCTTTTCCCTTGGTCTCTTCTGCTGCGGCTTCCAGTTGGTCATTATTTTTGGAGCTCTGCTTTTGTCCATTCTCTCAACATGTCCTGCCCATCAGAGACGTTACGACTTGATGAATCTGACAATCGATTCAAGATTCATAAGTGCCTCCAGCTCATGATTACGGTATTCCCCGTTTTCGTCTCTGAAAGGCTAGGATAGGATTTCGGCCCAAACACTTTGCGTAAAACTTTTGCTTTCAAACACAGCTAGTTTCTCGATTTCCTCAACTGTCTATGACCATGTCTCACACCCCTAAGTGGTGATGGCTGCTTATGGTTTTTTTTTATATGGACAGTATGGATTTTGAGCTTATATAGTAAGTAAGTATTTACTAACCAAAAATTGCACATACATATACAATTTTGCTATTAAAATTTATATGTTTCGAGCGAAGGAGTTTGCTTAGAAATAGAACCTTAATAAAATGTTAAGTATAATAATTTGGCCCGTTTGGATCAGTGGTAGTAAAGGCTACCTCTGGTGCAAAGGTTGCGGGTTCAATCCCCGCACAGTACAAACATTTGTGTGCATGAACATGTCTGTTTGTATTGGTTTGGTTGTTTTCTATGTATTACAAGGCTGTAATACAAAAGAAAAGTATTATATGTATATATTTTTAATACCGCTGTTGCTAACTATCTCGAAATCCGCTCAATGGAGGTATGTGATGTTGTGTATTTGTTATTATTGATAAATTTTATTTTAAATTCACTACTGGCGCTGTTTCAGCGCATAAAGAAAGAGAAAAAGGTTACACACGTACATGAAACTCGTTTCTGTGGCCGAGAGCAGACATCAGTCCGTGCCAGCAGAGGGCAGCGTCTGACCTGACTAGCGTCGTAGACAAACTGCCGCAATAATAAACGCGCCTTGGCTTACGGAGAAAATGTTGACGTTCCCTGTTCTCTAAAAGAATAGGCACTCTTTATCACATTAAAAAATGTTTTGAAGTTAAAGCCAACAGAATTCAAAATCGCCCAATCAATGACCACTAAACCACGTCACTCGACTTTGACAGAGTTTATATGTGTTTACCGTAGGCAACTCAGAATAAGCCGTGAAAAGGGGTGAAAGCCAAAATCTTGTTAATAGTATTTGAGCCTGTGTTTAGCTTGTCAGTATAAACTGGGTCAAGTGAGCTACTTTGTCACACTCAAGGTGGAATACCAAAGGACAATGGCGAACCTCCATATACAATTTTTGTAAGTATATTTTTTTGCGTCTTGGTATGAAAAATGTGTAATAATATACAACTTCGAGTTCCTCAACAGATTGATTTTAGGTACACGATTGTCGTAAGTCTGGTAAATAAAGGTTATTTTTTAATGGCAGATGAGCAGACAGATCACCTGATGGTAAGCGATTGCCGCCGGCCATGGACACCCGCGACACCAGTGGAGTCACAAGAGTGCTGCCAAACTTTGACCTCCCTCTCCCCCGATTGGGCCTCCGGTACCATGACTCACGCAGCGAAACACTAGGACACAATGCTGTTTCAAGCCGGTTTTCTGTGAGGCCGTGGTATCACTCCGGCTGGAGGTATATCTATAAGATTTGAAGGTTTTGAGATTATGTCTGAACAAATAATATGTAATTAAACAAAAACCAAATATTTACAGTATTTTTACGTCTAATAATCTACAGACAGGTACTTTATACAGAGTTCCAAGAAGTTAGGGTCACTTTTGACCAGATGATATCACTTGTGAAACCCCAAAAGCCCGCTCCACACTTAGTCGCGTATTGAGCGCGAAGAAGCCGCGAGCGAATACGAAGTGAGCGGATTCGCAAGTCGAGGCTATGATAAAAAAACTGTCATTTAAAGTACCGTCCCGTAACAAATGAGAATATACCTGTCCCATTCAAGCAAAAGAGACGCACAGCTCACGTGAGGTCGTGAATTCCGTTTCTATTAAACCCTCTGCTTGAAAATTCGGTTCAACATACAACAAACAAGTAATAAGAAATAAATGCTAAAATAGATAGCTTAAGTCAAAGGTCGCTGTCCGATTCCCACACTCGACAAACATTAATTTAAAGAACACTCGTGTTTGTTCAGTGTGTCTAGGTGTAAGATAGTTTTATAAGGAAGAGGTATTATTTGTGTTTCTTTTTTATGAGAAAGCAGTACCTTACCATCAGGTAATACACTTATTACCTGATGGTAAGGTACTGCTTTCTCATTCAAGAAACGAGAAAGGCCGGCAATGCATCTCCACTCCTTCTAGTGTGGTTGATGTTCATGGGTGGCGGTGATCACTTATCATCTGATTATGATTATGATAAATGATCACTATCATGATTCAACGATCACTATCATGATAAATGAACACTATGTGATAAGTGATCACCGCCACCCATGAACATCAACCACACTAGAAGGAGTGGAGATGCATTGCTGGCCTTTCTCGTTTCTTGAATATTTCAATCTCTCTCTATTGTCTGATATCCGAAGTATGTACAAGTGAAGTTTGTTGTTTGTTTGAAATTAATATAATAACATTGTCTTACAGATAATTCCATCAATCACCAATCATATAATATTTTCTGATAAAGTATATAAAAGTGATAAAAAACAAAGCAAAACCGTCCTGCTTACTAAGAAGTACATCTTTCATAACGATCCATTGAAAATAAGACGTAATTCGACAACTGAAACCTTCAAGCAGTCTCAAGCCCCTATTATAGTTCGTATTAATATAGTAACTCTTCACAAAACGAGTCTCTATTGTTAAAAGTGTAGGGTTCATATTGCGTTGTTTAGCGTGATAAGTTGGTCTCAACGGAAGATTTCTCTAGACGGAATAGTGCGATCTTCAGGTCTCAGCGCAGGATTCCCCTGTTTGCTCGCTGTATAAACCTACACTTGAGGATAAAGAAACTAGGTTCAAGTTTATATTAAGTACCTTAGGTAGTTTGGAATGCCGCTGTTGCAATTTTTTCCACTGTCTCATAGGTTTAAAAGCTTATGGACTTGAATGATCCTTATCGTTTAACGTAGCGCGTACATTTCCCAGTTGCTTCTAATGCCTGGAGCCGGGGTACGCTTAGACAGGATTTGGGGAGTCTGGTAAATTACAATGAAGTATTATTCCTAATGAGGGTTGCCAAGAAATTGTAATGATTTTGTTAATGTCAATTGGGAATAGATTAAATCAATGTTAATCAAATTCTGGCGGTAGGAGTCAAACCCTCCGCATGGGTTGATGTAATTCAAAGATTTTAAATTAGAATCTTGTGGTTTTTATTGAACAAATTTGGTGTTTATTGCAGTGAAGAGCAGTGAAGAGCCGCGAAGTGGGCCTGATAATAAGAATCGTTGAATTGTTAAAAACTGCTATTGTGTTTCGAGTCAGTTGTCAATCGAGACAACTTGCTTGGAGCTAATAGAGTCTTATAACCCGCGATTGTGTTTAGAATTGTATCGGCAGAATCCGTAGGTCGAGAAAACTTAAAACACCGGCATTTTATTGAGGGACTGTGAGTTACCACTTATTCTCATTAAGTTACTTGACATTGGATTGGACGATATCTTTGGGTTGAGCCATAATAAAGCGGGGTCTGAATCTAGCGGTGTATCTGCTAAAAGTCCTTCGCGGGCGGGTGTGCGGCCAGGGCGTGCTGCATGCATGTCGCTGTGCGTGCCGGACAGGTACGTTTGGCGCAGACGGAGGCCGCCTGTTCGTAGTCCCGCAGTTGGAACAACAAATAGGTCATTCGTCATTTTCTGACGGCGGCCATCTTGGATTGGAAATTTTTCACAATTAATATATTCTGCTACTCAAGTCCTTTTATATGATACCCATATTGTGGGAGTTGTGTTAAAACATAAAATCCAAATCTTTGTGACGGCGGCCATCTTGGATCGATTTTTATCCAACATTAGCTAAGAACACTCTCTCCTTATTCATCGTTCAAACAAAAAAAAAACAAAATCAAAATCGGTTCATTTTTTCGGGAGCTACGATGCTATAGACACACACACAGACACGTCAAACTTTAAAACACCCCGTCGTTTTTGCGTCGGGGGTTAAAAGGAGCGCCATTAACACGAGGCTTGCGTACACTTAACAAAGTCGCTGGGACCGTCGACGTGTTTAGGTAGCTGGTCTTTGACTGAATTCATTTGAAAGGTTACTTTGCTTGCTGTTTGTTATAGTGCCAAATAAATTAAGCTAAGTAAGTAATCTACACTATCGAATTGGGGTAACCTGTAATATTACTTGTAGGATTTTTGAATGTATAAAATATAAAAAAAAAGTTACATAAGATACTTGTAGTTATAAGAAAAGTGTTCCCAGTGTTAGTATGTTATACTACCAACAGCGTGGGTACGAACCGATTGTTTTCCTCGCGAGTGTACTTAAGCTGTGTGCTCACTGTTCGGATCGGAGCCGAGATGGGGCGGAACTCGCACACTGTGTAAATCGCTTACGAGAGTGTACCAAAATTTAATCACGCCTTATCGGTCGAGTAACTTCTGAATCCGTGCGAAAACCGGTTTTAGCTGGAATTTAAATTATCAAAACATGTTTCTTGGGATCCGTTGTTCGCGTATTTCTTGGCACACCGTCTCATTGTGGAGTATTCTCACCATACGTTTGATCCTTGTATAAGTATTTTGGACGACAAGACGTCGGATTAAGAGTGATAGAACGAAAGTGGAATTGGGCAGGACACTTAGCTAGGCGCGGTGATGGCAGGTGGTGTAAAATCCTGACCGATTGGTGTCCTACAACCGGCAGACAAAATATGCCTTGTATAAATAGGTTCTTTATTTTTGAAAATAGGTTAATGTATAAGAGGTTGTCTATTCATTACATTATCTTATTTATAATAGTATCTCCATATGTAGGTCCGCGGTTTCCTGGCGCCACATGTATTGTCGCCCACGCTTTTCTCTTACGACTTCTGTCCTCGCGTGGGCGTTATTCTTACAAAACTACATCAAATGAAAATGTCAAGGCAAAGTATGAGTATTATTTTGACCGTGGGAAAGCCACGCTTCGACATTAACTGGCCGGCTCTATCAGAGTGATATCACGGCCGGCCAGAAAACGGGCGTGAAGCAGCACAGTGCTCTTTTTCGCTGCGTGAGTGAGGGAACCGGAGGCCTAAACAGGGGAAAGGAGGGTTTAAAGGTTGGTAGCGGTAGTCACAAGTGTGACTTCTACTGGTGTCGCGGGTGTCCATGGCCAGCGGAAATCGCTTACCAGGTGATCCGTCTGCTCGTCTGCCACCTATCCCATAAAAAAGTCATGGTTACAGACGTTCAAAAGGCCCGTAATGTAATACCATGCTACGAACTATACGCTTTGAATTTCAAGCACGTTAAGCGCTCTGTATAACACGCAGCGTGTAGGCGGCTTGCATGCGAGCTAAATGGCGTAGAACGTTTAATTTCGTAGCACGCTACATCGCGTAGCACTTGCTAAAGATTGGGTGATCCGTGGCCCACCCATCTGTATCAGCCAGTATACTGTCCCACTGCAGGGCAAAGGCCTTTATCATAGAAATCAAGTCAGTGCTACAATGATGGGGTTAGGCTGAATCACCACGCTTGCCAATTGCGGATTGGTGATCACAAACCTAAGCTATATTCGAAACCAGCTATCAAATAAATTAAAAATCACACTATACATAGTAACATATTAGATTGCGTAGAACGCTTGAATCTGATAACACGCTATATTGCGTGGCCCGGTTGAACTCATAGCACGTTATGTTGCATAGCATGCTACAGTCGATATAGCACGCCAGATTGCGTATAACGCTAGATCTCATATCACGATATATCAAATAACATTGTCAAACTCATAGGACGATATGTCGCGTAGAATGTTAGATTTGGTATAGCACGCAAGATGGCGTAGCATGCTAAATTGCGTAGAATGCTACAAAAGCACTTAAAGTACGTTATCGTATAACAACGTTCAAATTCGTAGCACGTTATATAAGCCAAACAGCGTAGCATACTGAATTGCGTAGCGCGTTCCATCTTGCAGTACGTTGTATCGTGTAGCATGCTAGACTGCATTGCACACTAGATTGTGTAGCACGCTACATTGCATAGCACGCTTGATTGCGTAGCATGTTCGATCTCGTAATACGCTATATCGCGTAGCATGCTAGATTGCGTATCATGCTAGATTGCGTAGCACGCTGGCTGGATTGTGTAGCACGCTACATTGCATAGCACGCTGGATTGCGTAGCATATTCGATCTCGTAGTACGCTATATCGCGTAGCATGCTAGATTGCGTATCATGCTAGATTGCGTAGCACGCTGGCTGGATTGTGTAGCACTCTACATTGTGTAGCTCACTGGATTGCGTAGCACGTTAGATTGCGTAGCACTGGCTGGATTGTGTATTGCGCTACATTGCATAGCACGCTGGATTGCGTAGCACGTTCGACCTCGTAGTACGCTGTATTTCGTAGCACGCTAGATTGCGTAGCACTCTGCCTGGATTGTGTATTGCGCTACATTGCATAGCACGCTGGATTGCGGCTACGCAATCCAGCGTGCTATGCGTACGTCGAACGTGCTAACGTTCGACCTCGTAGTACGCTGTATTGCGTAGCACGCTAGATTGCGTAGCACTCTGCCTGGATTGTGTATTGCGCTACATTGCATAGCACGCTGGATTGCGTAGCACGTTCGACCTCGTAGTACGCTGTATTGCGTAGCACGCTAGATTGCGTAGCACTCTGCCTGGATTGTGTATTGCGCTACATTGCATAGCACGCTGGATTGCGTAGCACGTTCGACCTCGTAGTACGCTGTATTGCGTAGCACGCTAGATTGCGTAGCACTCTGCCTGGATTGTGTATTGCGCTACATTGCATAGCACGCTGGATTGCGTAGCACGTTCGACCTCGTAGTACGCTGTATTGCGTAGCACGCTAGATTGCGTAGCACTCTGCCTGGATTGTGTATTGCGCTACATTACATAGCACGCTGGATTGCGTAGCACGTTCGACCTCGTAGTACGCTGTATTGCGTAGCACGCTAGATTGCGTAGCACTCTGCTTGGATTGTGTATTGCGCTACATTGCATAGCACACTGGATTGCGTAGCACGTTCGACCTCGTAGTACGCTGTATTGCGTAGCACGCTAGATTGCGTAGCACTCTGCCTGGATTGTGTATTGCGCTACATTGCATAGCACGCTGGATTGCGTAGCACGTTCGACCTCGTAGTACGCTGTATTGCGTAGCACGCTAGATTGCGTAGCACTCTGCCTGGATTGTGTATTGCGCTACATTGCATAGCACGCTGGATTGCGTAGCACGTTCGACCTCGTAGTACGCTGTATTGCGTAGCATGCTAGATTTCGTAGCACGCTGGCTAAATTGTGTAGCACGTGAAACGTAGCTACATTGAATGGAACGCATGGCTACTTAGCACGTTTGATCTCGTAGCATGCTACATAGCGTAGTATGCTAGACACGAAAAATGTTAATAAACTGATTTGTTAGACTAGCGGTTCATTAAAACTACCAAAACAAGAAAAAATTCACGTAACATCGTAAAAAAAGCCGAAACATCATTAGAATTCTTAAGATGTTTTATTCCACATTCAGACTGGGTGTATTATCCTTCGTGAGGGATCCCGGACACAGATTGATAAAAAAAACGAAACTTTTACAAAGTAATATTATGTTTGACAAGGAACTGAATACTTTTCGAAGGGAAAATATTTTAATATGTACAATCTCGGTCAGAGTTGGAATTGTGATGTTTCAATTTTCGAAAAGATGGGGAAAATAGGTTAAGGAAATGTTTTGAATAAAATCTATTACGTATAAGAAATTCATCTTACGTTCGCATATTCTTCAAAGTGTTCGCATCATCTTAGCGTGTAATTCACGAGGGAAAGATGTCGCTTCGGTGCCCGAGGTACGCTTGGAACATGATCCAGGATTCGGGACCAACCCTTAGACAGGGAAGCAGATCAGCTGGATCAAGGGTTCAAGTTCAGAATCATTATCTCAAATATTGTAGGTATCCACTATTTTGAGAAACTATTACAGGGCGTCACATGAATACCTTTATACTTATTTGACTGCCTCGGTGGCGTAATAGTTAGTGGGTCGCACTTTAAAGCGACGGTTGCGCTTGGGGTCCCTGGTTTGATCCCCGGGTCGGGCCAAAATTTGTACCTGAGTTTTTTTCTGTTAAGAAATTCTCATACTAAGCCCGGAGTCCGGAAGTTGGCGGTCTTATACCCCCCGTGCCTTGGAAAACACGTTAAGCTGTTGGTCCCGCGCCTAATCTCTCATCGGTCGTGTCACACTAGTGTCCCATCGAAATAAGAGAGTACGGGAATAGAGAGTGCACTTGTGTCTGCGCAAATACTTGTGCACTATAATATGTCCTGCGTCGTTGGCTGACCGCTGAGATTGGCCGCCATGACCGAAATATCGGTTTGGAGGACATTATTACTTATTTCACCTATTTGTTTTGTAATGTGATATGCAATAAACTGAAAATTGAATGAAATAAAATTGAATTGAAATGAAATAAAATTTAATCGAAATGAAATAAAATTGAGTTGAATTGAATTGACTTGCAGGTTTCCTCACGAGGTTTTTCCTCCGTGCTAATAATGCATGCTCGGTTTCGAACCATTGCTATTATTTTCCAAAGTGTATTTATTTATGACTAGCTGGATGGCTCATTTGGTAGTGACACTGCCTCATACGGCAAAGTTCGTGGGTTTGATCCCCACCCTGGACAAACATACATGTAATGAACATTTGTGTTTGTTGAGTGATAATATGTATTTAAGTTTATATTTGTTTTGTATTGTTTTGTTGGATCTCTCTCTGATATCTGTTATATAGTAACACAAGTGCTTAAGCTACTTAGTACGGAATTAGTTCATTATATGAGGCGTTGTAGGAATTAATTATTCCGTAGAATATCGTCCTGTAAGTATTCTGCTTTACGACAGTGGTGAGGCTTCGTTGTATTGTCTCCGAATAGCAGCATTAATCCAAAAAAAGCAAGAATATGTTCCCCTTTTCCATCTAATCTCCTTTACCTCAAGGTTATCTGGTAGAGATCGCTCCCAGCCATAAGACCGCCTAAATTGTACATTGTATCTTTCTGTATACCTAGCTTTTAAGTTTTATATATTATGCAATAAAAATACAGATCTATCTATCTATGTGCAACGTAATTCACCGCGGTCTACCCACTGGTAGACCGGACCGGACTGGTGTATATCACCATATACACCCAAATTTTTTTATCGTTTAGATGCTGATAACTACATAATAGGAATCGTGAATGAAGATCATTTAGCATGTTAGATCAACAAAATAATCGAAAAAAAAACAGCTTTCCCATGCATTATTGCCGGGTGGATAGTCTATTTTGAATTGGACAACAGATTCTTTTTATTATTTTCTTGATCTAACATGCTAAATGGACTTCATTCACGATAGGGACCTGTTATGTGCTTTTCGGGATGTACATAAATGATAAAAAAATAACCGTGAATTAAAATGTGAGTGTTTATTTTATCACACACATAACACCCCTAGTGGAAAATAAGCATATGTGATCTTTCATTGAACCATCTATTTAATCATATTTGAGAAGTCTCTACGTTTGAAGATACATATAATTATAATAATTCTCACAACATCTCAAACGTTGACCTGATTCCGTACTAAGTAGCTTAAGCACTTGTGTTACAGATATCAGACAATAGAGGAACACAAATATATACTTAAATACATATATTACACCCAGATACTGAACAAACACAAGTGTTCATCGCACGAATGTTTGTCCAGGGTGGGGATCGAACCCACGACCTTTGGCGTAAGAGGCAGGGTCTACTACCAATTGGTACTACCAATTGCGCCATCCGGTCAGTCAATGTTGTATGTCAATATGTTGAATTTATTTATTTCATATTTTTCTTCTTTAATTTGACGAATTAATGGAAGAAATTCAACAAATGTATCTTTAAACTTACTATACAAATATGATAAAATAGATGATTCGGCTGCAATTTCCTGTACGTGACCTCCACTCGAGGACCTTTCCGCCCCACCGGCCGTCTGTTCTCCTCGCTATGTGCCCTGCCCATTGCCACTTGAGGCATGCAATCCTCACACAGGCACAGGACCTATCTGTGTGGAGAACATTGGGGGAGGCCTATGTCCAGCAGTGGACGTCTATTGGCTGAAATGATGATGATGATGAGATGATTCGGAGTAAGATAACTTACGTTTATTTTCCCCTGGGGGTGCGACATGTCAACAATGTCAAAGGATATTCCACATAATTTGTAAACAAACAGGAGTTGATAACCCTAGAAATGGTTACAAGTGAGCATATGAGTACAATTTGTCCACACTCTTAAAAACATATGTACATCATACATCAGGCTACAACAATCTGTCAACATTCTTTGATTGATATTAAACCGAACGTGTTTGACATTACAGTGAGAATCGACTGAAGAAATGTATCAGTTTTGTAAACTTTGATGTGTGGATGTACATCCGCCAAAGTACACGGTAGACCACTTTTCAACCTTATTCCAATACTTTAAGGTCGAGAACTGGTCTACCGGGAACTTTGTCGTTGTACGTACAATTAGCCGAGTGGCAGCACTCTAAGGGCTTTATTCATAAACGTTTCAAAAAACTCTTTTGGATAAAAATCGTACAAAATTGTCAAAAAAAGAATGAAAACTGCTTTGTAACACCGTTTTAGTTTACGAATCCCATATTACAAATCCCAAACTAAGGATAGTCCCGAAACAAAACTCGTGATATGAGATTTAGTACGGTAATAACCTTAGGTCACGATTTATAATAAGGGTGCACAGATTTAACAAACATTTATGAAAGTCTATGCATGAAAATGAATGATGCCAGTAGCCGTTTTCGTCATAGTGCTATGGTAGCTCCATTGGCATTGCTCTGGCTTGGGAGCCCCGTTCTCTCCTGCAGCCATTCGGTGTCTAGACCTTTTTGACGCATTATGCTTATATGTCGAGGCACAACAGCATTCTAAGGACTTCATTCATAAACGTTTGATAAAACTTTGTTAGCTTAACGATGTTAAAGAGCCCCTTTGATGAATGAAACAAAAAAAAAATCGTAGAAAATTTTCAAAATAAGAATGAAAACTGCATTATAAAACCCCTTTAGTTAACAAAGGTTAAACAAACAGTTATGAAAGTCTATGCTTGAAAATGAATGATGTCACTGCTGTTTACGTCACATCGTGGTATGGTCGCTTCATTGGCACTGCTATGGCTTAGGAGTCCCGTTCTCTCCTTCAACCATTCGATGTCTTGACTTTCTTGACGCACTATGCTTATTAAAGTACTGAGAAGGCGGGATTGTCAATTGACATCAATAAGACAAAGATTTGACTGACCGGATGGCGCAATTGGTAGTGACCCTGCCTCTTACGCCAAAAGTCTTGGGTTCGATCCCCACCCTGGACAAACATTCGTGCGATGAACACTTGTGTTTTTTCAGTGTATGGGTTTAATATATGTATTTAGGTATATATTTGTGTTCCTGTATTGTCTGATATCTGTAACACAAGTGCGTAAGCTACTTAGTACGAAATCAAGTCAATGTATGAGATGTTCTGAGAATTATTATTATTAAAGATGATGGTGGTATCTAATATCTCTGATCGGCACGCGGATATCTGTGGGAGGTATGAATATAGAGCGAGTTCTATGTCGAGGCGCGTTTACATAGGATGTGATAAAATTTAAGTTTCCTTTTTATTTTAATATAGTTTAGCGTACTTTTGTCTCTTTATTTACGATTTCAAATACGAAAAGCGGAGTTGTAATATCTTTGCCATTACTGTTCCACTGCATTTTCCTAGAATGGTTTCATTTTACTCTTTTGGAGTTAAAATGCATATTGAAACAATTGCGATGTGGCAGCTTGAAGTTTGTGGTGTTTTTTTTTCTCTAACGGGGAATGTTTGCAAAAAATACACAGATAAAATACTGAAATAGTGCCAACAGAAAGCTTAGTCATAGTAGAGTAATATAGCAAGTACCTAAGCAAGGCTGTAGTTTTCCATAGTGAGTGAGACTACCGGAGGCAATCCGTGAAATCGTGGGGAAGGTTGGCAGAACACTTGTGACTCCGGGTGTCACGGGGATGATCCGTCTGCTCGTCCGCCATCTTATTACAGAAAAAAACCTCGACTTATATTTGCGATACACGTTTGTTTCTAAGAAAAAACATCTCCTAAGGTGATCTGGTCCTCGAGGGCATCGCTGTGGGTGGAATGCTAAATATTTTGCAAAATTGTAATAAAAATGTTGTTAGGAGATAAAATTCATTCAAACATGGGAACTTGGAAAAAATATTTTGGCTTTCATTCTAAATTTACTTATTTTAATTTGTTGTGGTTTAAATATTTATATCTTTCCTATGTATTACTGTGCTTATGTATGTTACGTCTCCTATCAATGTAAATCTTTTATGTGGTCAATAAATGTTTACTTTACTTTACTTTTTTTACTTTAAATATATCTGGAGATTTTTAATGCAAATAAGTTTAACTCTTATTGATTGCGATACACGCTTCATAAGGAAAGTTCCCTCACTCTTACCGAGGTGTCGTAAAAGGCGACTAAGGTAAAGCTGCTGGCATGATCATCAGCACCCAGGGAAGGAAAACTCTGCATTTATATCAAAACCCTCGCCAACCCGTCAGCCAAGCGTGGTGAGTAAGGCAATTACCCCTCATGTGATTGAGGGAGGCCCGTGCCCCAGCAGTGGGGACTTAAATGGGCTGACGATGATGATGATGAAGGAATGTTCTTCAGTGCCATCAACCATATTCAATTAGCATTTAGCTAGAAGTGTCAGTATAACCTTAATGTGACTTATCCATCTCAATTCAAAGTTAAGAACACCGATAAATCTCGCTTTATAACCCACTTTTAGTACCCACAATTATGCTACTCACACGTACTATAACAGTAATGTAACACACTATTAAACTGAACTTTGCGGGAAATCTTGGCCTAACTAAAGTGATGGATGCAGTTAGAAACTGCAGCTTCAAAGGAGTTAGGAAACACTCATTTAGTGTTGTAACACTTTTGCATAATGCTTATAAAACTTTTCGAAGTGCACGGACAAAGGATTTCGTATTTTTTGTTTTATAGTTTTTGATGGACATGGCTAAGGGAAATTGAGTAGTTTGAACTGGCTTCGTCATTTATGGAACTATTATGTACGGTTAGTCCACAGACTAAGGAGAAGATACTGGGTTAGTCATACATGAAGATTATAAGCCGATTCGACTAATCTCATTTCGATGCTAAAAATATTGTTCTGTGATGCTAAAGCTTTGGTATCATCATCAGCCCATTTAAGTCCCCACTGCTGGGGCACGGGCCTCCCTCAATCACATGAGGGGTAGTTGCCATACTCACCACACTTGGCAGACGGGTTGGCGAGGGTTTTATATAAATGCAGAGTTTTCCTTCTCTGGGTGCTGATGATCGTGCCAGCAGCTTTACCTTAGTCGCCTTTAACGACACCTCGGTAAGAGTGAGGGTGGCCTGTTCTATTCTGCCGGGGACCACACGGCAGCCAAGCTTTGGTATAGCGCTGTCATTCTATGTAAATCTGACGTAATACCATAGATTTATCCATGGATAAAGATTGGTCGAAACGAACCTTAATATCGCGGATGTTCATGGACGACGTTGATTACTTATATATTATTAAGTATGTATGTATTGTTTATTATTATTTATGTTATGTAATATTATTAATATGTAAGTATGTATATTTTGCCATTTTCAAATTCATTTATTAAACGCCTTTGCACTGCCTTCCCCCATTATGAATACGTTATTCCTTTCCTCTACCCAAGGGTTACATATCGCAGCTGTTGAAAATCGACAAGCGAATAAATCGGCAATAGCAGAACATCTACTGGAAATGGGAGTTAATCATTGGATGGAACTACATGACCCGAAAATCCTCTCCACCGATCGTCATTATCATACCAGGATAGTACGTGAAGCGATTGAGATCAAGAAGTATAAGACTTTCAATCGGGAGGATGGATTTAAAAAATCATCGACATGGAATCCAGTAATTA
Organism: Marasmia exigua; assembly: GCA_019059595.1. Lineage (NCBI taxonomy): Eukaryota > Metazoa > Arthropoda > Insecta > Lepidoptera > Crambidae > Marasmia > Marasmia exigua. The sequence continues at coordinate 10,628,518 of CM032482.1, read as the reverse complement.
ACAAGTGCAAACCCCGTGATAGGCCGTTACTAACGCAAACAAACACCGATACTGTTGGTGTAGTGTGTCGGAGTAGTTTCACTGACAACTTATCTAGTGGCGAATTAATATCATAAAATGTGAGGGTGTCCGAAGATTCACAGCCCGGCCCCAGCAGACGACGCCGTGCTCCGCCAGTCCGCTCGTGACCACGGCTGCTGTAACGTAGCCGAAACGTAGAGCCAAATATGTGAGTACACAATGTTGTTTCACATAATAAATATCGTGTTAATCCCCGTATTGCTACATTCTAGCTACCCAATGTCTGGAAGAAATCTCTACAAGCAACAAGACCGCCTTATTGTACTGGCTGTTGTTGTTGTATCATACTTTTCGTTTTTGTGCAGTAAAGAATATCTATCTATCTACATTCTATTAGGTCTTGCTCGTTTGTCGCCTTTAGTGTACATATAAAATAATAACACTTTTGAGATAACTTGTGAGTACTGGCATTAAAGGTGTATAGAAGGCAGCAGGAAGATTCAGTGAAACATCTTAAGTCCAAGACGGTTGTTTATTGAATGTCGTATCAAAACCAATATTTTTTTTTTTAAATAATAAATTAAAAAATATTTTACAACATCACATACATTGATCTGACTCCGAGTTAGGTAGCTCAAGCACCTGTGTTACGGATATCATAATCAACAGTGGGATTACAAATATATACATATAATACTTTTCTTTTGTAAATACATACTTATAATACATAGCAAACACCCAGACCAATACAAACAAACATGTTCATGCACACAAATGTTTGTACTGTGCGGGGATCGAACCCGCAACCCTTGTATCAGAGGCAGCGTGCACTATCTCTATTCCGATCGGGTCGTCTTGTACTGTGCGGGGATCACAGATCACCCCCGTGGCGGGGATCGAACCCGCGACCCTTGTATCAGAGGCAGCGTGCACTACCACTGTTCCAATCGGGTCGTCTAATATAATTCATAACTTATTGCTAATTATAAAACTACTTAGTAAGCAGAGCGCCAAACGTTACACGCGCGACCTAATTTGGTGTTTACGATCATTTTGTAAGACAACACACTTCACTATAAATACGTCTTGCCTTTCTTCTCAGCTAGATATATTATCTACACGGTGGACTGTGTGGCAGTCAGTGTCATATTTCATTTATTTACTATTAATGATATATGACACTGTTGAGGATGGAATATGAGGCGCTTACCTATCGTCCGTGGCAGCAGCACTAAGGATTATAAGGGATATAAGGAGTATAAGGGAACTCACCTAGGAGGACGGCAGCTTTTATATTAAAGAATTTATATTACTTTTTTTTTTATGGCTTGCTGTTGCTCTTACGAGACAACTCTGCCAATGTCAAGTAATTAAAGAGACACGTTCCTTAGAAAATTTGTTGAGAAATGAGCTGGTTCTCTTCAGATGATTGAGTTTGGGTTATTATTAAACATCACCTAAAACAAACAAAACGTACACTGACATACACATTTAGAGAACACAAACTTTGTAAATTGGGAGATTCATAGAAACTGTTTATTTATATTACAAAAACACCCTTTTTTCGCCTATCACCTTGACATTTGAAATCACACTCAGTAAAAATATGAATATCAAAAGAAAAGAACGGTAAATTCAAATATATAAAATCCTTATAAAACTATAGATAATAAAAAAGTGGTCTGTCGCCAACAGACACCATCTTCCATGAGTCAAAGACTCCTGGAAGATGGTGTTTTGTGTAGTAGTAGATTTTCCTCACTCAAAAACCGAACTGTTCAAGAAAACTGGAAAAATAAATACACCCTGCCATAACACGGCCGTTTTAAAGGAAAAGCGCTGAATTTCCGGTAAGTTTATCGGTGGGGGCATAAAATACGATTTGTCCATTGCTGTAGGCGCTTGTCCACAAAGCGATGGGCCCAAGGATTAAAGACCCGTGGGCAATGGTGTGTGAAGATAAGCCTCAACACTGTGCTCTAATTTGGAAATAGCTTATGGACTCTTTTCGTGTTGTTGTCTTGGCAGTTACGGGACCATTGGTGGTACAGTCAACAGCAGAGCTGCATAGGTTCACTGTTTCTGACTCTTAAGACCAGAGGTCGGATTGGTGTAGAGTTATTTTGCTACTTACACTGATTTCATACGGCGAAAGAATAAAGTGGATATTTTTTTTATGGGATAGAGGGCAGACGAGCAGACGGATCACCTGATGGTAAGCCTCAAAAGTCGTGATTAATTTAAAAAAGGTAAAAAAACGTGATTTATTATGTGATAATCCCCAAAGTTGGTCAACTTTGATGTAGCTCACAAAAAAAAATATACATGTGTGCCAAAATATTACCTCGGCATCATACTGAGTGGAAGCCCTTTTAGTGCTTGATTTATTTTAATTGTGTTTTTTTATTCTTGTTATATGATTTGTAACCTGTATAAGTACTGAATAAATCTTTTCTTTCTTATTCATGTCGGATTGAGAACCTCCTCCTTTTTTTTAAAGTCGGGTAAAAACCGGCGGGAAGCAGTGTAACTATGTTTCGTCGCGTGATTGAGGATACCGGAGGCCCAATCCTGGGGATTTAAAGGTTGGTAGCGCACTTGTGACTCCACTGGTGTTGCGGTTGTCTATGGGCAGCGGCAACGCTTGTCATTAGGTGATCCGTCTGCTTGTCAGCTGACTATGACATAAAAAATTCTGTAGTAATTTAGGACATACGGTCAAATTTTATTTTTGATTGTCCATTACAAATTTCGGGAAGATCCATACTAATATCAACATTTCAATGCAAGTACATAAATAAGTCTACCTAATTTCGACCTCTGCTTATAAGACGAAGGGTTTTTTCCTATGTGTTTATTTTCAGAAATTGGTATTTGACTTGCGATTGGGTACAAATCATGTGGTTTTCGATTATAGTAAGATATTTTTCATTGATCGCGAGCCACTAGTAATATTTTACTCTTGGCTACAAAAATGAAATGAAAAGTTCTACGAAAAAAAAAACCGCCTTCAAAAACTACTTCTATTATCTAGATACTAATTTTGTAAAACATTCAATTATTCAACAGGGATTTGGCGCCAACTTTCGAGTGTACTGTTATAAAATGTAATCTGTTCAAGTGTATGAAGTGTGTTAAAAATATTATTTTACACTTTTTAGTTAGTGGTTTTAAAGGCGGTTTTTATTCGTAGATTTTTTTAATGCTTATTAATGTCTCACTTTTTGGCAGCAGCCGAACTAACAGCCTAAATGTGAGTAGAGTATTGAAAGAGTTATCTTTTAACTAACTGTTGAAGAGTTGACTTCCCATTATCAGCTGAGCCACAAAATTTATACAATCAGGCATAAATACTGGTACATCGTCAGCCCATTTAAGTCCTCACTGCTGGGGTACGGGCCTCCCTCAATCACATGAGGGGTAATTGCCATACTCACCACGCTTGGCAGACGGGTTGGCGAGGGTTTTGATATAAATGCAGATTTTTCCTTCTCTGGGTGCTGATGATCATGCCAGCAGCTTTACCTTAGTCGCCTTTTACGACACCTCCGTAAGAGTGAGGGTGGCCTATTCTACTCTGCCGGGGACCACACTGGTACAGCTTTGACAAAATATACAAAAACATTACATGTGCCTATAATATTGAAGGGTTGCCCTCGATTTCTCTGGGATCCCATTGTCAGATCCTCACAAGGTGACAATGACCAAATTGGGAGTGTTTTCTTTTAAAATAAAATAAGAATTCTGCAAATCGGTCAATAATTGGCGGAGAAATCGGTACATCGAACATAGAACCTCCTCCTTTTTTGAAATCGGTTAAAAAAAGACAGAAGAGTTCTTAAGGCGATACTCTGATGACGCTAGCGCCGCACAGTGATTTATATTGACTGCGGCGAATAGGAGACTTTTTTTTAAAGTGAGCAACAGATAGGTACTTACCCACGTATAGGTGGGTCGCAAAATAAATAATATTTTGCGACCCACCTATACAGGGTGTATCTGTGAACATTTACATCCCTTTAACCACGTGTTCTACGAACCGTTCTGAACAACATTTTTTCTACGAGTTTTCGAAATTAGTCGAATTTTTTTTCGAGTCCCTATACAAAATGACCAAGTCACATGACCGACTTTGCATGAGAAGTTGAAATTTTTTCATGCGAATTTCCAAAAGTCGTAGAACAAATTTTGTTCAGAATGGTTGATAGAACACGTAATATATACATTTTCTTCCTATAAGTAATCAATAAACTCTATAATTGATAAAAGTGGTCCTTTTTAGCAATTATCAAGATTAATCTTACTTACAGGAAGAAATTATTACATAAGTTTGTCTGGAGAAATTGTTAGTACTATTCTTAAAGCCGTGTGGTCCCCGGCAGAGTAGAATAGGCCACCCTCACTCTTACCGAGGTGTCGTAAAAGGCGACTAAGGTAAAGCTGCTGGCATGATCATCAGCACCCAGAGAAGGAAAACTCTGCATTTATATCAAAACCCTCGCCAACCCGTCTGCCAAGCATGGTGAGTATGGCAATTACCCCTCATGTGATTGAGGAGGCCCGTGCCCCAGCAGTGGGGACTTATATGGGCTGATGATGATGATGATGATGACTATTCTTAAAGTATTCATTGCTCACTTTTTTTTAAAATGTCTCTTATTCGCCATAATCAATATAAATTGTGCCTTAAGTGCAGGCTTTTATGCAAAATTGAACCTTAACTTTAGTGTAATCTGGGAGAATTTTAATCAGCCTCACCATTGCCTGCGGTTAGTGCCGATGAGCAGAGGAATTTCGGGGTCAAGTGACCGTCTCTTTTTATGGCGCCATTAATGCTGAAGTTATGTCTTGCTCCTGCTTAATGGTAGCGATATCTGATTGTTTCTATAGGCTGACCAGGAGTATAAAAAAACAATCTTGTAATATTACAAGATTGTACCGTGGGAGAGACACGCTCCGGCATGAATGGACCGGCTCGACCAGAGTGATACCACTGCCTCACAGAGCACTGGCGTGAAGCAGCGTTTCTGCTGTGTTTCACTGCGTGAATGAGGGTACCGGAGGTCCAATCCAGGGGAAAGGGGAATTCAAAGGTTGCTACTTATGATTCCACTGGTGTTGCGGGTATCCATGGGCCGTGGTAATGGCTTACCATCAGGTGATCCGTCTGCTCGTCTGCCACCTATCACATTAAAAATTACAGCAAATAGGTCGTTCTAAAAAAAGTGGCGCTGTAACAACTTGGACCCATAGACTTAAGATGCTGCTCATTATAATTATATGGTTGGATCCAAACATTAAGGAAAAATATTGAATAACTATAACTAAATAATTACGAATGAAAGAAAACTAAACTCTGAGATTACTTTAGTTCTAAAGGTCCGGAACCCTGATATTAATTAAAAACAATAAAACACATGTTTAGAAAAAATATTTATATAAATCCATACGACAACCCATTTCAGATTATTATTAAATGTCTTTATTCACAATTTTGGAATGTTTTATCTACATCATTTATTAACAACAAGTATACATCTATATCAGTGTTCTACGTACTCTTTAAAAAGGTATTTAAATGTATATTTACATAGTCTATAGTAAGTGTAAGACAGGCACACTGGTATTATGATGCTTGACATTTGAATATATAACACTAATTTTATATAATTCACATCTATTTGGAGGACTTATTTAAAAGTAATTTTAGATATACATACACCATAGTTATAAATTAAATTCTAATAATAACTTTTTGTGATTTTTAAAACCATATTATATACGTATTATTGAGTTCAAAAATAAGGTAACTATCACTTTATATATGAGTGGTTGATGATGCAATATAGTAGTTTATGTGACTGTCACTATAATGCAGGTTATTAAAAAACGAGGCTTGGCGAGATTTTTAATAGAATTCGCGAGTGTTTTAATACCTAGGGCAGTCTCGTACACTACTTTATCTAAACTCACAAACTCATGTTAATAATCTTCAAAGTAAGAAACCATACGGAAACACTTTAGATAAGCATACCCGAATAATGTAATTTTCGTAGCGTAGCATATATCGTAATCTACTGATTGTCACCAACCATAACTAATGATTCGGTGGAGCCAAATCCACAAAATCATTATCACGTTCAGAAATTTTTGACAAACAAAAATTATCTACAAAAAAAATTCTACGAAAAAAAACCCCTTCAAAAACCACGAACTAAAAAGTGTAAGATAATATATTCAACTTTTCATACACTTCACATAACAGTTTATAACAGTACCCAGTCATCAGATCATGACATCCCTGGCAGCCCCCCCCCCCCCCCCCTCAACCAAATAACGAAGGGCCAAGTGTACATACAGTATTGAAAGAGTTATCCTTTAACAATTAACCGTTAAGGAGTTGACCTTCCATCTTCAGTTTAGCTACATAAAATTATTACGATCAAGCGTTAATAATGGTGTAGCTTTGAAAAAAGTACAAAACATTACTAGTATCTATAAAATTTGAGGGTTGCCCTCGACTTCTTTGGTATCCCATAGTCAGGTTATGACATCCCTGGCAGCCCCCTCATACCAAATAACTAACAGCCTAAATGTACAGTAAGAAAAGAAAGAGTTATCCTTGAACTCCTAACCGTTGAGGAGTTGACCTCCAATCATCAGCTGGGCCAATTTAAAATAATACATCATCATCATCATCATCAGCCTATCGCAGTCCACTGTTGGACGTAGGCCTCTCCAATTGTTCGCCACTGTGATCTATCCATGGCTTCTCGCATCCAGCTCTTGCCAGCCATCCTGCGCAGATCGTCCCCCACCTAGCCAGAGGGCGCCCTACATTACGTTTGCCAAGACGCGGTCTCCACTCCAGAACTCGTTTACCCCATCGGTTGTCGGTTCTGCGGCTAATATGGCCAGCCCACTGCCACTTAAGCTTAAAAAATAATACAATTAGGCGTAAATACGGTGGTGCTGCTTTGAAAAGAAAATACAAAAACATAGTGTGTTGTGCCTATAAAATTTGAGGGTAAACATAAAGTGTCATTATGCAACACCCTAACTTTTGAGGTTAAAGCTATCAATACTATAAAGCCTGTCAAAATGTGTTTACTTTTCTTAATTTGAAGATTAAGACATGAGTGTAGATAAAATATATTTCTCGACTCCTATTATGTTTTTTTATTCTTATATTTTTGAAGAATTGTGATTTTATCATAATAGTCTTCACCTTTCTAACGTTTATAAAATGTATAAAAATGATTTCAGAACTTGCATATATTTACATTATCATGACAACGTTAGAATACACATATACTATAGGTACATATACAGATTTACAGAGTGGGTATTTCAGACCTCGCTCTCAAATTGTAGGGGAAGGAGGGAGATGGCAAGAACGCATAATATGATTTATCCATAATTTAATACAACTTAATATATTTTCTAGGAATTGCTTACGATATAAAACTTTGCATAATTTTAGTCGTCTTTATTGACATTATAATTTATGAATTATCCATTTTTGATATTATTTGTTTATATAATATTATTCATAAACACTGTCGTGTGTAATTAACAATATCTAATTCACGGGTGACCAACGTGAAAAATTATTCACCAGCCTAGAAGTCACTGTCAATTATATATTTTTTTCATTACAGATTTCGCATTTTTATAGCTTACATTTGAAAGTATTAAACTAGGTTGCCCTAGAAGGGAAACCCCTTGTCCTTAATATCCGTAAGCAAAGATCGAGTTGTCTATCATGGATGGTAGAGTAAATAGCAATATTATCATAATGTCCTCGGCTGCAATACTGGTAAGATGTTGTACGCAGACTATGGTAACTTAACGGGTGGCTAACCATACATTTTTAAGAGCGTCGAACACATAATAACAACCCTTAATGTAATTTCTTTCTAATTACATTTAAAAATCTAAATAAAATGTCATATTCATAGCTAACAACAACAAATTGCAATAAATTTATTTGAGCAAATAAAATCAACAACAAATTTAAAAACCATTTCAACACATTTTTATGACCAGCAACGTACCCTATTTATTATAAATGTATGGTATTATAATATTTTAATTTTAAATGTTGTCTGCAAAGTGTTTTTTTTAATTAATAACAATCAAAAGAATGTGTACTTTACATTCGGTGTCGTGATATGCTGGATTTGAACTATGTTTTTAAAACAATATTAAAATTATCAATAATACTCTACTCATGTTTTTCCTAATAGACATTACCTGTGACTGTGAGATAGCCACGCTTCGGGGTGTATGGGCCTGCTCGAATAGAGTGATATCAGAGCCTCACCGGTGTAAAGCAACGCCTGCGTTGTATTTCTCCGAGTGAATGAAGGTACTGAAGGCCCGATCCGGGGGAAAGTTTGACCGTTGGTTAAACTCGACTGATGTTGCAAGACTCTATGAGCGGCGGCAATCGCCTTCGGATTATACCACGGCCTCACAGAAAACCGGCGTGAAGCAGTACTGTGCTGCGTTTTTCTGCGTGAGTGAGGGTACCGGAGGCCCAATTCGGGCGAAAGGGAGGATTAAAGGTTGGCAGCGCACTTGTGGCTCTACTGGTGTCGCGGGTGTCCATGATTGGCGGCAATCGCTTACCATCAGGTGATCCGTCTGCTCTTCTGCCACCTATCATATAAAGAAACAGCTTTGACTAGCCGGATGGCGCATTTAGTAGTGACCCTGCTTCATACGCCAAAGGTCGTTGGTACGATCCCCCTGGACAAATATTTGTGTGATGAAAACTGGTGCTTATTCAGTGTCTGGTTCAAATATAGGTATTTAAGTATTTATTTGTAATTCTTAAGTTGTCTGCTATCAGTAACACAAGTGTTTAAGCTACTTAGTATGGAATCAGGTTCAATGTATGTGATATTGTATATAAAACAATCAAATATAAATAGACTAACAACGTCACATACATTGGATCTGACTCCGAGATTCGAGCTCAAGCACCTGTGTTACGGATATCAGAACTAGTAGCGGATTTACAAATATACATATACATTTAATACAAAGAAAAGCTATGTTATGCGTTTTTTTAAACACATTCAGATCTGGAATGTAAATAGTTAAATAAATAAATAGTATAATACTAACATTTACGAACAAGGAGATCACAATAAGAGTTAAAGACAAAAATAGTACTCTACACAAACCGCTTTGATACTTGCATCAAATCAATAACAATCAATAATACTGATGGAAGGAATAATTAGACCACAATATTTTACAATTTATAAAAAATTAGATAATGTAATTTTGTATCTAAATTTTAACAACAACGATATAAATTATTTATTTATTTTATGTGGAAAATATCACCCACGACATACCTATTTGATTTATATTTTTTTACAATTTCTTACATCAAGTTTTTACTTACATTACCTTAATAAAAATGCGTTTCATGCGGTTTTGCGTTATATTTGACTAGAAAAAAATAGCAGTCTTAGTAATTATGATGGGCTATAAAAATAAACTTCTTGGTGGTACCAATTACGAGAACCTAATCAAATTCTGAATACATCTAGAGCGAGTGTGTGATAAACTTTCTAATACGTTTAGTACTAAGGTAATATTGGCGTACGCGTTTTTTTTCAGGTCACGAACGAGAAAATAACTATATGACAATATTATGATGTTAATTATACAGTTGGCTAAATAGCAACACATACTACCTACTTTGGTAAAAATAAAATGATGTAAGTATTATCTTGAATACTTATCCCTTATTATAATTTAATATTACTTAATATTAATACATATCTTATAGGTATATTTATTTATTTGTATATTGTGGGTTGACACTGCCCTTATTATTGCTATGAGTATTTGGAATTTCTGAGTATTTACATATTTACAATTTCATGAAGCGCATTAATTTCCTTTTGAAAATTTTAGAGAAACATGAAGTATCGACTCTTTTTGAACGTAAAATATTTACACAGCTAAACGGTAAATCACAGCTTCTGATTGAAAGTTATATACAAAAATGCGTACACTGAGTGATGGCTCCTATGATATTATAAACACCAGATCCCACACTTTACTATCATTATGGTCTCTTATTATGCTTATAATTAATTTTAAGTTTCAAGTTCATCAAGTGATGATAAAATATAATTTTGGCATGCTTTTAACTGTCTGACTGACTAAACTGTCAATTTTCGTTAGTCAGACTATAAAGTAACAATATTAAGCTTGTTGCATGTTTTACGCGTAATACCTATCATATTTCATTATTTAGACTAGACAAATATTTTGGATTTAATCTTTAATAAAACCGCGCTAAATAAAAATAATCTATTTATGACAGTAAAACATCTTATTTAAAATCATAATTATTTCTCAGATTGGGCATAGGACACGAAAATAAATAATAATTTTCATGCATTTTTTTTGTGCAAACCAATATCTGAGGGTATCAAATGTAAAGCATAACGCGAAGAAAGAGCACATTACATGCTATTCTTTATTTTTACAGAGTTAGACATTATTTTAAAATTGATTTTTATGCTTCATCTTAATGTCATTCTACTAAATAAAACCGTTTGAGATTGTTAAATAAAAGTGTATATTAAAACATGTTTTCGTTTTGATTTATCCATTGAGTCGACCTTCTGTACAACAACACTTAGACTAGTTCGAGATCACTTCAGCTTTGGTTTGGTATGTAACTTTCTTTTTGCTCGCATTCCTCTTAATCGACGGGTTCCTACTTTCGCTGTCTAGACTGATTTCGGAGACGGACTCTGCGTCGGGGCAGTAGGGGAGGTCGGGGCAGAGGTGCCTGTCGACGCACTGGATGGGGTCGTCGTAAGGCGCGTGGTGGTCGAGCGTGCGCATCCGGTAGGCGTCGCCTCGCCGCGCGCGCAGCGAGCGACGCTCGCGGCATCAGGAGCAGCGTGCGCGGGCGCCGCGGCACGTGCCCGCGCGGGCTTGGTGTCACAAGCGACACATCTCGTGCTGCGTCACCGATGAGTACATCATTGTTGATACGGGGTACTGGAATGTAAGGTTATTAGTTAGTTTGGTGTAAAAACTCTTGAATTTTGAATTTATTTAGAGTGCGACAAATCGATGCCGCAATGCCAAAAATTGAAATTAATGCTATTTTTAGCAAGTGTCATATACTATATCTTGTACTATCTTTCACACTTAGAAACGTCAAATCAGTATACATTTTAGGGCTTAAGTCTATAAGTGCAACACAGAAACACCATGTACCTACTGGAATCTATTTTAGAAAAACAAGAAGTTTTCAAGGGAAATTACAACATTTAAAACTTTAAAGGTTTAATAGTAGCACATGATTTAGGTGTGACACTGATAAATATTTGGGTTGAGAAAAATAAGATTACTCAAGGAAAACACATTCAAGTATATCAAATTCATGCAAAACACTTTTAACTGTAAATACGGATATGTAAAAAGTGTAAATTTTTCCAAAAGCCTCAACAATATGAAATTTATGATCCAGAAAGCTTTAAGTAATCATTATCATCATTTAGAATTTTTAAGCCCTTCTTATTCATAATCTGGAGGAAAAAAACATAGCGTTATCGACATGAAGTCATATTCGAAATTGCCAAAACCTAAATCTAATCGAACATTTTCTACTACAGCAATCTAAAAATCTTATTATTTAAAAATTACAAAATACCATTCCAAATGCGACTTCATGACAAGTGTGTGAGATATTTTTTTTCATAAGTTTTTACGTCTGAAAAATTTCGTCCATTATTATTTAAAAACAACTTGAACATCACTAAGCGGTAATAATAAGTTACATAAAATGTAACTTCAACTAAGGCAAAAATAATCAAAAGTCACATATCTTATTGGGGCTTGCCGTGGTTGGGTTGAAAAAACAACAATCAGTTTTGCGTCAAACGAAATGTCATGCGTGTGAACAGATGGGGTTTGATAGAAGATGAAAGTTTGCGACACTAACATAGTTGGGGGCGATACAGTCGGGATCGAAAACCAACGAAACCAAGTGCAGACACAGATCTTTGCAAAACCGACGTGGGTGGTACGCGGGGGCGGATCCTGAGAGAAGCGTTGCCAGTGCGTTATCCTTGAGCGATTTTGCGTGTTTTTTTAAAACATAAGTTTGGTACACGGACTCTTGGTCCGTGACCTTTTTAGAATTGTTTTGTTATTTATGTGTTTAAATTGCTCTGCCTTTTCTGCTGTTTGCGTAGGAGGGGGAGGGATAGAAGTTAATCATAATAATCATCTTTGCGTTTTGTCCTGGTTGCTTCCCAAGCCGGGGGCCGCTGTAATGGGAGTTAAGATATGGTTGTTTTAAGTACTAACAGTAAAAAGTCGTACGTATGCCCGTGTGTACAAAAAAAATATTTCAAACCGAAGCAAATGATCACTTCCGACCTTAGCTGAATAATTGGAGGTGATTTTTTTAATTTAGGCGTGGAAATCGAGGTAACAGGTCAAAGCCTTGAGGTGACGGATCAACAGCCTTCTGGTTACTTTGAGTTTACTTGACCTTATAAATATCATATTTGGAAGGCTACAATTAAGTGATTTTTAGGTCCTTCATCTCAGCGTGAAATTCCCAGCTGCGTTCAAAGCTGTCGCCTTGGAGACCGAGGTACGCTTGGATCGTGATTTAGGATTCGAGAAGTCTGGTTATTACAATAAAGCAACTGCTGACAGACAGGGGAACCCGACCATCTGAATTACGGTTACACGGTTATCTATCCGAGACATGCGAATTTAATTACGATATGTTCCCTCACTGCCATGCTAATGATAGAAATATGCACAAATATTTGAAAATTCCAGAGGTGTATGCCATGCCATTCTTACCATGACCCCTCAAATAGAAGGCGCGTTCTTACGCGCGTTCCACTGATCTACCATCGCCCTACTGATTTTAGATATATGCTAACCGTGGGAGAGTCACACTTCTGCAGGAATGGGCCGGCTCGACCGGAGTGATACCACGGACGCAGAGAAAACCGGCGTGAAGCAGCACTGTGCCATGTTTCGCTGCGTGAGTGAGTATACCGGAGGCCTAATCCAGGGGAAAGGGGGTGTAAAGGTTGGCTCTTATGACTCCACTGGTGTCGCGGGTGTCCACGGGCGGTGGCAATCGCTTACCACCAGGTGATCCGTCTGCTTGTCTGCCACTTATTAGATAAAAAAATGTAGAATTTTAAAAAAGTTCACGTTACGAGATTCGGTCTATCGTCGACATGTTGTGATCCCATAAAAGTCAACCTGACCGTTAAATCTATCTGTTAGAAAGTTAACTTAGGTTAAGTGGACCACGGGCTTCCAAACAACGGTTTTAAACGTAAAAGGGAATGACACGCTGTGACGGTGATAAAAAGTTCACTCATTTTATCTAAAAAACATTTTTTCACGCGAGAAGGATACTTTTTCTTTTTCATTCATGTAACGTTACTTTTGACAAGCCCCGCCTGGCAACATTACCAAGGAGCTGAGACCCTTTTACAAAGTTTCTGTGACAAGTAGATACAATTACACAGCGGACTATTGTCAAAACATTTCAAGATCGAAAACTATGTGGTGTCTCTTCAATGGAATAGTTTTTCAATATGTCTCTTTTAGAACATGGGCAGATGTGTGATGAAAAGCTACTACACTATGATTATGTTACTTGTAACCTTTATCAGACTAGCAAACGGACCGCCTGATGGTACGCGATGTAATATGGTACACATACATATTCGTAACTTAATTGAGCTGTTTGGAAATTGGTGGGTATTTTCTAAATGCATATCACGTAATAGTTCGTCTAGTACAAAAAACGTTGAGAAACAACTTACCAAACTACCTACTTTCCAAACTGAATTACCAGTGTCCAGTTACGAAAACAGGAAAAATATTCGGCCATCTCATATTCGGTTACTTTTGCTCCATTTAATGTTGAAACCACACACTTTAATTCATCATCGTCAGCCCATTTAAGTCCCCACTGTTGGGGCACGGGCCTCCCTCAATCACATGAGGGGTAATTGCCATACTCACCACGCTTGGCAGACGGGTTGGCGAGACACACTTTAATTACTTTACACAAATTGACTTCATACAACATTTGATTTATCATCTTATTTTTCATACTAGAGGAACTATATTGCATTGGGGCTCGTATGGTTTTTAATTACATTTCTGTAAGCTGAAATAATGACATTATTTTGCAAAATTTCAGGAAAGTGAAATGATTAAGCATATTTTTCTGAAACGGTTGAACTCGTAATGAAAGCGTTTTTTTATTGGTGTCTTTATTATTTCTATGGCATTTTTTTGAGCCACGTATGATACGGGTAAGTAGAGCCTAAAGCAACGAAACTCTATACGAAAACTTACAGGTAATAAGACTATACAAATGCTTCTCTATTCCTTCAGCTGAAGGTTCAAAATTAGACTTTTGCATTTCGGTATTGGGCACGATTCGGTTTACCTCATAATATTTATTTTATTATTTCCTTTATTTTATTTTGTGTTACAACTAAACTGTATGGCTTGGTATGATAAAGACACAACATTGCATGCAAGTAGTAGTAAGTAACTGGCGAGTTTCTTGCCGGATCTTCTGGACTAGAAACAACTTTCCGAGCCAGTGGTAGGATCCCATTATGTTTATTATTTGATTATTTTATTATATTTTATGTATCAACATATATATGTATTAACCTGTAAATTATACAAAAGTACTTATAAATAGTTTTAAATAATTCTAATGCATGATGATTTATAAGTGCTGTGTACAAGCCTATGCAAATAAATATTAAAAAAAAAAATGTTTATTCGTTTCAACAACAACCATTACAATTTAGGTGTTGACATCCTCTAGTAGGTACAAAATTAGCACCTATGTCAGAGGAAGCCACTCTTCCTTAACAAAAAATCAGTTACATACAACAAATAAACAGCGCATAAGGATATATCTGTGTGTGTGCGTGCGTGTGTGTGTGCGTGTGTGTGTGCGTGCGTGTGAGAGAGAGTATGTGTATGATGGATCACCATCTCAAAAATTCCAGAAATTCCAAAAATTATTTGAGTTTGAGATTAGTGAATAAATTGTTATTAATATTTTTTTCAAAGTTGCCGACCACCAGACGCAACCTACCCATGGATCCGCCCGTGCACGCAGGGAGCACACGTGACAAAGTGCATACATACTTCACGTACCTCCGTCGGATCTCAGACGATCGACAATAACAATTTAACGATCCTTCATTTCGCAAGACGTCTTCTAATTCGCTAAAAGTGTCAAAACTCTTGGAACATGTAAATTAGACAAGGCACTTGGAAAACTTGAAAACGCCGAAGCGACTTATAAAAATTGTATCGCTATATGTAGGTTTGTTCACAGGAGTTTTGTCTCATTTGCTGTATGCCCATCAGTTCGCTCGACGAGTAATAGCGACGGGTGGTGCGTAACTGAAATGAAAAAATCGATGACGATCTAATTAAGAAGCAAACGGAATATGCAAATCAAGTTAGAAGTCCTCGCTATGTTTTCTATTCTATTTCGTGCGAAGTAAGAAGGTACCAGTGAGGGATTAGCTGTGATTGCATGAATAAATAATGTAGAATTGCCTGATTTAGCTGTCAGTTCATCTTTTAGAAAGTTTATCAACAGACTTAATAAATGACACGTCTAATGTAGCTGACATAATATTTAATTAAAAACTTGTGGGCTGACTTAAAATACCCTCCAACCGATTTAGGTTAAGGCGGCCAATCTCAACGATTAGCCACGTACCAGGGATATATTATAGTGCTCCAGTGTGTGCGCAAACACAAGTGCACTCTCTATTCCCTTGCTCGCATATTCCGATGGGACACCAGTATGATACGACGGGAGAGGGACCGGTCGGAGGAACAACAGCTTAACGTGCTTTCCGAGACACGGGGGTACAAGACCGACAACTTCCAGACACGGGCCTGACACTGAGAATTTCTTAACAGGAAAACTCAGGTACAAATTTTGGCCCGACTTGTGGACCAAAACCGGGATCTCAAGCGCAGCCGTCGCTTTGAAGTGCGACGCACTACGCACTGCACCAAGGCGAGGTAGTCAAATCGTTAGGTTATTAGTAGTAGAGTTACCTATCATCCAATTTTTGATGGATTAATTTTCAATAATATACTATAATACAATATAATATAAGTATACTGATTTCGATATGCCCTATCGCGATGTCGATATCAGATCAGCTGATTCCTATTCCCATATACACCGTGTTTTTTTATACCCGAGACACTCCTCGAAGACATTATACTAATGACAAGATTTTTTTTTCCAAAGAACAAACGGTCAAATCTCAAAAAGAAATCGCCTTCCCATACAAATTGTCTCTGTTAGCGATAGATCTGGTAACCCTGTTGCTAGGTGATTTGTTGACTGTGGTGTGCGTAGCAACGGAGTCTTAGCTTGTAGCCGAATAATTCTTTACTTTTTCCCATATTTTTTGTGATTTTATTAAATAGGTATTTTTTAAATTCTATTTTGATTTCGTACTCAATAGCCTCTATCAGCTGATCACTTTTCTAGGCAATGGTGACTTTTTTTTGAGATTCGACCCTATGTTTCTTGGGCATTTTTTTTTATTTTCGAGCAGTTTCTCAATTCAAAAAATAACGTATTTTTTTTCTATCAAATGACAATATGTGTCCCTTTACTACTGAACATAAGCCACTCTCATGCTGCACCACAGATATTTATCCCAGGCTCATATCATCGAGTTACCGATACGAAGACTCCTAAAATCCTTATTCATCGAGTAGCAGGGCTCAACTCAATAATAATTGATTACTTTGGTACTTTCTTACTTCGCAGGGTAACCACATTGAACTTATAGAAAACTGTAATGTATGGATTAGTAATTGAAGGCTAGGTGGGAGGATTAAAGAATGTCAGTTAGACGCTTTTATGAGAAAACACCATTTTAAAGTTGTTTGTTGACTTGACATTTCTTGTTTTTAATCAGCCTGGAATAATAAATCTAATTGTCATCGACTAGTCCCAGGTGAAGGGTATCACGTCCCTAGCGACGCCCATTTTTTAACTACTAAACCAAATCTATTTTAACCTAAGATTTATTTGCGGACCGTCAGTGACAATAGTTCACTACTTTTTAGTCTATTTTGTACTCGAAACTTTGGTTAACGACAAAACTGGCCACTTTTGGCGTGAATCTAAGTTTCGGATACAAAAACAGATCAAACATTGTACATGAATTTCTTTTAAATAGTGTCATGGAGACGACCTGTTGCTCTAGTGGTTTAAATACCGGGCCGTAATCTCAGGGTCCTGGGATGGATTCCCGGGTCGAGCAAAATGTAAGTTTAGAATTTTTCGATTATAGCTCGGGTTTTGTGATCACCAATCCGCATGGCAAGCGTGGTATTAAAGCTTATCCCATCATAGTAGCGATGACTTGATTTCTATGATGGAGGCCTAGTTACTTACTAGTGTTATATTTGCCGAGTCTCTGACGATCCGTTATTGTTAAAGATAGATCCTAGTTTAGTAGTTACAGATCTAAATAATCTGGCATCGCTAGTGTGGGATACCCTTTGAGATTGTAGGAGTAAATTTTAATTAAACCTCATTATGTGCAAATTTATAAGGCGACACGAAGTGTCAAGTTTCTGTCTATGGTAGAACGTTTTTCTTGCCATGTATGAAATCCAGTAAATATACTCGGACTACTAAAAATTCTTGTCGTTTGAATAACCTACGCCCCACTGACCGGCAAAACAGGTGCCATTAATTAATAGGTTTATTCATAAAAGATACTGATATTCTTTATTCTTTCTGCCTAATCTTTTATCTCAATGCCTTTTCTTCAATTTTGGCGTCGATATTACAGTTTTGCATAGTTTCATGCGTCAGTGTATATTTGATTTATTTTACAAGCACAGTATAACAACAGGTAAGGAAAGCTCTTGTTATACTGTGGTATAAGGATAGCATCCTCACCTGGGATTGTTTGAACCGCAGCTGTGGCTGATACTTCCGTCGCAACTTCCGTGGACAGCACACACAAAGTATCCTCAGGAACGCCCTGGAACAATGGAAAAAGTATTGAAAAGTTGAACTGATTTTTTTTATGTGATAGGTGGCAGACGAGACCTTGACCTGGTGGACCAGTACAGCCAACCTAGTCAAGAAGTTCCAACTACCTGACCCGACAACCCAGGACAGATTGTCCTGGCGCAGAAGGATAAGGAGAGCCGACCCCACCTAAAGTGGGAACAGGCAAAGAAGAAGAAGAAGAAGGTGGCAGACGAGAGCGATCAACTTATGGTAAACGATTACCGCCGCCCATAGAAACCGGCAATACCAGTGGGGTCAGAAGTGCGCTGCCAACCTTTGAACTCCCCTTTCCCCCCGGATTGGGACTCCGGTACCCTCAATCACGCAGCGAAACACCGCACAGTGCTACTTCACGCTAGTTTTCTGTGAGGCCTTGGCATCACTCCGGTCGAGCCGGCCCATTCATGCCGAAGCGTGGCTTGGTGTGAATCATTTTTCTTACTGTTAGACATTAATTATTTTTTTGTACTAGAGGCGACAAACGAGCAAGCGGGTCACCTGATGGGCAAGCTGGATAGATACTTGAGTAATCACCGCCGTCAATGAACATCAGATGTTCAGATCGAAGAAAATCTCGTAATATTAAGGTGACGGGTAGGGCACAACGGCAATCGATTTTAATTATTAGCTATTAAGCCGGATCTATATTAAACAATTTTGGGATTACAAACTCTCGGCAAACACTTACACTATTTATTAAATAACCATGCACAAATGTTGGGTCCAACGCGTACGCGCAAAATGATTTACGACAAAAGCAGCCACTTTTGGCGTTAATAAAATTTTCTCGAACAAAAACGGACCCAACATTTGTACAAGGCTATTTGATAAATAGTTTAAGTGTTTGCTGAAATTGTTTAAAATAGATTGGGTTTAGTAGCTAAAAATTAAAATCGATTGGCGTCGCTAGTGTGCCCTACACGTCACCTTAAAACAGTTTTGCTGGTATCAAAATTTACAATGAGATTTTCATAATCTGTATTTCCGAAGATATTAACTAATGAAATGTATATATGAGGCTATAGAGTTTTGAGGAAGAACTTTTATTGCTAGCACTAGTTAGCAAATAGATCAATTTACAAACAGATTTTTAATATTATATACATTTTTTTATTATTATTTATAATAAATATTTCACAACATCACATACATTGATCTGACTCCGAGATCGGTAGCTCAAGCACCTGTGTTACGGATATCAGAATCAACAGCGGAATTACAAATATGTACATCTAATACTTTTCTTTTGTAAATACATACTTATAATACATACAAACACCCAGACCAATACAAACAGACATGTTCATACACACAATTTTTTGTACTGTGCGAGGATCGAACCCGCAACCCTTGGACCAAAGGCAGCGTTCACTACAACTGTTCCAAACGGGTCGGTCATCATACGGGTCGGTATACATGGAGATTGCCTCGTTTACCATCTTAGATAGAAATAAAAGGACATTAAAACAATTCAAATGAAAGTGGCTACGCATGTGCTACGATATGTTGTGCAATGCTACGAATGCTACGATGACTACGACTTAATGCTACAACTGCTTAATCGTAGCAGACTTTTAATAAATGGAAGATGCTGTACTATTAAAAAAATCGGCGAAAACAAACCGCCTTCATAAACCACGAACTAAAAAGTGTAAAATAATATTTTTATCACTTTATACACTTCAAATAAGACTGACCGGATGGCGCAATTGGTAGTGACCCTGCCTCTTACGCCAAAGGTCGTTGGTTCGATCCCCACCCTGGACAAACATTCGTGCGATGAAAACTTGTGTTTGTTCGGTGTCTGGGTCTAATATATGTATTTAAGTATATATTTGTGTTCCTCTATTGTCTGATATCTGTAACACAAGTGCTTAAGCTACTTAGTACGGAATCAGGTCAACGTATGAGATGTTGTGAGAATTATTATTATCATAAAAAAAAACATTTTATAACAGTACACTCAAAAAAAGGTGTTACCGGAGTCGGCGCTCAATACTATCTTGTAATTTGATACAACAATCAATTATTTCACAGAGATTAGGCAACTTAATTTTAAAAGATTTACCTGAAATAAATACTTTATTTTTATTAGGCGCCGATTTCGGTAAAACCTTTTCTCGGGTGTACTGTTATAAAATTTTATTTGAAGTGTATAAAGTGATAAAAATATTATTTTACACTTTTTAGTTCGTGGTTTATGAAGGCGGTTTTTTTCGCAAACATTTTTTTTCAGCTTTTTAGTAAGTATCTCATTGAGACACTTTAAAGACCTTTTTAAAATTTTATGGTTTTCATTTTTTAGCAGCCCCCCTTTCCTTCCCCCTTCCACCCCCGCCAAATAACTCCTTGTCGTTAAGGAGTTGACCTTTCATCATCAGCAGAGCCACAACATTAATACAATCAGGCGTAAATACTGGTGCAGTTTTGAAAAAAGATACAAAAACATTACGTGTGCCTTTAAAATTTGGGGGTTCGCAATTTTTCGCAGCCCCCCCTTCCTCTTCCACCCCCGCCAAATAACTTACAAACTTATTGTGAGTACAGTATTCAAATCGTTATCCCTTAACTTCTTACCTGTTGAGAAGTTGACCTTCCATCATCAGCAGAGCCACAAAATTAATTTAGTCTGGCGTAAATACTGGTGCAGTTTTGAAAAATGAAGTTCCCCTCAATTTTTCTAGGATCCCATCATCAGATCCTGATATCCTGATCATGGTACTAATCCGGGACTATCTACCTTCTAACTAAAAAAGAATAATCTAAATCGGTTCGTAAATGGCAAAGTAATCGCCGAACAAAGATAAAAAATATATATATATATATACATGTCGAATTGAGAACCTCATTTTTTTCAAGTCGGTTTAAAAGATAGACCGGTAACTACTTTGTATTAGTGATATAAGCATGATTTTGGATTACTAATAGCAGATATTTATCATTCAAATTAAGTTCATATTGTCATCAAGCTTTCCCGCAGTTGTGTAATATAGGCAAAGTTTTAAGCACAAGTACGATGACTATATAGCAACTTTAGTAACTCCCAAGATTACAACGCCGATTTGACAAATGACTATAATTTATCCACAACACAACAATAGATGCGCAGATGGTGCCTTATAACTTGTCCAACAATAATGAAAGTACTATTTTTCTCTGGACATACTTCGTCACATGGAAACTAGGTTATGAAGCTTTACCCGTTGTATTAATATTGTATGTATACGTATTTAGTAATTGTATATGATTTTAAAGATTCGTGATGGTAGCTCAGTGGATAAGAATGCGCCTTCCATGTAGGGTCGTGGGAAGTTATGGTTCGAATACGAGCACACACCTCTGTCATCGACATTGCTCACCGGATTAGCAAGCTTAAGTGGCAGTGGGCTGGCCATATTAGCCGCAGAACCGACAACCGATGGGGCAAACGAGTTCTGGAGTGGAGACCGCGTCTTGGCAAACGTAATGTAGGGCGCCCTCTGGCTAGGTGGGAGGACGATCTGCGCAGGATGGCTGGCAAGAGCTGGATGCGAGAAGCCATGGATAGATCACAGTGGCGAACAATACGTCCAGCAGTGGACTGCGATAGGCTGATGATGATGATGATGATGATGAAGCTTTACCCGTTGTATTAAAATTATATGTATACGTATTAGGTAATTGTATGTGATTTTAAAGATTCGCGATGGTAGCTCAGTGGATAAGAACGCGCCTTCCATGTAGGGTCGTGAGAAGTTATGGTTCGAATACGAGCACACACCTCTGGATTTTTCAAATCTAATTGCGTATTTCTAACATTAGTTCGGCGGTGTGGAAAAATACTCTGATCAAATTCTGGTGTGGCTTGATGTCCATGCGCGGCGGTGATCGCTTACCATCAGGTGACTCGCTTGCTCGTTTGCCTACCTTTCTCATAAAATAAAACTTGCACGTTTTGGTTAGTTTCTGAAAAGTGTAATAATAATAATATCCTCCAACCGATCTCGGCTAAGGCGGCCAATCTCAACGATCAGCCACTTACGCAGGATATAATATAGTGCTAAAGTGTGAGCGTAAACACAAGTGCACTCTCTATTCCCTTGCCCTCATATTCAGATGGGACACCAGTGTGACACAACCGGAGAGGGATCGGGTGCAGGAACAACGGCCTAACGTGCTTTTGGAGGCACGGGGATACAAGACCGCCAATTTCCAAACTTCGGGCTGAATGACACTGAGAATTTCTTAACACGCCCATAGACACGCAAAAATTCTCAGTGTCAGCCCGGAGTCTGGAATTTGTCTTGAACCCCCGTGCTTCGGAAAGCACGTTAAGCCGTAGGTCTTGCGCCCGATCCCTCTCCGGTCGAGTCACACTGGTACCATCGGAATATGAGGAAATGGAGAGTGCACTTGCGTTTGCGCACACACTTGAGCACTATAATATATCCTACGTAGATACTACTACTTGATCTGCTGCTTTCCGTGATCTTCGCATGTTAAAACTGTTACTTACTTTATTTCTATCAGTGAAGACCTGTTATTAGCTTTAAGACGTTCATTGTAAATGCTACTGTATTAAGACAGCTGTTGGACAGCTATCTATTTATTTATTTTATTTTATTCGGAAGACCGAATTAAATAAAATAAATAAATAGATAGCTGATTGTAGATTGAGATTAGCCGCCTTAGCCGAAATCAATTTTAGGATATTATTATTATTTTGTGAACGCACGACATTCATTTATTATGAAACCCTTCCTGTGCCGATTATGCGCTTCTGCTTCGACTCCGCCTCGCCTGAACTGTCGTGTGGGCGACGCGCGTAATGGTCCAGATCCATATCGTATTATTTATCAGTAGGTACATAACGATAGTCATCAATCATTACGTCTGCCATTCTATATGCTAAACGGCATTACCATAAGCCCCGCTGATATTGCTCAACATATTTATAGTCGACAGTTATAGCTACGGTCTTGGGGAAATGAAGCCGCTAAACTGGTCCGATGGCTCATTTGGTAGGTGTTGTGGAGGTGGAGGGAAGAAAACTTCGTATTTAGAATGTAAAAATGTAATTTAGCGGTCACAAACCAACATCTAGTGAATCACCCTTAATTTGATTCGGGACAATAGTTCCACTTTTACCGATAGATGGCGTTATGTGTCGATTACATCGCGCAAACGTTTCGTGTTTTCACCTTCCTAGACAGAAGGGCGTTAAAGAACCGCAGGTAGGCCTTACTAAAGGTGGAAGACAGCCCCAACCGCGCCATTTAGGGACGCCTCCCATCCCATCCAGGAGGAATGAGAACCATGCCAAGACAGTCATGAGATGCCGTCCGGATAAAGGGTTTACCCCAAAGCCCGAACTGCACACAAGTGCAAAGAACCCCAGTAGAAGTAGTCGTGTTTTCCGATTATCTAGGATCCGTAGGATTTACCTCTTAAGAAATGTGTTAGGTGATCCTTGAACTTGCAGTGACCTGTCTTAATGTTTGTCCAGATTACATCAAGAATTTAAGACGCAATAATGTATCAAGACGGGAATTAATACGATATTTATTATGTGAAACAATTGAATTGAGTCCGCTCGTGACCACGGCTGCTGTAACGTAGCCGAAACGTCGAGCCAAATATGTGAGTACACAATGTTGTTTCACATAATAAATATCGTGTTAATTCCCATTTTGATACATTATAGTAATAATGCAACGAGAAAATCTAAAAAACAATTTAAGTCGCCTCACTTCAAGTTCAAGCATTGATAAGTATATTCTATATCGATGAGTTCAATGCTTTTATTTGAGCGTTTTACACGGGAGTGTAGTTCATTGCTCTTTAATAAGAAGATCGTTATTAAAGCGCAGAAAACTTTCAGCAATCAACTGCGAATCACGTGCAAAACAAGCGATTAAAACTCTGAGTCGACTCCTGCGTTGTCATCGGTGTCTCCCATTGGTCCTTTGTGCAAAATCGCATACACGATAAACTGATATTATTGGTGTTGCCACAACAGTTAGTTTGTTACAATCTACTGTACGTATTAATTAATATCCTTCAACCGATTACGGCTACGGTGGCCAATCTCAATGATCAGCCACGTACGCAGGATATAATTATAGTGCTCAAGTGTGTGCGCAAACACAAGTGCACTTTCTATTCCCTTACCCTCATATTCCGATGGGACACTACTGTGACACGGCTGAAGAGGGATCGAGCGCAGAGGATTCACTTAGGACAGGATTGGTAATTACCATGAATCGACAACTGTCTGACCATCGAAGTCTTAGGTTTACACATTTGGAAAATCCATAGTTGTACCTGTGCTTGGATTCAAACCTACGATCTTCCGTGATCTTCTTGGGTGATCTAACTGTGGGAGAGCGACGCTTAGGCATGAATGGGCCGGCTCGACCGGAGTAATAAGACGGCCTCACAGAAAACGGGCTTGAAGCAGCGCTGTGCTTTGTTTCGCTGCGTGAGTCGGGGTACCTTAGGCTCAATCCGGGAGAAAGGGGGGATTTAAAGGTTAGCAGCGCACTTGTGACTCTACTAGTGTCGCGGGTGTCCATGGGCGTGTTAAGAAATTTTCAGTGTCAGCCTGTCTGGAAGTTGGCGGTCTTGTATCTCCGTGCCTCGGAAAGCACGATAGGCCGTTGGTCCTGCGCCCGATCCCTCTCAATCGCTTACGGAGCAGACGATCCGTTTGCTCGTTTGCCACCTATCACATAAAAAATAATCTTCCGTAGCTAAATCATGAGCATACATTGAAATGACATGAGCAGTGAGTCCAAATTCAGTTTTAAAGTCCACTCAAACTTATCTTAGCAGAAAAAAATTGTCTCTTCCTTCTCTGAAGGGCATAAGATAGTAAATAAAATACATCTTTGTCAAAGGACTAAGCTGCCCATTTATTTCTTTAACACGCAATAATAATTTACTCAAACAAGTGACGATATAGCGTTGAATAATTCGTCTAACTTGGGTAACTTATTACCGTTAGAGGGTGTAACACAGCATAAGAAAAATCAGTAGATAAACACACACAGCACGGTCATTCTATAGAGTAAGGTACAAGGTTCAGTCAGCATCGAAATGATGAACTGAGCAAAGGTATATAAAAATTTCACAAAAAAGACAGCTATATGTCAGTATACGCCAGGGTGCGTCTCAACGCTAAGGTCAATTTGATGCTTGTCCTTCATTTCCCACAGTCTTGAGACTTCCTGTATAACTTTTGATATCCAAATCTTTACGGGTATACAAAAGAATTTCTCTTACTGCCACACTCGAGAGTCGTTGATTAACTTAGTTGGCTACTTGAGAAAAAATATTGACACTTATTTTGATACGTATAAAGACAACCGATATTAAAGTTAATGTACATTAAGACGTCTCTGAGTGCGGCCGTTAGAAGTATAATATTAAATATGCATATTAAAATTCGTGATCTCATACAAAAGTGTAGCCCGTTTCGTAAAGAAACTGTTTCATATATGAAGTACTTATATTCACTACCCTTCAAAAGATGGTGTTTTATAAAGAAACCTGTGACTGAAAAACACGTAGTGTCTTGGCCTATAATGAATCTGCCTACTGTTGATAATTTTAGCTTATAAAATTGGAATCAACAGTGTGAGCCTTTAGTAATTAACTACACTGTGGTGTTGCTAATAGAAAACTTTAAAGGATTCATTAATTTGGAATTATCATTAAGGAAGGAAATTAAGTTTTGAGGGTCGCAAAAGGACTATTAGTATTGTAATTCGCTTTTTCCTTCCGATAGGCTCCGATTCGATTGAACCTTCATTATGCCGGCAAGGCATAGCCCTGATGAGTGGAATACTAATTCCAGTTTGTTTGTAAATATACTTATTTGTTTGTTTTAAGTACAGTCAACTCCAAAAATATGTATACACTTTAGGACCTTGTCACAATACTTACCTATAAGAAAGTAGAGGTCTACTTTCTTATATTATATATTGTGACAACGTCCTAAAGTGTATACATATTTTTGGAGTTGACTGTACCTTACTCATATGACTCTTTTTTATGTGCATATTTAATTTTATAGTAATATAATATCCTCCAACCGATTACAGCTACGGCTGCCAATCTCAACAATCAGCCACGTACGCAGCATATATTATAGTGCTCAAGTGTGTGCGCAAACACAAGTGCACTCTCTATTCCCTTGCCCTCATAATCCGATGGGACACTAATGTGACACGACCGGAGAGGGATCGGGCGCAGAACCAACCTTAGCGAGCTTTCCGAGGCACGGGGGTACAAGACCGCCAACTTCCAGACTCCGGGCTGCCACCAAGAATTTCTTACCGAAACACGCTTAGGTACAAGTTTTTGGCTCGTCCCGGGGACCTAACCCGGGACCTCTTGCGCAGCCGTCGCTTTAAAGTGCGACCCTCTAACCACTGCGCCACCGAAACAGTCAGTTATAGTAATATATGTTTATAATTACGACATTTACACTTGGTATCCTCGGAAGACCAGCATCGAGCTTCGGCATCATGCTGAGTGGACGCCCTTTTAGTGCTTGATTTGTTTGTATTGTGTTGTTTCTTTCTTGTTATATGGTTTATAACATGTATAAGCACTGAATCAATATTTATATTATTATCCTTACAAAAAAACCTGATTTCTTAGCACATGTGTTACTGCTGCTTCACTAATACTATAAATACGTGTACAAATTGAACAGATGGAGAACCGCCTGATGTGGCTATGTCCTACGAAAACTAGACAGGTACGTTGGAAGCAAATGTCTGGCCATACCTACACTGCTGGGTGCCGGTAGAAGGGAGAGACCTAAAAAGGTGTGGCTTGACATCGTAAGGACGACATACGTTTTTTTATATGAAAGGTGGCAGACGAGCAGACGGATCGCTAGAAGGTAAGCGATTGCCGCCGTTCATGGACACCCGTGACACCAGTGGAGTCACAAGTGCGCTGCCAACCTTTTAAACATCCCTTTCCCCCGGATTGGGCCTCCGGTGTGAGTGAGGGTTCACTCACGCAGGAAAACACAGCACAGTGCGGCTTCACGCCGGTTTTCTGTGAGGCCGTGGTATCACTCCGGTCGACCCGGCCCTTTCATGCCGAAGCGTGGCTCTTCCACGGTCGTAAAATATGTGCTAACTGACCACTAGGGATGCACAATATCATGCGAAGTGGAGGAATCAAAATAGTAAAGCGGACTCCTGGCTCCGAAGCAATAGGTTGGGATGACGCGTACAAAAGATTGTTTGCTTAAATGCTTACTTATTTTAACCGACTGCTAGTCACTTTTTATCATTGGTACACAGAAAGTGGAGCAGTGAATGCAGTTTTACAGCACAATTTCACCACTTAAGCCTTAACTACAAACTTCCACTCAAATTATCACAATAGCCCTTAGGTCATAAAAGACTTCGTAAAACGAGAGTTCTAAAGGAAAAATAACAAAATAGGGTGTACAATGTAGAATATTACGAGCTATGGAGAATAGTGTTGTGACAGATAACAATTGTGTAGATGAAAATGTAAAAAATGAAAAAATCTTTATTCAATTTAAGAATTAATTCATGGTTTAATTTAATTAACGGAGAGGTTTCGAATTAATGTCAGCAAATTTTAAGGGCATAGTTCATCAATAATTGATATTTTTTATAAAAATCTTTTGCAATTTATTTTTAAGTAAATAACTCACTTAAAAATTTCATCTCGTGTTCAGGCGGGACTCGAACCCACACCTTCCACAATCCGGGTGGATGTTCTACCAATTAGACCACTGAATGCGTTACTGAGCCGACTATATTTGTAAGTGCTAGATTCGACATGAGCTGTCGATAGTCGCATCAATATTAATATCAATATTATAGGTATATTTTATACAATAAATAAAATATCAACTATTGATTTGGCAGCCGCATCTTAACTGTTAGTCAAATATTTGTAATAATATTTCCACTGAATATTGTAAAAAATATACCTACAATATTGACGAAACTATCTACAGCTCATGTTGAATCAAGCACTTACAAATTTTGTCGGCTCACTAATGCGTTCAGTGGTCTAATTGGTTATGCTTCAGAGGCATAACTCTAATTTATTTTCAAAAGTTAGCACAGAATATTTTTTTAGATACATATTTAGACATCCTGGATAATTTAATTTGGTACTTTTCTATGCAAAGTAATTTTCATGATTTTAATAAATATTTCAAAAGATATTGACTAAAATCAATAATTTCACAGAAACTGTAGTATACGCATAAATTCAACAACAGTTTATGTAATTGAAATTGGGTCTGTAATGAAATATATACCTACTTATGAATGCCAATCAATATGTACAGTCAGCTGCAAAAAGATGTAATACACTTTCGTACCTCACTCACACTAATACCGTCCGTATCCGGGTGGAAAGTAGAAGTCCTAGACACCTAGCTATTATAACAACGTACTAAAGTGTATATATTTTCGTTAACCGTACTCTACCGCTGATTCAGAATATCAATTTCTACTGACTATTCATCACATCACTAGCACAGGGTGTTCTCTTCTGGCTAGCCTTTAATCAGGGCCGTTGCCATGTAAATATTAGCCAAAGTGGCGCCCCGAGAAAGTTCGGGACAACGTTATTAAAAAACTCGGTGCATCTGTTGGGAGATGAACTAAAGGCTCTTTGTTAGTCATAGTACAGAGTTTTAGCTACAAATATGTAGCTAGGCGCTAAATATGCGGGTTTAATGTAGAAACAGTGTCTTTTTACATACTGTGACGATTCATCGTCATCGTCAGCCCATTTAAGTCCCCACTGCTGGGGCACGGGCCTCCCTCAATCACATGAGGGGTAATTGCCATACTCACCACGCTTGGCGTACGGGTTGGCGAGGGTTTTTATATAAATGCAGAGTTTTCCTTTTCCGGGTGCTGATGATCATGCCAGCAGCTTTACCTTAGTCGCCTTTTACGACACCTCGGTAAGAGTGAGGGTAGCCTATTCTACTCTGCCGGGACCACACGGCTAGCCACACCACTGTGACGATTAATTAATAATCAATATAATTTATATTGTTTCAATGTCTTTTGTTTAAATAAAGGTTAAGTATTAATGTGTGAAAAAGCGGCTTTGGATTTTTAACTTGTGCCGACTGGCTGCTCATACCAAGCTGAATTTTAAAAAGAAAATGAAGTTCTTTCAAGAAATGACATTCCAAATTTCCAATACAAAATCCCACGAAATCCGTCATCACTTGATTAAATTTTCATATTGCAATTTTTTCTAATAAATGTTTGGGTCTTGGTCAGTACCTATGCCTCCAGCCGTTGCCAGAGGAGAGCCCGACATAACCCGTCAGCCCCCAGCCATGGTATAAGAAGTCGCCAGGCTAAGTCAGCATTGCCCAGCGTCCTCAAGGGTCACTCACTACTAAATGCGTCAGTGATAATAATGTTAAGTTCGCACACAAATTGATAACTATTGTTTAAGAAATGGTATCACCATATAATATAGTAAACGATGAAAGCAAACCATTTTTATGTAATCGTAAAAAGTCTAAGCAAACACGCGATCAGCTAATCAGAACGCCCACTGAGGCAAACCTACATTGTACTTGTTAATCTTTTGCAAATCGTTTACTCACAGGACCTACATAGTACCTAATAAAAACTAGGGGAGACTTTTTAAGTGATATGTGGCAGACGACCCGACTGTACATCGGATGGTAAGCGATTGTCGCCGCCAATGGAGATCCGCACCACCAAGCACAAGTACGCTGCTAATCTTTAACCCCCTTTTCCCCACTGATCAGGCCTCCGGTACCCTCACTCACTCGGCAAAGCACAGCACAGACGCTGCTTCACGCCGGTTTTCTGTGAGGCTGTGGTATCTGAGGTCGAGACGGCTAATTTAAGTTGAAGTGGCTCTCCCACGGTAAGACTTGTGTCCACAGGCAGACTTGGACCAGTTGTGCCAAAGATACCATATTAGCGGTAAATCTCAAATGCGTCCAAGGCTGTCGCTTCGAAGCCCGGGGTATGCTTTGACCATGATCCAAGATTCGGGAGGTCTGGTAACATAAGTTGTGACAAGGATAATGTACAGTTAATCCTTCGAGTAGGTATAGTGGCATGAGCTGGATGCAAGTATTCAAAGATCGAAAAGTGGCAAACATTTGAAGAGGCCTATGTCCACCACTGAACTGCAACTAACTGATAATGATGAGTATTTTTAACAAAACGTTCAAAACAATCTTACAAAAAAAGAGAAAAAAAAGAAAGAAAGAATGAAATAAATATTATTTTGGACATCACAACACTATATACGAGTACAACATAAGTTAAGAAAGAACAAACAAAAAAAAATACATTCAGAAAAAAAGAAAACAAAACAAAGGAAAAACAAATAACCAGGCAGTGCATATATTGTGTGTTGTGACCTCCAACATAAATAAATAAATTGGTTCATTGATTTGGGAGCTACGACGACACATACACGCACACACACACACACACACACACGCGCGCGCGCGCACGCACACACACACACACACACACACACACACACACAAACACACACACAGACACACACACACACACACACAAACAGAGACACGTTAAACTTATAACACCCCGTTGATTTTCCGCCGGGGGTTAAAAAGGACAGAGCGAAATGTGCGTGAGCAACGTAGCGGATAAAACCCAGTCCTAACCATTTGTTTTATCACAAAACACTTGTCCCTACAAAGCACTTACTGATAGCGCAACTACAAGTAGAGAAGCATTAAGATGTGAGATGTCTCGTCTGAGGCTCAGACGTCGGTCGATAGTACACGAGAGATTCTAAGTTTTCCAACTTACAACAACTATAAATATTATCAAAGCCCTGCAGTGAAATGCACCCGTGAGGTGTTGTGTGTTCCTAATGTAATTTGCATGGGAGTTGTAGATGTTGCGGGTAAACGAATCATACTAGAGACAACTACATACATGTCCCTAAAAATACGTTTATAATGCTTCGAATAAGTTCTCTCGCAAAGAGGGTTCTGATTTTTAATCAGATTCCAAAAAAAAGTCCAATCACGTAAGGAACCATGGATTCATTGTCATTGATATTGTTGTTGTTCAATATTTTGAGAGTTCAACATTTTGGGAATTCAACATTTTGAAAACTAAGCATTTTGTAATTTACCTAAAATTTTGAGAATTCAACCTTCTGAAATTAGTTTAACCTTTAGAAATGTATTTAACATTTTGAGAATTTAACACTGTAAGCGTTCAACATTGTTCCGAAAGGAAGCTCTATCTCATCAGTAGACAGCGATCGTAGGTGAGCAACGCTTCGGCATGAATGGGCTGGCTCCACCGGAGTGATACCAAGGCCTCACAGAAAACCGGCGAGAAGCAGCATTGTGCTGTATTTTGCTGCGTAAGTGAGGATACCGGAGGTCCAACCCGGGGTTTAAAGGTGGGCTTAAAAGTTGGCAGCGCACTTGTGACTCCACAGGTGTGGCGGGTGTTTATGGGTGACGGCAAGCGCTTACAATTAGGTGATCCGTCTGCTCGTCTGCCACCTATCACATATTTTTTTTATTTAACTTTCATCGTCACTAACCTTAGAATAGTTTTTAACCACCACCACTACCACTAAGGTGCATGGCAGCTATCCCGTTACAAACTATTCTATGGTAGTGGCTATTTATTCCTTTGCCATATTCTACCAATTTTGTTAAGGCCTCGTGAATTTTCTATTCCGATTTATTTTAGGCTTTTCAGCGCATTTGCGGACAGCTTACACCAATAATCTAACCAGGTGGCTTAATTTAAAGCCGTCCCGTAACGAACGAGAATATACCTGTCGCATTCAAGGAAGGAGACACACAGCGCGTGTGAATGAGAGGGAAACTCCGATTCGGTCGTAATGTCTGCTTTAAATTAGACCCTCAGATTAGTGGTGTAAGCTATTTTACCGGTCGCTTTATGCTATGCGCCAGAGACTCCGCTTTGTCATCGATACCATTTGTTAATCATTCTATCTCTATATTTCCACAGCGAGTTTCCTCTTTGCGTAATTTCGCGGTTTTGGAGTACATTCTTGTCTTCCACGTATTCGCCACATGCTAAAACCAAAAAAAGGTAGGTACTTGTGAAAATTTCTGCACTTATTCAGTGGAAGAATCAGTACTTTATTTGCATAGGCTTGTATACAGCTCTTACAAATCGTCATACATGAAAAATATAAATTATTACTATGTATTTTATACATGTAAGTAATTAAACATATATTTCGATACAAAAAATAAACTAAGAAATGAATAAATATAATGTAATTCTACCACCGGAATCGGAAAGTTGATTCTGACGAGAAGAATGGGCAAGGAACTCGCCAGTTACTTTTTTAATCGCAAAATTTTATAAGTACAATGTTTTAAAGGCCAAAATTAGTGCCTAATTTTAATGATTAATAGTAGATGTTTTGTCTGACTAAAGTCCTAAATAAGCAGAAGCTGCAGATTTTAATTTTGAATATAAGTCGTCTTCTATTTTTCTATAAGCTTATTGCTATTATAAACTGAACTGATTTACATAATAAAGCGAATGTGGCGATATATCGAATGCGCGAGAATTGTCACCCAGATACACTTCTGGACACATCTATTGGCCCACCTTGCATTTTCAATTTCGTTTGTTTCTGGCTAAAATTTTATATTAGTTCGAGCAAAGTTTTTATGCAGTTTTGGACCTGGCAGATTCATCATTTGACTCAATAGTCTTTTTTTGAATTTCGAACACAGAATTTAAAGAAACAAAAGACAATTTGGAGCCTGTTTGTTGATGTCAAACAATCGAATACTAAAGAAAACTTGGTTTATTGGTTTACATTCGATTTAATTCTTGTAAGTGTGATCGATCTCTTCGGTTTTGCAACGAACATTATTATTATTCTTAGCATTAAGGTGAGGTTCTATCAATAATCTATAGATACTTCGCCAGAAGTCGCCGCCCAAACTGTGGCAGTTATCCAGGCCGGACACAGCCAAAGAAATGTGAGTGCTCAACTTAATTTAAGTCGATCTGCGGACCGAAATGTTTATCGGAGGTACCTAGAGACTGGCGATTTTTTTCGTCGCCAAGGATAGCCACGATTTTGGGTTGCAACTGAAAGGCAGGATCGATTCATCGTGACGACCAGGTTGAGAAATCGTCACCTTACCTCCATTGAGATACAAAACCAACTGCGAGACTTACACGGACAATCTGTGAGCGCTCGAACTGTTCGGAGAAGGTGTAAAGGTAAAAGAACGCGATATGGTACCACACAAGCCAGCTAACGCGAGCCCACCGAACAGCGCGCCTTCATTTCGCGCGCACCCATTTAAATTGGACTCAGCAGAATTGGAGCCGTGAACTTTTTTCACATGAGTCTAAAATTGTGTTACATGGCAATGATGGAACATTTTTTTATCAAGGCGCAAACCCGACTTATACGACGAGCTCCATGTCGTGTGGTATCCTGACTCAAATTAAAAAAAATATGATCGAAATAGATGATAAAATGTATCAGGTTTAAATCTGCATCAATAGTTTTGGTTCTATCTAGCAGTCATATTTCAGTAAGGGTCATTGAAACCTAAACTCTAAGGTGGGCCAATAGATGTGTCCAGAAGTGTATTTTACGCGAATATCTGCTAAATTTTTGTTTATTTCAGACACACCGCTTGCAAATAAGTTTTCAGTGGGGAGCGTGTTGTAAGAGCTTTGTTTTGAAAGGTATTATGGGGAACTTTTTATAACAGGATTGAGTTATAAAGTGGAGTTTGAGTTGTTATAGCCAATCAGAATTTTGAAGTACGTTCGATTGATAAGTAAGTTTAAGCTAACCGATACTTTATAATCCTGGCTGACTTGGGTTGAATCCCACGGGGTATGTAGATACAAATTTGGGAGGTGCCCTTAATTTCTTTAAGAGTTTTACTCAGAAACCGCCGCAATAGTAGAGCCGTTGTTCAATACAAGGATACTACTAAACGCAAGGACTCGTGGCAGATGGTAGCGTATTTTATTCATTTCTAATGAATGATTTAGACAGTTAAGTTGTTCAAAAATGGTCAGTAGGTTTAAAGGGAAGTAACTGTTATATTCGAGCCAGACGGTCATATTTAATTTGTTAATATTGAATGAAAATCTCTACTGTCACTAGTCTTTGCGTTGGGTATAACTTGTTTATTGAACAGGCATACTATCTTTATGGGCATCGGCCAGACGCATGCCCTCCAAAAGTAGGTCATATTTCTTTTATGTGATCGGTGAAAGGCGAGAAAACGGATCTCGAGGAGTCACAAGTGCGATGCCGACTTTACCCTCTCTCTACTGCTTCACACCGTACCGCTTTTTAACATTATTTCCCAAGATTATTCGTCGTAGAAAATACAATAACGATTCTATTATAAAGGAAAATTATTATATCTATATATTTGTAATCTCACTATTGATTCTGACATCCGTAACACACGTGCTTGAGCTACCTATCTCGGAGTCAGATAATGTATGTGATGTTGTGAAATATTTATTTATTTCATTTTTTGATTTCCATAAAAAACAAATGACTGAGCCACTTGAAACATGCAATCCTTTGGGCTATGTCTGTGACCTTAGTTCTCCTGCGGATCTCGTCATTTCTGATACGATCACGTAAAGGGACTCCGAGCATAGCCCTCTCCATTGCTCTTTGGTTGACTTTTAGCCTCCTTAATAGGCACATTGTAAGCGGCCACTTTTCGGTTCCGTATGTTATCACTGGTAACACACACGCATTAAAGACTTTTGTCTTGAGACACTGTGGTAGATGGGCCAAAAATATGCTGCGTAGCTTCCCGAACGCTGCCCAGCCGAGTTGGATTCGTCGATCGACCTCTTTCTGGTCTCAAGTGGCAATGGACAGGGCACATAACGAGGAAAACAGACGGCCGTTGGAGTGGAAAGTGGAGGTCACGTAAGTCGCAGCCGTGGCAAGCCCCCCACAAGGTGGACCGACGATCTGGTGAAGGTTGCGGGAATCCATTAGATGCGGGCGACACAGGACCGATTTGTGTGGAGAACATTGGGGGTAGGGATTGCAATCCAGCGGCGTTTTCAATCCAGCTGGATTTTTGCTGGATTGACCTGAATCCAGCTGGATCCAGCGCGGATCCAGCAAAATGTGGAACGAAAATGGTAAGACGACATTTTTGAGCCTTTTTTTATTAATTTTTTACTTCTTACGATAAATCTATGAAATCTTTCACTCATTTGGTGATATCTTATAATAATCAATGTTTTCTTTGGTTTTTTAATCATTTTACATCAAAAGAATCAACTTAAATTGATATTACTAATTCAATATGTTAATATATTATATTAACGTCATTTAAAATTTTAGATAAGGTTTCTGAGTAAGCTCTTGTCTCATTTACTTTTAATAATAAGACGGCTTATCAGTTGCAAACAATCAGTCTTACCAATAGTTTTTAGATTTTCGCGTTGCATTATAACTATAATTTATCAAGACAGGAATTAACACGATATTTATTTTATGATACAACATTGTGTACTCATGTGACGTTTCGGATACATTACAGCAGCCGAAACGTAAGCAGTTAACAACTGTCTTTGATTTATAATAACATAAACATCAAAAGGTACAGGTATACGCGATACGGGTGATAACGTGACAGAACGGCAACCTCGCCCGCTGCGCTGATTTGAAAATGGCGGCAATTCAAAAGCAAATAATTTGAATTGATACGTTTGCTGATCCGCATCGCTGGATTCAGCACTGCGTGCTGGATCCAGCATGTTCAAAAAAGCGCTTGATCCAGCTGGATTGCAAGATGCTGGATCCAGCAATTGCAATCCCTAATTGGGGGACTATGTCCAGCAGTGGACGTCTATTGGCTGAAATGATGATGATGATGATGAAGTGCCAGAGCTACTTTCATTTATGTGATGTCTCTTGATTAAATTATCTATGTGAAAGTAGCTTTCGCTATATGTTATACTACAAATTGCAAGACACAATATCTCTGCCTCTCCAGGCATACTCATACAGTGATCATAAAGCGTTACGCCCTGTTTTGTTTTAGTTGTGAACACTGAACGTACACGCTTCAGTGAAAGTCTGTAGACTTGCATGTATAATGTACAAGTAACTTCCCATTGTGGAGTCGCCTTTCAACTCCTTAAGTTGCCGCATGAGACAAGCGCAGGGGCTTTAGATACAAGTGCTCCTTTGAAATCAAAGTTAAAGGAGGTTATTTTAAGGATATTTTTCAAATGATAGAGAATTTCAAGATTCGAACTTTACAGTAGCCTGCAATAAAATGGAAACGCCTCGACTCTTAAGGCGGATCAATAAGGTTCATATTTGAATGAGGTTGTATACTTATTAGTGCACGTGACTCGATGCATGCCTTCACTATTTTCTTTTGTTCATGATAAAATTGTCAGCAACACTTATTTCATTCTGATGGAAAAATACAGAAAAAAAATACATATTTCTATGTTAGAAATATATATTTTTGGAAAATTTTGTTTGTAGGCTCTTACTTTTATTTTACTTTATTAATTACCAGTGAAACAGCAACAAAACTGTCAAAGATAATTTTAAGGAGCTCCCTCAATAATTTGAAGGAAGATCACACAAAGTATATTTTAAGCGGTAAATATTTTTCTTGACATAATCTTGTTATTAAAGGTACAGGATGTAATATCAGGGATCTGAAAATTATGAAAACAAAGCGTGTTTTTCAATATTTTTTTTGCCATTTTCTAACTGTGTTTGTATGCTGTCGGCCAGTTTTTTTGTGTTATAATATAACTACACTGCGCCCGTACCGTTACTCACGCAGATTAAGTATTTATAACAAAAGTCTTTATTCTAACTTCAACCCCTTAGGGGTTGAAAGTTCAAAAGGCACTTTTTTATTCAAAACCCGTGTCCAAAAATTGATTTTACTTTCTTACTTTACAAACTCCCATACAGAATTTCATCCCCTATTTCACCCCTTCAAAGGGTGATTTTCCAAAAACAATGGAGTGAATTACTGTTTATTTAAATTATACGTATAAGTTCAATTTTTGCACATTCCTAAAATTAAAGAATAAACATACAAACTTCAATCCCTTTTTTCACCTCCTTAAAGTTCGAAATTACAAAAATGGTAAAACAAATTGTTTTTGATTTAATATCGGGAGCCTAATTAGATAATAATTTTCAAGAAGAATCTTGAAAATTATTAACCCCCATACCGCGTTTCTCCCCCTATTTAACCCCCATAAGGTAGAATTTTCAAAAAACTTTTGATGAGTTATTTTTAATTTTCCAATAATTAGTCTAAATACAAATTTTCAAATATGGCGGACTTTCATATAAAATTTTTACCCCTTTTTTATCAACCCTAAGGGTTGAATTTTCAAAATTTTCATCTTAGTGTCCACTTTTACTATTTAAGGAACCCCCTGTACAAATTACAAGTTTCTAGGATTAGTACTTTGGGCTGTGGGTCCATTCCTAGTCATTCAAGGTTCTCGTTTTATATATATAGAAGAGAGAAGATGACATAAGAGATTGATATATAATGAAAAATAAATATGTTTATAATTAATCAAGACGGGAATTAACACGATATTTATTATGTGATAGGTACAACATTGTGTACTCACATATTTTACTCGACGTTTCGGCTACGTTACAGTAGCCGTGGTCACGAGCGGACTGATTAATTATAGTTATGCAAAGCGAAAATTAAAAAAAATATATATGTTGTTTCCATTTCAAATAAAACGGGGAATGTTCCACAGACAATGAAACAAAACAGACTTCCCTACATTATACCTATAAAACAGGAGTCACTTTTTTGTTTTTCATTCCCTTCCTAAATGGGAAATGTTTCGATCACTGTCCTTCAGAAGGGTTCAAGGACACTCGGCACAAACAAAGCAATTGGCGGGATATATGGGCCACATCGGAGGCGTCCACATTTTCCGCTTTGGACAGGATTGCACAATATCAAGTAGCAGTTTTCCCAGTGCAAGATCTAAGTGCCAGCTGTTATTTTTATTTTTGGAGTCATCGCGTTCCACTGCAAGGGCAAGTATCGCCGGCCACTGCTGAACGTAGGCCTCCCCCAAAAATCGCCAACCAACCCGGTAATGAGCAGTCTGCATTCAACGCACACCAGTCATCTTTTCAAAGCGTCAGTCCATCGTGCTGCAGGGTGTCCAATACTACATTTTCCTACTTGGCGACTACTCCACTTAAGTAGGTGGTTATGTGTTACTCAAATCCGCGGGTTGATAGACGGGCAGACGGTTGTTTCCCGATAACACCAGTCAACTCACAAAAGTCAATATAGACAGCCGGCTATCTATTTTGGTGTACAGTGACACAAGAAAATTTCCCACTTTGACACAAGAAAATTGGTCATGTTAGATATGCCACACCGTGACGCAAAGCCTGTACAAAAATAGCAATAAGTTCAGCTTATTCGTGCGATGCGATGTCAGGACACGATAGCTTGTTGTGAATTCGTTATAACGTTATTCGAGTTTTATTTTGAGTCTAAGGTTATGGTTGTTATGTAATAGACACGATATTTGCGTAATGTTTTGTAAGCGAAAATGTGCAGCGATTGATGAGTTGGGGCAAAAGCGCTTACTTTGCGTATTGCAACGTAAGCGCTGCAGCTCAGCATCGTTTAAACAAGCGCTTATTTATCTCTACTTGTATGTCTTTTTATAATCGACACTTTCCATCAGGTAGAGCGATGGTAGCTCAATGGTTCAGAACGCACCTTCCATACGGGGTGATGAGCTTCGAATTTGAGCATGCACCTCTGAATTTTTCAAATCTATGTGCGTATTTCTACCATTGGCTCGGTGGTGAGGGAAAACATGATGAGGAAACGTTTCAGATAGTTTCTGAAACGAGTAACCATGATTCAGTTGGTTTGGTTCCCCTGTTAATGGTTGCGAAGGTCAGACGGCAGTCGCTTCACTGTAATTACCCAACCCAATCCTGAATTATGGTCTAAGCGTAATTCGGGAATCACACGCAAGATGAAGAGGGGGACTTTCCATCAGGTGAGATTGTGGTCAAGCGTTGGTTGATGATTCATTAAAAAATATCCATGTTGTAGATAAGAGCAAATAATGTGTGGAATTAAATAAGATTTTAAACTTTCGCATTGCATTATACCACCTGTGCGGATAAAGAATGGGATCAGAAATGGCGGCGCATCTTTTTACTTCTCGCTCGCACACTATTTGCGTCTATACTCGCACCCCACGAGTGCGGATAAAGAATGGGATCAGAAATGGCGGCGCATCTTTTCACTTCTCGCTCGCACACTATTTGCGTCTATACTCGCACCCCACGAGTGCGAGTATAGACGCAAATAGTGTGCGAGCGAGAAGTGAAAAGATGCGCCGCCATTTCTGATCCCATTCTTTATCCGCACAGGTAGTACTAAAATTTTTATTATTTTAGCACTTATTGCTTGACGTTTCGACCGCGTTACAACGGCCCCGATATTTGAATTATAATGCCGTGTGGTCCCCGGCAGAGTAGAATAGGCCACCCTCACTCTTACCGAGGTGTCGTAAAAGGCGACTAAGGTAAAGGAAATATCTGCATTTATATCAAAACCCTCGCCAATCCGTCTGCCAAGGGTGGTGAGTATGGCAATTACCCCTCATGTGATTGAGGGAGGCCCGTGCCCCAGCAGTGGGGACTTAAATGGGCTGATGATGATGGTGATGTTGAAATGAAATTTAAAAAAATCTGTATTTCACTTTTTTTACACATGTTCATCAACATTATTTAACATTAAAACATAGAGTTACTACGTGTAAAAAAAAAATCGAAAAATCTTGAAACCATAATATTGACAATCCCCGTTTCAAAAACTTTACATTCTGTTAACTATTATTTTTTCATGACCAAGCCAATTTAAAAAAAGAAAATTTTTAAAAATATAATGTACCTAACTATAATTTTTGTAAAGCTTACCCTTTAAGTAAATTACTGTAACCTCTAAAATATCATGATGTGCATGTCTGTAAATGATGTAAACACTAGAATAGTCCCTTGGCTTGTATATGTAAAATGCTTGTGTTCATATTGTTGATGTGCCTAATAAATAATAAAAAAAAGAATGCAAATTTTCATTTTCTTAAATGTATTTCCATCTTCGGATGGAAAATCTTCTTCATTATGAGAAAATAAAGATTTCGTTGTGTACGCGTATTATTATTAAGGAACACATTACGCCGTGTGGTCCCGGCAGAGTAGATTAGGCCGCCCTCATTCTTACCGAGGTGTCGTAAATGGCGACTAAGGTAAAGCTGCTGGCATGATCATCAGCACCCAGAGAAGGAAAACTCTGCATTTACATCAAAACCCTCGCCAACCCGTCTGCCAAGCGTGGTGAGTATGGCAATTACCCCTCATGTGATTGAGGGAGGCCCGTGCCCCAGCAGTGGGGACTTAAATGGGCTGATGATGATGATGATGACATCACGCGTACAACATCAAGAATTACTGCAGTAATGTACGGCAAACAATCTGTTTATTGAAAAATTCACCCACACTTCTATCACAGCGACATCAAACGACACAAGTAGTTGAATAAAATCAGGAGCCACGTAATCTCGCTCGAACCGGATATCAGGGTACTAAGAGAGAATACTGAATGAGGCAATGAGACTGACCAAATGCGGATCTTCCAATTTTTAGAACCCGGTTCCGCTTAGCGTGAGTTCCGTTGCTATTACCAGATAGGTACACTTGGACCATGATCTAGGATTTGCATGGTCTGGGAAGCGACTACAGCGGAAAAAATCGAATGTTTAGTAGGTCGATGTGACTCTGAAATTAGTCATGACATATTCCGACAGCAAGTGATAACAAACAATAGTATGTTATTCACTAAGACTTGACTGTCTAGGTGGCGTAGTGGTTAGTGCGTCGCACTATAATGCGACGGCTGCGCAAAAGGTCCCGGGTTTGATCCCCGGGTCGGGCCAAAAAATTGTACC
This sequence comes from Marasmia exigua, assembly GCA_019059595.1. NCBI lineage: Eukaryota > Metazoa > Arthropoda > Insecta > Lepidoptera > Crambidae > Marasmia > Marasmia exigua. The sequence continues at coordinate 10,587,301 of CM032482.1, read as the reverse complement.
TATGTTTTCGGTGAAAAAATCTTAGTGTCAGCCCGGAGTTTGGAAGTGGGCGATCTTGTAAGCCCGTGCCTCGGAAAGCACGTTAAGCTGTTGATCCAGCGCCCAATCCCTCTCCGGTCATGTCACCCTGGTGTCCCATCGGAATATGAGGTAAGGGAATAATAATAATTATCACAACATCTCATACGATGACCTGAATCCGTACAAAGTAGCTTAAGCACTTGTGTTACAGATATCAGAAAACAGAGGTACACAAATATATACTTAAATACATATTATTACACCCAGACACCGAACAAACACAAGTGTTCATCGCACCGCATCGCGGGAATATAGAGTGCACTTGTGTTTGCGCGCACATTTGAGCACTATAATATATCCTGCGTACGTGGCTGATCCTTGAGATTGGCCGCCGCAGCCGTGATCGGTTGGAAGATATTATGTTAATCATAAGTCCTGCGAAAACCAGGCAGCTACGTGGGAAACAAATGTCTGGCCATGCAACCATCACCGGGCCCAGGTAAAAGGGGTAGACCTAGAAAGGTGTGGCTTGACGTCGTAAGGGATGGAGTTAATTTATTGGCACGCATATGCCAATAAATTAAGTACATTGGATGCACAAGATCGTGCGAAGTGGAGGAGTAGAAGCAGGAAAGCGGACATCGGGCTCCGAAGCGACGGCTTGGGACGCAACCGGGACTAAACTCGAAGATGATGATGATGATGGTATGTTAATCATAAATCTGTTCAAATATGCTACAACAATCAGTCTTATGCTGATAACAGACAAGACAACGAATCACGTAACCTTTTACATAATAATAATCTATGGACATGCTCGTTATGTTTACTACTCCTATGTTCAACACCTTACTTCCACATAGATTCATCTGTTATATTTTTTACTCGATTTGAACAGAATTTACTTCTATCTTTGTTTACTTTGAAATTAACTTCTGTTTTTTTTTGGCTTCAAATTTTAACAGTTAATCAAGAATGTATGAATGTGTCCTCGTCCGTCGCCCAAGGCTCCGCCAGAAAACCAGCGCTGCAGCGGCTTCGGCCACTGTAGCAAGTGCTGAGGTTGGGCCTTGTTGGCTACAGAATTTGTGCTATTTATGTATTTATGTCACCTGGGTTTAAATTTGTATTCTATGGCCAATAAAGAAATCTTAATCTTTATCAAGATGCTCTTGTTACACTGTGATACTATCTTTATCTTCTAAATAAGTCGCCCCGTTGGTCTAGTGTTTTAAGTACCAGGTCGTAACCTCGGGGTCTTGGGTTCGATTCCCTGGTCAAGCAAAGGTATGTTTCGAATTTCTTGAGCATAGCTCCCGAGCTATGTTCGAAAAATATGCTATGTTGTATGAGACAATCCCGATTGTGATCACCAATCCGCATTAGGCAAGTGTGGTGATTAAGCCTAATCCCATCATAGTAGCGATGACATGATTTCTATGATGGAGGCTTTTGCCCTGCAGTGGGGCAGTATATAGGCTGATAGTATACTATACTATACGACTTAGAACACTTTTAGTGAAAACTTAAAACAACCAAACAAGACGTTATAGGTCACCCCGCAAGCTCCGAGGAATCGAGGAATGAAAATAATATTAAGTAATTCTATGACGGTACCCGTACCCAATAAACCGCACTTACTCAGTTTATAGTCAACGATTAGTTTCAAGTACCTACATAATACCCTCATTAATTTCCTCAGCCCTGGATTCCTCGATCGGAGCTAGCATAATTATGCTACATGTTGTTTTTAAGTTTGTACCTATCTGATCACAATGAGCGACATTTAAAAACCATATCGGATTGATATGGTTTTGATGTGTCGGTCCTTCCCTCGCAAAAGTGAAGTGGAATGAAATCGTGAGGCTTGGAATAGCTCGGACTGCACATCAGCGTACGGAGACGGAATACGGTATGAGGTAATCAAAGACTGGCCAGATGACGGCACATCTATTCCGGTTGTGTTTTTTTTTATTTCAGATTCTGAGTATCTACAACGATGCCCATGACGAAACAGAATGTAATTCTCATCCAAATAAAAAAACGCACAGCGCGTGTTAAAGGCTGCACGGGTCTTTTGTGTTTGTGTATGTTTTAAAATTAAATTCAATTTAAAAAATGAATTTATGTCCTTATGTACAATTGTATGATTTTAAACACTCTGGAATCTATATTTAAGGAATGTCCACTTTTAAAGATACAAGTGTGAAAGCTGACGCTCGATATAGGTCTTAGAGAAGACTTGTGTTACGAGTCGCCAGGCCTGCCTCCTCGGCGGGACGTGTGTACGGTTGGTGGTTTAGTTGTCAACAGTGCGAAAGATGTCTATAACTTAATGAAGGGATTCTGAAAAAAAAGGGAAATGTAAAAAAAAATAACTCGTTGTGTACTTGTATCGGTTCGGCTGTACGAGTATATAATGAAAGTGTGGGTAGTAAGTAGGGCGTTATGCGTACTGCGTTAGATTAAATATATGAGTGTAGGTTGTATAGTGTATATGATGTTATGTGTACAAATTTTCAGAGATCAGATTGGGGTAGATAAGAGCAGATGATCGTTATTATATCAATTTATGTGTCAAATACAAAAATTATAGCGCCAACATAAATAAGTACAGTCAGCATCAGAAGTAGCTTAACACATTAGTATCATGTCGAAGTAATATTTTGTACGTACCCCTTAGAAACAGACTATAATAGGCAGAACAATTACTTTGAAATGGTGCTAAAGTGTGAAGCTGCTTTTGATGCTCACCGTACCTATTTAAACTTTCCATATGTACTTTCTTGAAGACGCAAACGTAGAATAGTAAAAAAATACACAAAAAAGTTAAATAAACGTAGTATAATCCAATTTAAACTCGTCTTAATTAAACTGCTGAGCATAAGCCATCCAATTAATAATAGCTCTTTTTCGAAGCTTTAAAACGCCAGCAAATCGGCGGAAAAAACGCGATCGGCCAACCTTTTGCGGCGATTTCCTGCCACCCGTCAATACAAATGATTTAATTAATTGTGCAATAAATTGATCGTTTTCATGCGCTTCGTTAAATGTCTAGGGATGCAGTGAGCATAAGGGGATGTGATCCGCAATATTTCTCGTAATGTACCTACAGCTAACTGTAATGAATACTAATATTCAAGTATTTATTAGAAATTTGCAAAGTGTAGGTACAAAGGTTAGCCATGTGGTCCCCAGCAGAGTAGAATAGGCCACCCTCACTCTTACCGAGGTGTCGTAAAAGGCGACTAAGGTAACGCTGCTGGCATGATCATCAGCACCCAGAGAAGGAAAACTCTCCTTTTATATCAAAACCCTCGCCAACCCGTCTGCCAAGCGTGGTGAGTATGGCAATTACCCCTTTAGTGATTGAGGGAGGCCCGTGCCCCAGCAGTGGGGACTTAAATGGGCTGATGATGAAGTTATTGTACTTTTTAACATAGAAAGATTAATAAATTCAATGACCGATGTTACAAGGTTACGTTGTCGAATTTTGTTGAAGTGTCAAATGCGGGCTTTTATATTGGCCCAACTATAATATCATATAATTAAATTTGTACTGTAGTAAGTTTTGTATAATTTAATTAGTTTACTATTTATTTTTATCTAGATATTCATGAAATGCATCTATTGCATTTATTTAATAACATGTCTTATAGTTTTTTTATTAAAAGTTCTGTAATTTTTTTCCAATCTATAACACCTACAACTTTATAGCCATGTCATACGAGGGGACGCCAAAATAAGTTAGATGTTCTTTACTAATTGGCTTGACAATGGTACGAGTATGTTAGAACTTTACGTATAGCACAGAATAATATAGAGTGCCCTTTTTTCAACTAATAATTTTCGATATTATTTTTTAACAGACTCTTTTTCGGAGTTAATCTGGCGAGAATTCGATTGTAGTACCTAGATAATAGAACACATTAAAGGTACTCTGTGAATAGAGCTTACTTGAAAATATGTTCGGGCTATGATTTATTACGTCTGTAAAAAGGTTAAAAGCATCATATATATCTTGAACTTTTGGGTGCCACAATCTGCTTGTTTTTAAATTGTGTTTGCTAAATTTAGAAGAGGTCTGAAACGCTGGCCGGCCACCAACAGTGATGAATCAATTTAAAGATGGAGCAGTCGAAACACTGACAGTACGGTTCGGCATGAATGGGCCGGCTCAACCGGAGTGATACCACGGCCTCACAGAAAACCGGCGTGAAGCAGCACTGTGCTGTGTTTCGCTGGGTGAGTGAGGGTACCGGATGCACAATCCATTGGCTCAAAGGTTGGCAGCTCACTTGTGACTTTACTGGAGTTGCCATGCCCATGGGCTCCCCATGGGCGGTGGCAATTGCTTACCATCAGGTGATCCTACTGCTCGTCTGCCACCTATCACATAAAAAAAACTTTTATCCCCTTATTACAAATTGCGAACTAAGGATAGTTCCGGAACAAAATTCGTGGGAGCCCTTTCAACATTGCTTCCTGGAGCCCAATTCTCGTGCTCGTGACATTTATTTTCATACGATATATATCACTAAAACATAGTTTTGTTGTATGGTTTTCGGGTGATATCCGCCATATTTTTTCATATCGAAATCCCGAGAATTGGGCTCCTGGAACGAGATGACATGACATTTAGTACGGTAATAACTTTAGATCTGTGATTTAAAGTAAGGTGGTGTATGAAAACCGGCAAATTATGTAAAAAATAAACAATATAGGGCTTGAGGAAGAAGTCATTTGGCAATGGATCAGAAGCAATGGATAGGTTCAAACAACTATTTGATATTGTTTACTAAATTAAAACGTAGTTATGAATAGAAAGACCACACGTAGTATGGCCTGTGCTCGACAGGAACAGAATAAACTTGAACTCGTTTCGAAGCAACTCGACCAGGCATTTATTTATTTAGTAAAGGTACACCAACAGCAATACACATCTAGGACATTCACAATATATCTTCATTACATATTGGGGTTTCGGTTCAAATATGTTTGCTAATTACAGGTACACAACAATTTCCAAAACATTGCAGCTTAGTTGATATAGGTAAGTCATGCATACAAAACAACAAAAGACATTACACTATACAAGTCAAGCAATCAAGTGACCGGATGGCGCAATTGGTAGAGACCCTGCCTCTGACGCCAAAGGTCGTGGGTTCGATCCCCACCCTGGACAAACATTCGTGCGATGAACACACTTGTGTGTTTGTTCTGTGTCTGGGTGTAATATATGTATTTAAGTATATATTTGTGTTCCTCTGTTGCCTGATATCTGTAACACAAGTGCACGAAATCAGGTCAACGTATGAGATGTGAGAATTATATATATATAAAAAAAGTTTTCTTTTTTTGGGTGTGTACAGATAGGCTGAAAATTAATGTTCAATTTAGCCTTGAATTTGGTAGAGGAATCGTTGAAAATGTCAATATCAGGTATTTTGTTTACGATTTCATTGTACAGATTACATATTCTGGCTATGGGATAGTGTACTCCTAGATTCGTTTTATGTTTGGGTATGCTGAACAGCTTGCGTATAGGGTGATACTTTTACGTTCATCTCGCGGTTAATTTCAATTGTATAGACGTATTACCACGTATTATGCAAAGGGTGCGATAAATACGCCTACTGTTTTTAGCTGACGGTCCCTAGTTTGTACGCCAATAAAAGGAAAACACACTTTTAAACTTATATTCACTCCAACATATAATAGAACTTTGCCCTGCTGGTCTAGTGGTTTAAGTAGCCGTGATCTTGGGGTCCTGGGTTCGATTCCCGGGTCGAGCAAAAAATATGTTTCGAATTTTTTGAAACATAGCTCGGGTTTGTGATCACCAATCTGCATTAGGCAAGCGTGGTGTTTAAGCATAATCCTATCAAAGTAGCGATAAATTGATTTCTATGATAGAGGCCTTTGCCCTGCAGTGGGACAGTATATAGGTTGATACATATAATGGAACTTAAGCAACTGTTTAAAATAGACAATATAAGATGTATCAAAAGAAAAAGAAGTATAAAACACATAGACAATCTCAAAAAGGATGGTTATTTCCGTCCCCAACAGGGTACATACTTAGAGAAGTTAGAACAAATTACCCAAATCAGGTTAGTAACTAACAGGCGATCTATTAATGATGTAGGTAATACAATGTAAAACTCTGTTTTATTTCTAGAGGCTCGGCAGTGCCCCCCCAAGTCTAGTGAAAAAGCGGCACGGCTCTTTTCTCGAAGCAGTTTGCCATTTTCGATGCCATTGTAGAGTCAATTAATTAATCTCACATCTTTCATTGGTAGAACAACCGAGTTTTTTCATAGGTATAGTTGTTTTAGTGGGATTATTTTTTTAGTATTTTTTAATACAATGACACACTGCGATGCTAATACTGATTTCACCTAGCTCCTGTCTCCTGGCCTAATCGGAATATCTCTTCCATAAAAACCTACCTGGCACATATAAATGTGATCAAAAGCATTCATTTATATGCTCTCTTTTTGAGCACGTCTCGCAATTTGCCTCAAAGCGGTGAAGGAAAAAATTGCTTTTGTTTTTCGTCCCATTTGAGCCTTAATGTGTTCGAAATTAAGGGAAATGTATCAAGTTTTATTTGGGAACTGCTACTTTACTACTACCTTAGGTAAGTGCCCAAAACAAACAATAGTACATAGTTTATAGGTGTGTAGTGCTTTCGTTGTGCTTGGTTCTCATAGTACAAGTTTTCACAGTACAAAACCTTAGCTTGCAACCAGGACAATGTAATATGTGATTATGTCTCAATTTACATTATGTATAGACTATTTCATAATATTTTAAGACCTTTTTTGTAATTCGAATCGTATTATTATAATGTCGAGAACTTCAAATTGAGAACTTTTGGGTGTCTATTTTTTGTAGAGATGTTATTAAGTATGTTATTAAGTCTCTGGTTGACTTTGGTTTATACACTTGGCGCTTTATTAATTTTTCAACCAAAAATACTAAGGTCAAGTACACACAATACTAAGTTCTCAAAAGTAAGCTAATGTAGGTAGTTACCCGCATGCATAGTTGGTACTCTCATTGTCAGCCCATTTAAGTCCCCACTGCTGACTTTTTCTACTTCAACAGAGTTACCCCAGATCAACTCCATAGCTGATAAGAGATGCTACATAACCTTGGTAGGCCATTCAAGCAGCTTCTTTGGAGACTGTTAGTCAGATTCTTTTTAGTGCAAAAACGCAGCGTTCACGCAGAGCTCTTCCACTGACGTTTCCAATTCAAATTTTTATCAATATATATCCCTAAAAAGTTCACGTGATTGACTACTTCAATATTTTCTGCGTTGTAAATAATATTTAATTTTTGCGGGCATTATAATAATAGGCAAGATAACAGCATAAAATAACTATTATTGGTCTTAAAAGCTACTTTTATTGGAAAAATATTTATGCAATGAATATCCAATTTGATAGATTCATAGGAATGAATGCGTGTGTTTCATTCGTCGTTATTGTTTTGATGAAAAAGTCTAGTGAATTTATGAAATGTAGGTAAGTAATTTGTTAAAGCTATCATAGAAAGCTCTACAACATTTTCCAATATGTAGGATGAAAAATCCATTTATACTAATATACCTAAACTACTCGTATGTGTTTATAAAAGTTGTGCAAAAGGCAATCTGTTTTATGTAACTAGTAGTCGATTTCGTCGGTCCTAAAGTTAGTCCTTGCGTTTCCTCTAATTGACCTAGTATTAAAATAAAAAAATAAATAAAATAAAAAATGCTTTATTACATGAACATAGGTATTTTTACATAATTATGATTGGAAACTCCTTTTAAGCATATAGATGCCTGTGCCAGGAGCCTCCGCTCTTCGGTTTTTTAACATCATACTATGTCGTCACGTACCTAAGTGACAAAAAACAATCTAAAAACATTTTATTTAGTTAATATAAAACAAAAGCATAATGTCTGTGTGTGTGTGTGTGTGTATACTATGTGAGTATTACTTGGTTTCTTTTCCTTTATTTAAGGAGCTTTGTCAATTTGACAATGTCGCTCCGTTAAGATCAAACATAATTTAAATGAAATCAAATAAAAGGAAAACTTAAGAATTAAATGCTAGTAACAATCTATAGCACGCTTTAGTCTCTTCCGACCTTGGAGTAGCCAGGGCACTGTTGTATCTGCCTACTCCATTGCCATTACATCCAAACAATTGCGCCCTAAGTCGTCCGTTCCGGGCACACTCCGCTAAAACTTGAACAACATCCTCAATAACTCCGCATTCTTCACACAAGGGGATGATATTAAACCCACCAAGTATTTGAACTGCCTGGCACTCTTATACAGTCTATATGGTGTAAGCTAATATTGAGTACTGCGTACAGTCGCCTGCAATGAAATTTAACACCTAGACTCTTAAGACGGAATAATAAAGTTCATATTAAAATGAGGCTGTATACTTATCAGTGAATGTATAGTATGGTTACTCCCTGCCATAGAGTAACCTATATATACTGAGACTCCCTTCCTCACTGAATGCGACACCACCCCGCTCGACTACCTCACAGCTACCCTTCAATAGTAAATCTTATTCACATAGACATGTTATGCGGTCACCTGCACGAGGTTATAACTGTGTGATTAGAACGGGCACTTTTCATACATTATGTCGCGAGTTTCCGAGATCCACACGGACACACAAATTGAGTAGCTAGGTAACCACTTTATGAAAAAACTAACTTCTTTTCTAGTTTTAATGTTGAATATATTCCAAACTGGCACCAATAGATAGCGAAGAAGAATTTAGAAGTGATTCTCGAAGGTGGTTCTGACACGTAAATACATAACGTAACAAGTCTTGCCACTTGTTATTTTTCAGATAAATAAGTTGCATATTATTCAATTCATCGATCTCATCGTCAGCCCATTTAAGTCCCCACTGCTGGGGCACGGGCCTCCCTCAATGACATGAGGGGTAATTGCCATACTCACCACCCTTGGCAGACGGGTTGGCAAGGGTTTTGATATAAATGCAGAGTTTTCCTTCTCTGGGTGCTGATGATTATGCCAGCAGCTTTACCTTAGTCGCCTTTTACGACACCTCGGTAAGAGTGAGGGTGGTCTATTCTCCTCTGCCGGGGACCACATGGCGGCGGCATTATTCAATTATTTATCACTTATTGCTTGTGTACCACTAAGAATATTTACATATTGTATTTCATATTCAGATAGTTCTAATTCGTAGATAAAATATGGATTAAGATTAAAAATCAAACTACTAAAAAGTTAATTAAATTTAAAAGGAGCGTCTCACTTTTAATGTCAAAAGAGAACTGTCCAAATCCAAAGACTAGTAAGAGAACAAGTCCAATTCACCTTCAGATACTGAATGGACTATAGTGGTAGCTCGAGCCGCACCAGCCGCTGCCGCCGCCCGCGCCCCCCTGCCTCCTCCTCCCGCTCCCGCAGCCGCACCACGACGACCCCAAGCGGCCGCGCATTATCAGCATGCACACCACCAACTACAACCTGACCATGCCCGGCTGGGGGCACTACCCTCAGCAGTAGATCTACACTCACTCCTATACTCTGTGAAATATAGCTTGATAGTGGCTCACTACGTTTCGGGACATTAGTTCCACTTTGTACCAATAGATGGCGTTAGGTGTCAAATGCAGCGCGCAAGCGTTTCGGTGTTACCGCGTGTTATTAATCTGGTAACGCGTGTGAAGAAATAGAAACTGAAATAATCAATTTTTATACTCCAGCGCAGTGGCATGGCGTGCGGGCCTGATAATACTTGCACAATTATTTCCCTGTTCGGGTTTAATTGACGTGACCTATATGTGAGTTGGAGCGGACGATAGGCTTATTAAGGTGACGGGTAGGGCACACTAGCGATGCTATGCGACAATTTAAATCAATTATAAATTGTTCGCAATATCAAATACCATCTCAAAATTCATGTAGGTACTTTCTCTTTTCTAATGTTTAACGATTTATCCTATGACATAAGTTTATTCAAAATTGAACTGCGCGCGCCTATGTAAAACCGGCTGCTGCGAAACAAGCATGTTGCTTAGTGCAGAACCGTTAGATCTAAGTGTTAGCATGTAAATACATATGGAAAAAAAATCTGTGAAAAAAAACCGCCTTCAAAAACCACGAACTAAAAAGTGTATAATACTATTTTTATCACTTTATACACTTCAAATCACAGTTTATAACAGTATACTCGAGAAAAAGTTTTACCGAAGTGGGCACACAATACTATCTTGTAATATAATACAACAATCAATTATTCCAGAGATTAGGCGCCCACTTTGGTAAAACCTTTTCTCGAGTGTACTGTTATAAACTGTTATTTGAAGTGTATAAGTGATAAAAATATTATTTTACACTTTTTACTTCGTGGGTTTTTGAAGGCGGTTTCAGAAATATTTTTTTTCAAGCTTTTCTCATATGGTGTCTCATATTTTGGCAAAAAAATGAGACACTAAAAAAACCTTTGTAAAATTTTAGGGTTCTCATTTTTTAGTAGCCCTTCGTACAATTTCGAAGCTGGAGTCTCTCGGAAAACATTTACACTATTTATTTAATACTTTTACTTAACTTTTGAGTCTACTTTGTTTCTCGACATTTGAATTACCGCCAAAAACGGCCACTTAAAGCGTTAACCCAAATCTCGAGTGCAAAAACAGATCAAAATGTAGTGCTAAATAATTTAGTAAATCGTATAAATGTTTGCTTAGAGACTCCCGCTCCGAAATGGTTTAAAATAGGTCCGGTTTAGTAGGTAACAATTTAAATCGATTGGTGTCGCTAGTTAGGGCTCCCCGTCGCCTTAAGCGGAAGTACACCCGATTTTGCAACTGGAACTTATTTCTGTAAGGAAATCTTCAGGCTCGAGCTTTAGTATAGTTAGGCTATATTATGCAATAATATACTTGTTGAGGATAGAAGTCTTCTCTTTTATATTGTTTATGTTTTTATACTTTTTTATTGATTTTGATAGATTATTGTTTTGTTATACACTTGACATTGGCGGAGTCACACGCGCGGCCGTAACCGTGCGCGGGATAACACCATAAAAAAAAATGTTTTGTTATTGTATTGTTTTAGTGCCTGTTTTTTCATGTGATAGGTGGCAGGCGAGCAGACGGATCACCTGATGGTAAGCGATTGCCGCTGCTCATGGACACCCGCGACACCAGTGGTCACAAGTGCCTCCAGTACCCTCACTCAGGCAGCGAAACACGTCTTTCACAAAAACATCACTTTTCTGTGAGGCCGTGGTATCATTCCTGCTGAAATGTGGCTTTCCCACATTTATTGTCTGTGTTTGTAAATATACTAGAAAACCATTATTTTGAAAATATCAGTGGCTATTATTGGCACCCCTCACCAGCGCTTATTTCAAATAGTCCATTCGCTACAATACTAATCCATGGTGTTGGGTTTTGCTAAATGGCTTATTATATCCTGTAACGATCATCATCATCATCATTAGCAACCCACACTCGTCCACTGCTGGACATAGGTCTCCCCTAATGCACGCCACTGCTCCCGATTTTCGGCCACTCTCATCCAGCCCACACCAGCCAGCCTTCGAATGTCATCATCCCATCTTGTCGTAGGGCGTCCTACACTACGCTTACCGAGTCGCGGTCTCCACTCAAGGACTTTACGGCCCCAACGGCTGTCAGTTCTGCGGCTAATATGACCAGCCCACTGCCACTTCAGTTTGCTAATTCGGTGGGCTATGTCGGTGACTCTGGTTCTCTGTCGGATTACATTATTTCTGATGCGGTCCTTCAGAGATACTCCGAGCATAGCCCAGCTTGTAACGATACTTTTTCTCAATTTTTTCTATTTTTACCACATCTAGTTTGACCACATCTTCTTTCTTTCTTTTTCTATTCATACTAAAATAAACATTCGTATATTTGTACCTGAACTAGGTGTGTTCTGTATTTCAGACAGAAAAGTAAAAAAAAAAGAAGGCCTTATTTAACTAAGTTTAAACTAAAACCATTTAGAATCCTTAAAAACAAATTCAAATTTATAACGAAACTAAATAAGATTAAATTACTATCAATAATTAAATTACTATAAATGCAACTCCTAAAGGGGTAAAATGGGGTAGAAATATTGTATGGAACATAAGTTATTATTAAAGCTAGAATCATGAAAATTGGTATTTGGCCTTTTTATATAAATTAAAATGTTTAGCATATTTCCTTAACTCCTAAAGGAGTGAGTCTTAAAAACGTCTTATTGCGGGAATTTGAACATCCATACAGACATTTTTAGCACCTTTTTAATCAACCCCTTAAAGGGTAAACTGGGGTTAAAACGCCGTATAGAAGTGTTGTTATTTTTAAAGCTAGAGTCATGAAAAATATGATGGTTTTTTTTGAATAAAATATTTAGCATTTTTTTTTATTCAACTCCTAAAAGAGCGTAATGGGGGTAAAACGTTGTTGTTCACTCCTTCAGTTGGTGACGTAGTTTAAATAAAACCAGGTTTTGCATTGGTATCCGTACTTATTGCTCAAAAATATTAAAATACAAAATAAAATTGTACATAGCGCACAGCGCGCTCCGTTCCGTGAATCCTTGACAAGTGTGCACAGAGTAAAAATAAATGTTCATATAATAACGCAGGTCGCTAAGCGCCGCGATCGGCAACGACGGCTCACGTTCTAAGTGAAGAAAATAATGCAGGAAAGCCTGAACATCCTCCCGGCCGTTGAAAGCCTCCTTTCAACTGCATTCATTTGGAAGCGGACACAGACGAGTCAGTGGTCTTCTGATGCATTTCTGTGCCGTATTGATATCTGCTACTCTGGCAATTCCATCCTGTCCCGGGAATAGGCGAGCTACTCTCCCTAGCCGCCAGTTCATTGGCGGCACATGGTCTTCTTGAACCAGCACCATGTCACCTACGTTCAGTCTGGAATGGTTCGCCTTCCATTTCGTTCTCTGTTGGAGTTCTCCGATGTACTCTTTCTGCCATCTGTCCCAAAAGTGCTGTCTAAGCCTTTCAAGTCGTTGGTATCGGCGTAGGCTGGTCTCCTTGCAGCTGCGTAGGTCTGGCGTTGGCATTGAAGTCATCGGTCTTCCGATGAGAAAGTGTCCTGGAGAGAGAGGAAGGAAGTCGTTAGGGGATGGAGATAAAGGATAAAGGGGACGACTATTTAAGATAGCCTCCACTTGCGCAAACAATGTAGTTATTTCCTCAAATGTTAGGTGACTGTTTCCAATTACACGTTTAGCATGGTATTTAGCGGACTTTACTCCGGCCTCCCATATACCCCCAAAGTGAGGAGCGTAAGCAGGAATGAATACAAACTTAACCCCCTCTTGACTTGCAACCTCACACAGAGAGTTTTCATTTTCCTTTAAAAATTTGCTTAGCTCTTTAGCGGAAGCTACAAAATTGCGGCCGTTGTCGGAGAATATTTCCTCCGGCTTACCCCTGCGCGCTATAAATCTACGAAGTGTCATTAGGAACGCATCCTTAGTTAGGTCACTGACAACTTCTAGATGCAAGCATTTGTAACGTAGACACACGAATAAGCATAGGTAGCATTTTATTAATCTACTACCACGACCCTTTTTATTTAGTATAAAAAAAGGGCCACAATAATCTATGCCCACAGACATGAAGGGATGCCCAGGAGATATTCGCTGGGCTGGAAGATTACCCATTTTTGGGCAGAGTGTTTGGCCGGCTATGCGCCTACAGCGCACACAGTTATTGACAACACGTTTAGCTAACCGCCTACCATTTACCGGCCATACTGTTTCTCTAACGCTAGCTAACAACAATAGAGGCCCTGCGTGCATGTTGCGGATGTGTTCACGCTCGAATAGCAATTTTGTAAGACGATGAGCTGCGTGAAGCAGAACGGGGTGCTTCTTTTCATAACTGTATTCAGAAGCATCAATCCTTCCGCCCACTAGAATGACACCTTTATGTTGGTCAAAAAATGGTGATAGTGATATTATTTTAGATTTAGGTTTTAATTGTTTATTTTTGCTTAATTGATCAAACTCAACCGGAAAAGACTGGCGTTGTGCAATAGAACATAGGGAATAAAATGCATTTTTTAATTCCTCCGTGTTTAATGAATTCGTAAGTCTATTCTTTTTCTGATTTCTACTATTATGAATGAATCGTTTTACGTATGCCCACGACCTCAAAAGTGCATTAAATTTGGAATACCTTTCGAAATCAATTATAGGTTCAAATATACTAACTGAATTACATTTTATTTCGGGTAATATTTGCTCCTTAGCAGTATTATTCAGGATAGGCCATTCAGATTGTTCTTTTATTAGAAAATCTGGACCATGCCACCATAATTTCATAGATAACAACTGTGATGCGTTTACACCGCGAGAGATTAAGTCTGCCGGATTTTGTGATGTGGGCACGTAGCGCCAGGAAGATATGTCAGATATTTCTGATATTTCTACAATGCGATTGGCTACAAATGTCTTCAACTTTCTAGGGTCACTACGTAACCATGCTAGAACGATACTTGAGTCACACCAGTGAACGATGCGAGATGGAGTGTATCTTAGCGCGTCTGTCACAGAGCGGCACAACCGGGCCGCGAGAACGGCGGCGAGCAATTCGAGTCTGGGGACTGTTGTGGGTTTGACGGGGGCAACCTTCGACTTAGAACACAACAATTCAACATTGACACTACCATTGAGATCTACTGACCGCATGTAGATACACGCACCGTAAGCATTTTGTGACGCATCACTAAATAAATGCATTTCTATAGAAACAGGGTTGCTGCACAAAACTAATCTTGGAATTTTTAAATTTTGAAGATGTAGTACATTATCTTGAAAGACATTCCAGCTGTCCTCAATCTCTTGCGGTACAGGCTGATCCCAATCGAGTTTTCGAAGCCATAGCTGCTGTAACATCATTTTAGGTTGAATTATGACAGGGCTCAATAGCCCTAAAGGGTCGAAGATTTTAAAAGACTCTGACATCATTAGCCTTTTAGTAACATTCGAATTATTTAGTGAATTAAACATAGTAGGGAAATGTAACATGTCATTGGAAGGAGTCCATCCTAACCCTAGTGTGCTTGAGGATTCGCTTATAGTCAGACTATCATGTTCATTTATGTTTAAAGTTTTGAATATGGCTGGGCTGTTACTTTTGTATTTTCTTAGTTTGAAACACCCAGACTCTAATGCCTCAGAAACTGATTTTTGAATGTATAGCAATTCTTGCTCATTATTAGCTCCAGTGATGACGTCATCAACGTAAAAATCCTTTTGTATGACATTCTTTATAAGCTCGTCTTCTTGCTCCTCCCCCAGCTGCCACAGGCAACGAGTGCTTAGATAGCTGGCACTTGCTGTGCCGTAAGTTAATGTATTTAGCCTTAGAATTTTAATGGGTTCAGATTCCCTTTGTCTCCACAAAATGAGTTGCAAATTTCGATCGGATTCCTCAACCTCAACTTGCCGGTACATCTTCTCGATGTCCCCGGTCAACAAATACTTATACTGCCTAGCCCTAATCAGAATAGAGAATAGCGAATCCTGTATATTAGGACCAGACATCAAAAGGTCATTTAGTGAGTAACCTGAAGATGAGGACGCCGATCCGTCAAAAACAATCCTGACCTTCGTAGATTCGCTGGTATCCTTAAGAACAGCATGATGGCATAAAAAATAAGAAGGGTCAGGTTTTACCCGGACTTCAGTGAGATGACCTAAGTCTTCATATTCATCTATGAATTTTGAATATTCTATTTTTGCAGTTGGATTTCGTTTAAATCGTTTTTCTAAATTAATTAATCGCCTTCTAGCAAGCGTGTAAGTGTCGCCTAGACAATCAGGTGAATCTCGTAAGGGCAGCTTCACACGAAACCTACCAGTCTTTAGCCTAACTGTATTTTGTAAAAAATGATTCTCACAATATTCATCATCCTTGCTTATTATAGTTTTTTGAGGGATCTCTTCGAGATTCCAAAATATAGGAAGCATTTTATCTACTTCATTCCTAGAATTTTTGGAAATTATGGCGTGATTACATTGTACACCCCTGGTTGTATTCTTAGCGTATATAGGTCCGGAAATTAACCACCCCAATTTAGATTTATGCAATTTAGGACTTTGGGAGCCCAATGAGCGTTGCTCATTTTCTAGAACGTCCCAGAATAAGTCAGCTCCAACTAATACATCTATCGTGGAAGGCTGGTAGAAGGTGGGATCGGCCAAGACAATATTTTTTGGTAAATTTAGAGTCTTTATATCAATAGGAGCCTTTGGTAGCTCTGTTGTTATCTCGTCCATAACTAAACATGATAATTGCTTGATACTGTATGGGGAATTTAATGAATTTAGTTGTACAGTACAAGTTTCAAGAACTTCATTAGAACAGCTGTTGCCTATACCTACAATTTTTAGGTTATCTATTCGATTAGATTTGAGTCCTAAACTAGTTTGCAATGACCGCGTTATAAAGGAAGACTGGCTTCCAGAATCCAACAGCGCACGAACCCTTCTTGACTTATTTTTAGCAGGATTGCGAACTTCAATTATGGCCGTTGACAAAAGCACCTGTTGATTTTGAATAGAACAATTTGCAAGGGTTACAGAATTGGAGTCACTTGTCAATATACTGGGCTCATTTACTACTATATTAGAAGATGACGTCACAGGTGCGTGAAGCAGAGTATTATGTTTTTTATTGCATTCACGGCAAGGACCCATACGGCACTCGTTCAAAGGATGACCTTGCCGTAAACAATTGGAACACAACTTATATTTTTTAACATCATTTAGTCTCTCTTGTAAACCCTTTGCCTTAAAAATGGAGCAATCATATATTCTGTGATTGTTACCACAAATAATGCAGACATGCACGCAAGACCTTTGTGTGTTTACACTAGCAAGCGCCTTGGTGTAGGAAACACCTTTGTTATAGTAATTATTTTGATTTGGTGAATTAATATTATGTGAAACAGACTTACTATTATTATAATTAGAACTGTTAGACGAATTATAGTTACGCGACGTCGTCTGTAAGTTTTTATTAAAGTTACTGTTGTCATGAGGCTTATTTCTATTTATTGATTCGAGAACGTCAGCACGGTCATTCAAAAATTTATTAAATTGGATCAAAGTAGGCATATTTTCAATTGTATTACGATATTCTTCCCATTTTGTAAGGGTTCGGCTATCTAATTTTGATGAAAACATAAATATAAGCAACATGTCCCACTTATCAGTGGGATGGCCAAGGCTAGACAATGCTCTTAAATTTTTGGTCATGTGATCAACTAAGAAACGCAACGACTTCTCATTTTCTCGTGTTAATGACTGAATATTGAACAATGAATTTAGATGGTGGTTTGTGAGCAGACGCTTGTTATTGTACCTGACACATAGAAGCTGCCAAGCCTCTGGATAGTTTGCCGATGACACCTCGAGATTAGATATAATCCTAGCTGCCTCCCCTTCCAAATACGACACCAGGTAATGGAATTTATGAATTTCAGATATTTTATTGTTATTATGTATAAGACTCTCAAAGGTATCATGAAATTCTAGCCAGCGGAAATATGCTCCGTCAAACTTAGCAATTTGAATCTGTGGCAATTTGAATCCCATGTAAGTTTCCCTGCAATCAGGAGAGCATTGGGCTGTTGTATCATGAAAAATAGAATCACGCCTTTGCGGTAAGTCATTTTTGCAGTCATCAATTAATTTCTTACAAGCAGCTATGTTAACCACAAAATCATTTTCAATGCTGTCCCGATCATCAAGTTCATTTTGTAGATTGTCTGGATTAAGAACTTCTATATGAGTTTGCAATTCATCGAACCTCATTGATAAGGCTTCGAACTTGCCGAGCTTCAGGGTCAACTCGGCCAAATCGATACCAGTCAACAACTCCCCCTTATCCTGTACACTGCATATATAATTTTTAAATTTGGTT
The DNA here is from genome assembly GCA_019059595.1 of Marasmia exigua. NCBI lineage: Eukaryota > Metazoa > Arthropoda > Insecta > Lepidoptera > Crambidae > Marasmia > Marasmia exigua. The sequence continues at coordinate 10,569,305 of CM032482.1, read as the reverse complement.
ATTTGACCTTTGATTGAACTCCTTTTTATTATTAATTCCTTTAGTTGTTTTTCCACAGACATTATGATGAATTGAAATATTCAGTGCACCGGACGGTAGGTAAGGTAGGGTTAATAAAGTATGTATTCAAAATCTCACGCTCCTTCCTTGGTGTTGCCTCCCCAGCAGGAACCTGCCCTGCGCCCGGTGGGTATGCAGCGTGCGTGCACGTGTCAGGTACGGGCCGGATGCAGGCTTGGTGTAGGCCGGAGCAACTGGAAATGTTCAGCGAATACAATGAATCGAGACGAACTATGCGAATTTGAGTTTGATAGGATTGAAGCTTTAAAATGGGCCACCAACTTGGCGTTATTTGGAAAAATACGACAAAAACACTTAAAACGCCAAGTAATTACAACGTTTAAATAATAACTCAACCAATTTACACAAAACTGTACGGGATTTAAACTATATTGCGATAAAATTTTATGGAGGGTAGAAAATGATGCAATTTGTAAAACGGATTTCTTACGAAAATTACGGGAAGTTATAGTTGAAATCACTATCTATTTTGGCTAACAATTGATTGCAGCAAGTTTCAGCTATAAAATAACTTGGAGATTGGAATTAGGAATGTATGTCGGTGGGGTTATGTTCGGTAATCGGTACTGAGGTGATGGAATTAGGACACTTATCTCATTAATCCGCTGCCGGTGTGAAGCTTTGGAGACTTCTCTGCCCTGGTAGCCAGCGTTTGATGATGTATGTCCTCCCTTCTCAGCAGATATTTTCTTGAATCCAAGTCACCGTGATACCACGCGACATGCGGTAGGTTTTTGCGATGTTCGGAATTTTGTTATTCTTGATTCCCCTCATGGGCCACCATGTTCACTCCTTCAGTTGGTGACGTAGTTTAAATAAAACCAGGTTTTGCATTGGTATCCGTACTTATTGCTCAAAAATATTAAAATACAAAATAAAATTGTACATAGCGCACAGCGCGCTCCGTTCCGTGAATCCTTGACAAGTGTGCACAGAGTAAAAATAAATGTTCATATAATAACGCAGGTCGCTAAGCGCCGCGATCGGCAACGACGGCTCACGTTCTAAGTGAAGAAAATAATGCAGGAAAGCCTGAACAGTTGTACAGAAGATTTGCAATATTTATTTGCTCATCAGTCATGAAAATATATGAAAAATTAATAAAATACATTTAAGTATTTTTAGTCTCATTTTAAGTCTACGTTTAATACCTACCGACTTACTCAGAATTGATCAACTACAAATCAAGTTCGTGTAGAAAAATACGATTTCAAAATTTTTGATTTAAAATTAAATTACCGTAGGGAAGCGAGGGCGGGCCTCTACTTGTATAACAAAGACCTAGGAATATGTAAAAACGAGAGGAGAAGGCATGGTTTGTGGGCGTGGAAAAGCAAAAGTTTATCGCCCCTCCTTTTTTATGCATTCAGTTCTCAAAGATAAACGTTTATAATGATCAAGGAACACCAGACTTCCGATTCGAATTCCATTCTTTAGCTGCCCTCAATAAGAACGAAGAAGCGACTCACTTTCGTGTAAGTCGAATTATCGTGTTCGGTAGTTCAGGTGCAAGATCATTCCACCCAGCACGTGGATGGTAGTGAACATAGAGTAAAATGTACTTATCTATATGTATGTATATCTATATCTAAATGTAGTGGGTTCAGAATGAATAATGCCTTGAATGATGAATTAATATGACGACCCGTTTAGTGCAGGTTTCCATAGTACGAGGAAAAACCTTAGTTTGGGACCTTATATATTATTATTTATATATGAACAAATGAATTTTTTAAGCGCGATATTGACATTTGTACTTAACTAATTAGCTGGAAAAGTATGTAGGTAACCTAATAGTAGGTTTACATTGGTCGTTAAGTTTGGTGTAGGTGAGGTGGTTAGATTTTTATAAATATCCTTAAACGCTTTTGGGAGTTTGTACATAATATCCAAATTTAAGTGCAAAAACAGATCAAAAAGTAGTACTGAATAATTAAATAAAAAGTATAAATGTTTGCTTAGAGACTCCCGCTCCGAAATAGTTTAAAATAGATCCGGTTTAGTAGCTAACAATTTAAATCGATTGGTGTCGCTAGTTATGGCTACCGCCCGTTGGTCTATTCGTTTAAGTATCGGGCCGTGATCTCAGGGTCCTGGGTTCGATTCCCGGGGCGAGCATTTTTCGAACATAGCTCGGGTTTGTGATCACCAATCTGCATTAGGCAAGCGTGGTGATTAAGCCTAATCCCATCATAGTAGCGATGACTTGATTTCTATGATGGAGATATTTGCCCTGCAGTGGGACAGTATATAGGCTGATACTATACTATATAAATAATATCTTCCATCCACCTTATCATCAAATATAAACATCGCATCCCCCGCCCCCTTTTTAGTACTTACGTAATGTACGATTACCTACTCCGATGGCTCCCAAGCTCATTCAGCATACAAGCATTATTAATAGCTACAGATTTGAATGCGTAATAAGGGTATGTAAGGTCTCCAAGCTCAGCGCTTTCTTTAATGTGTTATGCGGTATTGTACTCTAAAGATTCATTAAAATAATAATTCAGTGAGTTCACTTAATTGCCGCAACCCACACGTGAGGCCCGGCTTCACAGTGTAGAAAGGATACCAGGAACCTTAATACGTGATTCATAAGAGCATTTTTGCATACTTAAGTGTTGCCGAAAATATAGTCTTGGCAAAACGCAAGGACATCGTTTAGGAGTTAAATATCATGTGTGACATAATATAAAGAAAATTTCGATAATACGAGTACCTAAGTACATACATGTGTCAAAGTGTCAAAACTCACTTCCTATCTCTATAAATAGGTACACTGTTTTTTCCTTGTCTCTTCTTTCTTTTTTATGTGGTCTGCTCTCTGGTCATTTATACCTATCTATAAGAAATATTTTTATTGAATTTTTGTTATAAATTCTATGTTTATATTATTGGGTATGAAAGTATTGTTTATTATTATTTATGTAATGTAATAATATTAATTTATAAAATAATGTATATTTCTGCCATTCTCAATTTCATTTGTTAAACTACTTTGCACTGCCTTCCCTTATTACGAATACGATATTTCTTTCCTCTACCCAAAGTTTGTCTGGAAGAAATCGCTACAAGCGATAAGACCGCCTTATTGTACTGTCTGTTGCTGTTGTATCATGCTTTTATTTTGTTTTTGTGCAATAAAGAATATCTATCTATCTATCTATACATACACGAAGCGTATTACTACTTTTGTTTGTATGAAAAGAGAAAAATCTTCATACAAGAAACGACACACAGGAGAGCAGGTCACCTGATGGTCATTGATCACCACCGCTAATGAACATCGGCGGATACGGATTTCATTCACATTCGATATCAATTTAAGTACCTACTTGAATAAATCAAAGCATTTCTTTTACAACTGGACCTCTTTACTTCGGCTCTAAAAGGGTTCGTTTTATGAGAGTTTAGTACCCAAAAGGTACAAACGGGGTCCCATTAACTGTGCCATTACTAAGACTCCACTATTTGTTTGTCTGACATCAGACTGTATCTTCTGGAATATGAAAACTAGGCATTTGAAATTTCATCCATGGGAGATTCGGGCATCACCGTAAAGGGCTGACTCGACCAGGCGCGTCGCAGCGCTTGTGCTTTGTTTCACCTAATAAGTAAGGGTACCCTCAGGACGAAAAGGCAGCCCATTTGTTATCTACTGGTCTCCACCGAGCATGGGTGTTTAAACAAGCGCCTGCGCGATATTTGTGTATTTGTGGTGAACACGAGGAGGACAGGCATCATGTATTGTGGTGCTGTCCAGTATACCAGGACCTTCGTGGGGAGCTGTTAAAAGGGATTGTTGTGGACCAACCTGGACAAATTTGGTACCCGGACCTCGGAGGCGAACTTCGCCAGGCTGCAAGAGTTCGCGCATGGATGGCACAGACGGAGAAATGACCCAGGCTGCTCGGCGCTAGAGGGCAACACCTGTGCTGTGGCGTCTGCAGTCCCACAAGGGGGAGAAACATTATAATTAGGGACAATGATATGGATTAATAACTTGTAAGGAGTCAAGAATTGTGCGCGGTGGAGTGCAAGAGTCCCAATGACACGCAATATCTGCAAACATATCCCACGATTCGGCCAGTATAACCAGTATAGTGTTGGTATTTCCATGGAAGGTTGTGATCTCTACTGGTGTTGTTTGATTACCATCAGATGATCCATCTGCGCGTCATATCCATTGACTTAGAATTGTCGCCCTGCTTACCCTTATGGTCGTATCACATAGAAAAAAAATTGGGTTAAATTAATAAGGTGGTGAAACGTAATGTTGGACACCCTGCAGCACGATGGACTGACGATTTTAGAAAGATGGCTGGTTAGATGCAGACTGCTCTGGACCGGGTTGGCTGGCGCTCTTTGGGAGAGGCATATTTTAGCGTCACTTCAGCAGTGGATGACATTTGTCATCGGCAACCGCCTATTTAGGCGGTTTGATTGATTAAATGGTACAGAGCCCTTTGCCCGAATCGCACTTACCCGATTTCCTAACGCAAATAACAGATAACTCACTGCCATACACCCAGTTTGGTCTTCGCTGTGACTTGTGAAGCGAGCTAATCAAATAAACGTCTTGCGCTGGGAGCTATTTATTTGGGGATCACAGCATTTCGTACGTTTACGTTTATTATACGTTTCGTTTATTTTCAGATGTGGAGCCGTGAGAATTTCGGATTCTTTATCGCGTTAATGGTTGAGTGAACGATTTGTTTTATGTACTTTTTTAGCCTTAGTGGTAATGATGGCGGAGTATTTTTGAATGGACAGATGGAAAAATTGGAACAAAATGCTGTCGATAAATAAATAATAAATGAATGCCTCGGTGGCGCAGTGGTTAGTGGGTCGCACTTTAAAGCGACGGCTGCGCAAGAGGTCCCGGCTTAGATTAATAATATAATAACAATAATCATACGATCACAAAATCGCAATATCACATTCTAATTCTATCTATTTTATATATACATGTATGTAACAATGGACTAGAGTATCTAATATAAATATTCAGCAGTCCTCCTCTCCTCTAATTTGCTGTGCCCGACAGGGTCCATATTGTTCCTTAAATATCATTTATAATATGTACCACCGTTATGTATCACATATGGAAAAGCAATAAAGAATTGAATTGAAGATCCCCAGGTCGGGCCAAAAATTGGTACCTAAATTTTCGGTAAGAAATTCTTAGTGACAGCCCGGAGTCTGAAAGTTGACGGCCCGAGACACCAGTGGTGTCACAAGTGCGCTGCAAACCTTTAATCCCCTCCTTCCCCAGGACGGGGCCTCCGGTACCCTCACTCACGCAGCGAAATACAGCACAGTGCTGCTTCACGCCGGCTTTCTGTGAGGCCGTGGTATTACTCCGGTCGAGCCGGCCCATTTATGCCGAAGAGTGGCTCTCCCACTGTCAACCCTATCAGCCCTAAAGGACTTTGGGCATTGTGCTGCAGTTAGAATAATAGTTACCACAAAGACGCTTTGCTTTGGGTAGACCAGTGTCAATTTCATTCAAAGTACGATAGATTGGTTTGTCAATGTCAGAAACTACTCGTATGTGTCAAAGTGCCTGTGATGCATGCCGGCGCTATCTACGTAGTATCTATTATGCCGGCGCACGGTTACACAACGCTTGGTGATATATTATGTGACATATGGTCGCCCCGATGTCAATATCACTGAAGTGCCTTCTGATATTGGCCGCGTTGTGATAGTTTTTACAAGGTCCATTGCTTTTCAGAAATATCTATACCTTACAAGGGCCAAATGTAGGTATGATATGAAACAATGATAATTAATCAAGACGGGAAATAACACGATATGTATTATGTGATACAACATTGTGTACATCACTCACATATTTTGCTCGACGTTTCGGCTACGTTACAACGTTACTTTACGTTAGTCCGCTCGTGACCACGGCTGCTGTAACGTAGCCAAAACGTCGAGCAAAATATGCGAGTACACAATGTGGTAACATATAATAAATAATAATAATAATTGTCACAACATCTCATACATTGACCTAATTCCGTACTAAGTAGCGTAAGCACTTGTGTTACAGATATCAGACAACAGAGGAACACAAATATATACTTAAATACATATATTAAATATCGTGTTAATTCCCTTCGTGAAAATAAAAAAAAAAACTACTTAATAACGTCCTCCAAATCGATATTTAGGTTATATTAGCTGATAAACCGAAAGTATAGTGCACAAGTGCCTGCGCAAACACAAGTGCACTCTCCATTCCCTTACCTTTATATTACGATGGGACACTTGTCTGATATAACCGAAGTGGGATCCGGTGCAGGACCAACGGCTTAACGTGCTTCTTGAGGTAGGAAACTTGAACTACTTACTAATAGTTTTGTTATATGATAGGTGGTAGACGAGTAGACGGATCACCTGATGGTAAGCGATTATACAGTCCGACTCGCACTTAACCGTCTGTTTTCCTATAATTCAGCATTATTTTTCTTTATTTTTACGTTTTCACCTCTTGCCACACAATTATATCTCATTGTTGATATACAAAGGGTTGGAAAACCAAAAGTGATTCTATGAGTGTTGACATACCGAACCCGCAATCCGTGAGGGCTAAAATTAAATCGAATATTTTTTTTTCTTTATGGCTGAAACTGTGTTGCCTACGGCGAACACATAATAACTCTGCCAATGTCGAGTGATTAAAGAGACACTTTAATTTAATGGTTGTTGACCGGTGTGGCGAGTATAGATGCTTTTGATGTTTATTTTTATTGAGTCTTTCACCAAGCACCATCTAAAACCAAGACAGGACAAAACATACACAAAGATGTCACAATATTAAAGGGAGATTCGCATGTAAAATTAGTCTAAGACTAATTTTACATGCGAATCCGATGGATACTTTTTTGCTCCTTTTGTCAGACATATATTCTGACGTTTCGGCAACAGTCTGTTTCATTCTCGTCATCATTTCAGCCAATAGACGTCCACTGCTGGACATAGGCCTCCCCCAATGATCTCCACACAGATCGGTCCTGCGCCGTACGCATCCAATGGATTCCCGCGACCTTAACCAGATCGTCGGTACACCTTGTGGGGGGCCTGCCACACAATGACAGTCTGTTTAGTCCGCCTAATTAAAAAAGTTTAATTATTGTCAATGTCGTTGCCGGCGGCCTTAATTTAAAAGAATTTATATTAAAATAATGCCGCCCCGCTGGCATGTGCTGCCGGACCAGCAGCTTTGTGTAGACACCCTACAAAGGTTCGACTATTTTAGTTTTCAGGCCCGAAACCCTAAAAATGGACAAATCGCGTGCCGCAACGCTGCTGAAAAGGCTTAATTGTCCTACTTTCAACGACACTGTAATGTTTGACCCTCCCTTATAGGCCGGCAATAAGGCACAGTGAGGCAATTTTAGCCTAGCTTCTGTGATTGAATGGAACAAAGTATTTTATTCGTAGTTTCCTTTTATCACGACAAAATACTATATATATATTTTTTTATGATATAGGTGGCAGACGAGCAGACGGATCACCTGATGGTAAGCGATTACCGCCGCCCATGGACTCCTGCAACACCAGTGGTGTCACAAGTGCGCTGCTTACCTTTTAACCCCCCTTCCCCTGGATTGGGCCTCCGGTCACTCACGCAGCGAAACACAGCGCATGCACTGCTTCACGCCGGTTTTCTGTGAGGACGTGGTATTACTCCGGTCGAGCCGGCCCATTCATGCCGAAGCGTGGCTATCCCACTGTTAGTAATACATTGATAGGTTTCACATAGCTAAAGAATAATCCTAAATCTTATGAACTTTAATAAGTGTCCAATAATCTATACTTTTTATAAAGAGGTATTGTTTACACAACAAAAAACCTTAAGCTACTGTTACACATGCTCATTTATAGCATACTTTTTAAGCATGCTTAAGGAATTGTCCACATTTGCTATCAATAAGCACGCTATTTCCCATAATTTAGCATGCTAAAAATAAGCAAACCTGTTAAAGCACTCTGCCACACTCCCCCTTCCACCCGCACTATAGGTAGCATGCTTAAACAAAAGCTAAATGTCAAGGTGATTACACAAAATTGTTTAAAATTTGCAAGATACTACCGGTTAGCTTAAAACATAGATATTTATTAGCTATAAACAATTTTAACAATCGGGAGCGTAATCTAACGTTGGTTAAGCATAGCATAGGTACTCGCTCGATGTCCGCTGGCAACTTTCATGTACCTAAAGTACATAACTACTTTGGAGATAGAACTTTGAAAAAAAGACTACCATATCTTTTAAATAGCTTGCCGGAGGACATTCGACGGGAACCAGTCAAAAATATATTTAGAAACAAACTAAGAAAGTATTTTCTTGATTTAGTTTAAAATTATATACCCTATTGTGCTAAGACTCACCCGATCCTGCAGACAAACTGTGTAAACAGTTTTGCAGGACAAGTATTTTGTAAACTAAATTTGTAAGTTTAATAATAAATACATTAAATAAAATAATAATAAATCGACTGCAGCGTGCGATATTTGAGCATGCTCAAAATAAGCATGCTTATTTGTAGCACGTCCGTCCACACATGTTACTAAGTAACAATTGCTCAAAAGTAGCATGCTTTGAGAATGAAAATAAGCATGTGTGTATAGCAGTACCTTTATAGATAAAATTAAAAAAAACTAAGAGGTAGACTTCATGAGTCAAAAAAGAAAAATAACTAAATATTTAAAAAAATTACCCCTTTACGTATTCAGAACTTAAGTACCTATGTACCTACTTTTATAGCATACAAAACACACCGGGTACAAAGGCAAGTAACATTTACAGATTATTTTGTTAAAACCTAAAATATTTTCTCTCATCCGCTACATACACTATTTTGTTAGCCAAGTTCCCTATTGTCCCACTTTCAAACAGTACATGCAACGCGTGCGGTAATGTTGGTAGCACTGCGTCCGCTCCCACCGGAACCGGAAGCGCCGACGAATGCAACTTGCCTATATAATTTAGAACTTAGCAATGTACTGTTAGCTTGTGTAAACGAGTTATTACTAACGCGGGGATGGTTTATTCCCAATAGGATGTGCTTGACTAAATCGTAGGTAATAGCATTTTTTTCATAATTCGAAATTGGATCGTAATGTCTTTTTATGTCGATTGTTCTTTAAATCTTTACCAATCATAGCTGCCGATGGCCTGCATGGAGGTCCTAGATCAACAAATTAATATCTAAGATGTGCTTGACGTAGGTAAACAGCTTTTTTTCATAATTCGAAATTGAATCCTAAATCTCATTTATCATCAACTGCGCTTTATATATTTTCTGATCAGGGCTGCAGGGCTTAAATCAACAAAATAAAACAAATTACAAATAACGGGTATGATATACGTTTCATACGGGTATAATGTTTACAAACATATCTTGTAGAATATAATGGACAGTGTGTTACATTATCAATCTCGACTCGATTTTACTGAAAGTTGGTTGAGAAGTAGCTTAGATCCAGGAAACGAACATAAGATACATAATGACAGGTTCTTGTGGGATAAAAAATTAACAAAAACAAATACTATGCCAGCGACGCCGCGGGTGGAAGCTAGTATTATGATAAAATTAACAGTGTTATATTCGTTGCTTTAGATTGAGCGAAGCGAAATACTGAAAAACTTATTTTTTCTTTGTCTGGGTGTCAATATATGTAGGATTGGTGATAGGTAGATGCAGAAGCCTTGTGGGAAAGAATAAATAATATACCCAGGTTTCGGGAATAAGGCTTTTATATTAATTACAATCGCTCTACGTCTTTACGCATTTCACAGTCTTCGGCCATACGTCGTCTATCTCACTCTCGCACGTCATTCTATAATTCAAATATCGATGAAATGAAATGAAATGAAAATTGTTTATTCAATTTAGGTCCATACAGAACACTTATGAATGTCAACATGTTTACCACTGGTTCGGAATGTAGTTTTCTGCCAAGAAGACACCAGCAAGAAACTCAGCAGTTACTCTTTAAAAAAAAAAAATGTTTTACAAAATGTCACCATTAACTTAAAATATAGTACAATTTTTTGTGTTACTAATATGTCCCTAAATTATTGTCATTCAAAAAATCGTCTATTTTATAATAGCCTTTCTTCATTAAACAGTTTTTTATATACAATTTAAACTTATGTGTGGGCAAGTCAATAATAATCTGAGGTAACTTATTAAACATTTTTATGCTCAATCCTATAAATGAACTACCAACCTTATGGAGCCTGATATTTGGAACGGCCAGTCTGTGCTTATTTCTGGTGTTAAGGCTGTGACAGTCGGACTTCTTCGAGAACAGATGGAGATTCTTATGAACGTACATAAGGCAATCAAGGATGTATTGAGAAGCCACGGTAAGTATGTCGATTTCTTTAAACAAACCTCTAAGGGAGTCGCGCGATCTAAGGCCATAAATGGCGCGGATGGCTCTCTTCTGTAATACGAAAATAGTCTGTATATCAGCAGCTGATCCCCATAGTAATAGACCATATGACATGATGCTATGAAAGTAGCTGAAATAAACCAGCCTCGCCGTTTCAACATCAGTTAGTTGTCTTATCTTTCTAACTGCATATGCAGCAGAACTAAGTCTACCTGCCAGGATATCAATATGGGGACCCCATTGCAGCTTAGAATCTAATGTGATTCCTAGAAATACTGTTGAATTTGCAAGCGCAAGATGCTCATTATTTATGGTTATATTTGTATTAACCTGCCTCACATTTGGCATTGTGAATTTAACACATTTAGTCTTTTTGGCATTAAGTAGTAAATTATTAGTTGTAAACCAATATACCACTTGTGAGAGTGCATCGTTTACGTCGTCGAATACTTGCTTAAGCCTATCAACTCTAAAAATCAGAGAAGTGTCATCGGCAAACAATACAGTCTCACATAGGTCTTTTGTAAAGTGAGGAAGGTCATTAATATAAATTAAAAAAAGTAGGGGTCCCAATATGGAGCCCTGCGGCACTCCCATGAGTAGAGGGGCGCCAGTAGAATTTATTCCATTAACACTCACTTTTTGGATTCTACAAGAAAGGTATGATTGCAGTATTGAAAGTGCATTGTCTGAGACACCATAATGCCGTAGCTTCATTATTAAAGTTTCATGGTTAACACAATCAAAGGCTTTTGATAAATCGCAGAAAACACCAACAGCATCTTGCTTATTTTCCCACGCATTGAAGACATGTTTCATTAGTGCCACTCCTGCATCAGTAGTGGATTTCCCTTTAGTGAATCCGTACTGGTTATTATGAAATAAGTTATTTATTTTGAAGTGAGCTGCTAATTGAGTGAATATTATTTTTTCAAAGATCTTACTCACTGCTAGTAATATAGATATTGGTCTAAAATTTGATGGGTCATTTTTGTCCCCTGACTTATGCAGTGGTACAATTTTACTAAATTTCATTAAATTTGGAAAGTGACCCGTATCTACACATTTGTTAAATATAATAGCTAAATGTGGGGCAATAGTAGATATAATAGATTTTAAAATTTCTGTTGAAATACCCCATAGGTCCTCAGTTTTTTTTAACTTAAGGTCCTTAAATGTTTTTATAATTATATGGTCAGTAACATGACTAAAGCAAAAAGTAGCTTGACACTTCTCCACACAATCTTTCAGCAGGGACTCAGCAAGATGTGGACAAGAATTTAATGACTGAGTAGTAGTGATTGCTATATTGGAGAAAAAAGATTCAAATGCGTCCGCTATTTCAGCATCAGCGTAAAGATTTTTATTATTTATTTTAAGAGAGATCTTGGTATCATATGATTTTGTTTTGCAAGTCTCTTTATTAATTATACCCCAAGTAGCTTTAATTTTATTGCCAGATTTACTTATTTTTTCTTTTAAATAATTTGCTTTAGCAAGTGCACAAACTTTCTTAAATATTTTAGAGTATTTTTTTACATATTCAAGCATTCTAGTGTTACTAGAAGTTGCTTTAATGGAGTATAATTCAAATAATCTTGTTCTACTTCTATAAATTCCCTTTGTAGCCCAGTCACTAAATTTCGTCTTAGTATTGTCTACTTTAAAAGTTTTCTTTGTAAATATAGTATCAGATACAGATTTTATCGCACTGAATACTTGTTCATACAGTTGGTCAATAGTATTATTATCATCAAGTGGTAAAAAGGAAAATTTTTCTTGAATTTTTTCTTTAAAATTTTCCATTCGATTTACAGTAATAGGTCTGTATACAAATGTCAATGAAGAGGGGACATCATGATGTTCAAAGACTACTTCCTGCCCACTGTGGTCGGAATTTATAAAGTTTATTATAGATTTTGTGATTGGTTCAGTATCACAAAAAATATTATCAATGCAAGTAGCTGATGTAGGAGTTACTCTAGTGGGTTCAATAAAAAGATTATTTAAATTAAAAGATTTAAATAGGTTTAAAAACCGAATGGAGTTTTGTGAACTTTCTAAAATATTAATGTTAAAGTCCCCACATACAACTACTTTCTTGTTACAATTACACACTTTTTTCAGAACATCTTCCATTGTGGTTTCAAATAAATTGTAGTTACCTGAGGGTGGTCTATACACACAAATAATAATAAACCGCTCCAGTTCTGCACAAGATAATTCAATAGTTCGTTCAATAGAGAGTGACGTAACATCTTTACGGCATTTTGCCTTTAATGAGTTATTTAATAAAATAAGTGACCCACCTCTAATAGCGGACTCCCTTGTGAACGAACTAATGACTTTATAGTTATCTATACTAATCAATAACAAACACACTGTTGTAACCAGTGTTCTGTTATACATAGAACATGTATATTCATTTCTTTAAGAAACAATTCCAATTCTAGTTCTTTGTTAGAAAGACCCTGAATATTTTGGTGAATAATGTTTAGAAAGTTGGTCTTCCTTTTTGTCACTAAATCTAATTCGCCAGAGTAATCCTCTATTGTCTTAAGGGATAATTTAAATTATTATTCGGAACTGTTTCCGAAGTCCGATTATACATGTCAATATTATGCTCAATAGAAGCAGATTGAGTAGCCAAATTCTTAGCTGAACATTTAATATAATATGATAGCGACAATGCTATCTGTCGTTTATACAATTTTGGAAGATAACATTTATCTTTTGTCCAAATTAAATTACATGTCAAACTTGAATTTATGTCAATAATATGGAATTTATTATTATTACATGTCATTAAATTCATACTAAGATTTAATTTATATCTATAGTCATTTTCTGACTGTGTTAAATTTTTTCCATAAGGAAGTGTAAACATTACAATTTTATTTACATTTAATGCAGTCAAGCTGTCAAAGCATTTAATTAATATTTTTTTATTTACATTTCCCCTGTTGGCAAACATAATAATAAGGGTGGTATTTTCTTTAAACTTGTATAAGTTGATTTTTTTTATAATATCACAGAAGGATGCATTTGGATAACAGTTGTTTGAAATTGCTTGTCCCAAGTAGTGACTCAATATCAGGCCCATATTTGTACCCAGCTCATCACTAAACATAACTACGTCGTTTTTAATAATAGGTTTAGATAGGGCGAAGGAACTGTTGGAGTTTGTTGCGCTGAACGAATGCCGTAGGTTATCACAATTTGGTTGTGACAATGATGACTCACACTCCGGCCGCGAACCGTTCAACAAACTACATAAGCTATTATTGTTATTGATACTTACTTCCGAGGTGTTCATAAGATTCTTCAAAGCCAAAATGTGTTCGTCATTCTCCTTCTTGGAACATAAGTACCTACTGGTTATGTTGTCCATGGACTCCTTTAGTGAAAGGATTTGACTTTCTAATTGGTTGATGTTTTTTTCATAGGAAGTGATGTTATTATCCAACGTTAATGAATATAAATCTAATTCATCACCCAAACGTTGCCTTTCTTTAATACATTTAATCTTATTGTATGAGCATTTTTGTTTCTTAATTAACTTTTTAGTTTTATTTATATACCTATTTAATCTTACATATTTTTTTAATCATTCTCTTACACGTTCCTTATTATGGACTTCTCTTACACGTTCCTTATTATGGATCTACCTATCACCAATCCTACATATATATTTAATTAAGTATTATATCACGTATCACCATAATCATGTCAAATAAATCAGAGAGGCAATGCTAAAAAAAAGGTTCATCTATTTGTTTAACTGTCCCTGAATTCTCAAATTATGTTACTCAATACCTAACAGGGTACGCTTAAATCATGGAATGTCTGGTAATTATTACATTAAACCGATTACCGCCTGACCTTTGCAACCCTTCGACGGAACAACCTAATTAGATCATGCTTACACGTGCAGAATCATTATCTCAACAATTTTGGGTAATCAAATTGGTTTTTATTTTATTTTTTCCATTTATTTCGGACAAAAAACAGTTTTACAATCATATCTTTTTTACAATATTGTAGTTATAAATATTACTTATTGTAAGACCAACAACATTGTTCCACATACCTAAATTTATTATTTTATTGTAGAGTGAGTAATGCATTTTTCCAAATATATAGGTTAATGTAACTAATGTTCACTACAAAAAATATTATTTCATTATCTTCTATTAACAAATTGAAATGATTTTTAGAACCAAAAGACATTCAATAACGATAAGCCAATTATTTAAATATCTCAGTGCAGAAATATGTCATTATACAATTAGGTCAGTTAAAGAAATAAAGTATAGAATGACCTAAATGCAAGTTTTACGACAATACCATGCACAAACTCATAATATATACGAGCCTGTACCTACTACAACTTTATACGATGCATTTAGGGTTGCCAAGCGTCCGGAGTAAGCTGGACATGGGAAATGAGCTTATATTTTTTTTCGTTTCCCCGTTCGACGGGGGCGCGCGGGCTATGTCGGAATCAGCCCACATGACGACGGGGGTCTACCGACTTAAACCTTTGGGCACCCTCTCGTCGTCCATAGTGAGGGATCATGTTGACGGGCATAAAGCTAGGGACATGACCCCCTGGAAAAATTCCTACCTTAAGGGCTGGCAACGCCCCTGTGATGCCTTATGTGAGCCGTCTACTGATTAATACGGAATATTAAAAACAACGCAGTTGGCCTATTTTTGGCCAAAATAGACGGTGTTAGAGTTTTAGAACATTTGTTTTGCTTGTGTTGGTTTCCGCTTCATGGACACTAGATATTGTTTCATTTAACTAAGGAGATTGATTCATTCGATTGTTTGGTTTACATTATAAATAAATATTTCACAACATCACATACATTGATCTGACTCCGAAATAGGTAGTTCAAGCCCTCTGTAACGGATATCAGAACCAACAGCGGAATTACAAATATGTACATATAATACTTTTCTCTTGTAAATACATACTTATAATATATATAAAACACCCAAAAAAATATTTGGCTAAAATGTTTGGATTGTACGGTTTTCAGTTTGAATACTTGACAACCCTAGATGTATTTAAAGCAGCGCTGCAGCTATTATTTCAAATAATTATATCATAATATGCTTATCTATTATGGGAAAAGATTTAATGATTGCAATTTTACACGCTTTTAAAATTATTAATTCACCAAAATGTATGCATAAAAGTAAATATATTTCTGCGATTAAAGTTCATGAAACTCTGAAAATAGCCGTCCATAAACATCGCTGCTTGGTATTGTAAATTGTGTGTACGTATGGCAGAAATATATCTCTTTCATTATTTTGATATTTCTTGGAGATTTTATGCTTCCTTTCAGCTTCATACTTTTTCAATATTTTAAATTATTAATTCTGCATATATTGATAAAAACCAAGTGCTACAAGAATATTCATAGATTATCTATACTAACACTAACATGAGTTTTTGAGACGAATTCAAATTGCCTAGTGTAGTCAAATACGCTTCTGTAAAGATTAAAGATTTAATAAAACTCTGATTGTGATAAAATCCCTGCAACTGGACGTTAGGTGCCACAAAAACGCATAAATCCACTTACGAAGTACATCAGTCTGCGCGCGGTATTGTGGCTTAACAAAAAACGTCATTTGTCCCATGTAGTCCCTGCCTTCGAGTGAAAAAGGCACTCGAGGGACTTTGTACCTTATTTTGTAGACGATAGAAATGTTTAAGAGCTTTTAACATTTTTGTACGTGTCGACCCGGGAGGTCGTTGGGTTTTTATTCCCCAGATTACGATTTTCCCACCCTTTAAATGTAAAGTGATTCCATTTTGTACATTTATTTATGGGTAGGTCTCAATGTGACTCCGAACTGGCGTTGGATTAACGAGCTTGGAATGAAGACGCGAGCGATGGTAGATCAGTGGATAAAAGCATGCTCACTCAGTGGGTAAACGAGACGCTATAGGTTTGAATTTGAGCATACACGTCGGTGTGGGAAGACATCGTCGTCGAAACAGATTAAATTTAAGAAAATCAAAACTTTTCGTTTTCTTCTTCAACAGCATTGATCAACAATCGTTCAATTATTCTGTACAACAAAAGTTGG
Organism: Marasmia exigua; assembly: GCA_019059595.1. Lineage (NCBI taxonomy): Eukaryota > Metazoa > Arthropoda > Insecta > Lepidoptera > Crambidae > Marasmia > Marasmia exigua. The sequence goes on along the minus strand of CM032482.1, from coordinate 10,552,688 downwards.
AAAATATAATGCATCATTATACACCCATTTTACTCTCGTTGCAGCGCGATGCAACTGCAACGGGTTCTCAAAACACAATTTGCTAATAGTTCCGTTGAATTATCCAATTTTGAACCTTAACCACTATCCACTTGGTCTAATTTCCCTGTACAGTGTACCTGTATTTTTGAATGATGGATCAGTTTAAAATTTATGAAAAAGCGTTATTGCGTAAAAAATTACATTTACGCCAAAAAAACTGGACAGTTTGATATAACAATGCGCAATAAATTCTAGAACATTATCCTAGGGGTACTGACTACAGAAATGAGAAAAGAAAATAGTACTTTGCACAATGTATTAAATATTGAAGCCAAAAAAATTACAAAACAAGAAAATTGTCTCTGCTGAAATGATTATGCCGTATCGCTGTGGTCGTATGCCACATTGATTTTATTTTATTATTATAATGAATCTGTTTTGCTACAGTAGGTGGCATACGACCACGGTGATACGGCATAATAATTTCAGCAGAGACAATTTTCTTGTTTTGTACTTTTTAGATCGTGTTTTTTGGTAGTCGGGTGTTAGTTTTAAACTTTATTTTTATTTAACATATTTTTAGTTATGTAAATATAATATATTTGAAATGTGCTAAATAAGTTCTTTCATTTGATACCCCACACGGTACCGTCAAGCAAAATTTATTTTTTAGTTCCTTACTCTAAGTCCCCTAGAGGGCGCTGTAATAAATTTAACGTGACGTCATGTTGCCTATAACCAGAAAACAACCAAGACGCTTCTAACGACACCTCATTTGTTCAAATATTTTAACTAGTTTAGAACTTACGTGGAAACAGATGAACATACATACATAGCCTGTCAAAATCATAACCCTCCTTTTGCTTTGCCATAGTCGGGTAATAAATTGATGATATAATGGTTACATCGGTAGTCATTCTAAGCATATAGGATGTACTCTTTATATACCGTTTTTTTATCGTTTACATCCCGAAAACTTCATAATAGGTATCTTGAATAAAGTGCATTTAGCATGTCATATCAATAATATAAGCAAAAAAAAATACAGCTCTTACATACATAACTGCCAGGCGGGTATTCTATTTTGTATGGAACAGCTGATTTTTTTTTCGCTTATATGCTAAATGAACTTTATTCACGATAGGTACCTATTTTACAGTTTTCGGGATGTAAACGTAAAAAAAATAACGGTGTAAACGAGTAGCCAACCTCGAGACCAAGTGGATACACTCATTATCTCAACAAATGTTATGTAAATTAAGTTCATTTATTGAACAAAAGAACAAAAACACAAGAAAATTAAGACAGTAACTAAGAAATAAAATTAAACTAAAAGTAAATAAAAAGGAAAGTTAAAACAAAGTAGGTCCCCGTGGCAATGTCCCCATAATGCTGGCAGCATTACCCTGCTGGATCGCGATGGAATACGGGCGAGGTAGCAGCCAGCTTTTGGCTCTCCCGTGACTTCGACTAGACGCTTAGCTAAGTCACGGTAGAAAGAGAGAGCGTCGGAGCCCCACGGGCCCAGTGTTTCAACACCGAAAGCTACAAAGTGGTAGGCACCAGATAGATGTCTATACTTTGCAGCTTTCAGTCTCTCTGCAGCGTCAGCCACAGCTCCGGCACTCCTCGTAGTCCCGGGAAGATGAGACGGTGCCAGAGTGTCGACACAGGTAGCTCACACGAGAGCACGTCCCATCTTCCAAGGGATGAGAGACATTCCGTCTGGTCTCTTGCCATCAATTGTGAATTGTGAATTGTGTGTTCATTGTTCACACCACTAAAAATCTTTGTTAGGGTGATCGAACATGACCGACTTTTTATCGGACTTACAAATAGTCGACCGTTTTATACTATTTTTTACCAACTTTTAAGTCGTGTGCGCTGCGCTATTGATACGTTCTATTTTTTTTCCTACAAAAAATTGGTCCCTATTAACGGTCATCACCCTAACAGCAATGGCGATTACAGTTAAAATTGGGCCTCGTTCAAATCTCTATAACACTTCGTGGAAGAGGTTATTGCTACAACAGTATTGTATTATACCTATTTGAATAAACATCTCGATAAAACAATGGATACGGAGTCTAAACGGTTAACGGGGCTCTATAGTACATTAGTGAAATTACTTTTTAAATATGTATGTTAAGAGCCGAGAATCGCACCAAATTACTTCTTGTGTAAATGCTTGGAGTACCTCGCCAAAGCGTTTATATATCTAACTGTTAGACATAATATCTTATGAATGGATTAGAAATGGCAGTAATAATAATAGGCTATAGAGGGCAATCTCAACGATCAGACACGTACCTACCTACTATATGCTAAGGAATCGAACAACTTGCCTTCTTCTGTTTGCCCAGAGAGTTACAATTTGGGTGTCTTTAAGTCGAAAGTGAATAGGCTTCTTTTGGGTAAGCACGCTACATCTTAGACCTTATTGTCCCTTTCCATCAGGTGAGACGATGTGTAATATATATAATAAAAAGTTATATTATTGTTATTTTTTTTTAAATTCTAATAAAATTCCACGGACACTGGTTCCATGCCTTTATTGTGCTCGTTTTTTAAGTGTTACAAATTATTTTTGAAATTTGCTCCGCGATAAAATTAAACTAAATTAAATTAAATATATATTATTGTTCAGCTATCACTTACTTAAATTAAATTTAAGTAAGTGATAGCTGAACTGTGATAGCTGAACTGAAATTAAATATGAAAAAATATTTTTCATAAGTAAATAAATATTTTTCACTTGTCCAAATTATAAATTTATTAATTTTGCGCTTGCCACACGGGTGGGATATAGTCTACGTTTTTTGGCGAAGTTTCTAAACGCTTTTTTGCGGTTAAAAAAGTTGAAACTGCCTCTTCCTTTTCGAATTCGCGCTACAGCACACACAATTTTTCGGCGCTCTCGTTTTTCATATATTTTCAATAAGTTTTTTATAAATTAGTATAAATAATTTGTGCCTGCAACCACCGCATAGCCTTCTGGCAGCCTACGAGGTTGGGTAAAGATAACATTAGTCTCAGCTGTGCTAGGTTTGAACATTTTAGTGTGAACCCGTTCCACCAGCTCCAGGGATTCCATGTAAGTAGTGCACAAGATTACGCTTCCTGATCTAGCAGAGCAAACAACCATTTTTGTTTTCGTTTTTCGTTTCGCCAAAACAACAGTCCACTTAATTTACACACAATTATAGTGCTCAAGTGTGTGCGCAAACATAAGGGCACTCTCTATTGCCTTACTCTCATATTCCGATGGGACACCTGTGTGACACGACTGGAGTGGGATTGGGCTCAGAGCCAATGGCTGAACGTGCTTACCGCCAACTTCCAGACTCCGGGTTGACGTCATGAAGAATTTCCTATCAAAAATTAAGGTACAAATTTTTGGTTCGACCCGGAGATCGAACCTGGGACCTTTTGCGCAGCCATTGTTTCACAGTGCGTCCCACTAACGACTGCGCCACCGAGGCAGGGTAATAATAGGACAGTAAAATAAAAACATACATCTCAAAATATTTCAAAGATTTTTATATCCGGTTCTGGTCCAAAAGCGTACCCCGAGCTCCAGAGCTTTAGAAAATGAATTATTGTTCATTCAAATTAAAGCGTTCAGGAGCCCAAATTAAAGCGTTCAGGAGGCTAGGAGACAAATTAACATTTATTTTCATACGACATATATCACTAAAACAAAGTTTTTTTTGTATGGTTTTCAGGTGATATCCGCCATGTTTTTAAAAAATCACGAGCACGAGAATTAGGCTCCCGGTATCCATAGAGTTATGTGATAACTAGGCCTCGGATAAATATGTACTAAATATTCAAAATATGTATACTACATATAATTATGGACTAAAAACTTTTAAATATGGAGTAAGAAAGAGAAATAACGTAACGTTTCTGATTGAAACATGGAATTTAGATGGGAATATCCGGAAAATCTCGGCGAAAATACGGGGCCATTTTTCATGGAAATGTGAGCATTAATTAGCCAATTTTGACAAACTCAATGAAAAACGTGAAAATTCAAGCTTAAAAACAAGATAAAAACCCTCCGCGGACTGAGTCATTTTAATTTTATTTGTGTAATAAAACGTGTCACGTTCCAATTTTAAAATTCACATGATTGCCATTTGTTTTTCGGTGGCGCAGTTTTAACCCCCTTTTGGGAGTTAAAACAAATCTCGTTTTATTTAATCAAAGAACACAATTCATTCGTTCAAACGTACTTCACGTACGTACGTAGTTGTGACGGGTAGGGCACACTAGTGACGCCAATCGTCCATTAAATTTTTAGCTACTAAACGGGATCTATTTTAAACAATTTCGGGGTTCCAACCTCTTAATTTTTGGGTCTGCTTTAGTACTCGAAATTTGAATTACCGCCAAAAGCAGCCACTTTTGGCGTGAATTTTTCGCGTACAAAAACGGACCCAACATTTATACATGTTTATTTAATAAATAGTATAAGTGTCTGCCGAGAGGTTGTAACCCGGCAATTGTTTAAAATAGATCTGGTATAGTAGCTCAAAATTAAAATCGGTTGGCGTCGCTAGTGTGCCCTACCCGTCACCTTAACTTAAACTTTAGAGCGCTATTTGTAATAAGGTTGTGTGTTAGAATGGGATGACATAAACTTTAGTATGGTTATAACTTATAACCGTACTAAAGCTTATGTCATCCCGTGCTGACACACAATGTTAAAAGGGGTGGACACGAGTTTTGATTCGGGACTATCATTAGTTCGCGATTTGTAATAAGATGGACTTACGAGTAGTTTAATAAAAGAAAGTTGTGAGTTACACTATAACTCAAGAACGGCTGGACCAATTTGGCTGAAATTTGGTGGAGAGGTAGACTAGAACGAGGAGAGGAACATGATATACCGATGAATGAATGATTATACTTTTATTGCACTGAAAATAAAGTATAAAAACTTAAAATATGGGTACAATAAAAACAATTAGGGCGAAACAAAGTTCACTAGGCGGGGACCGTGTTTATAATAAATTAAAATTCTTAGGTAGCTACAGACATCGTCAAGATGATTTACTCCCTTGAAGTGCAAAAATAGCATTTGCATCTCAGACATAAGGACGAACCATAGTCCAACAAGGGTAACTCCATGTGACACTGTATGTACATGGAAACTAAATAGTTTAACGTAGCTACTAAGTAAATATTTAAGGGTAGGTGTTTGATTGTTTAGGTGATATTAACGACAACACCTAGGAACTAGGTCGTGACCCTGTCATCAGTTGACATTGCATTAAGGGTGCTTGTTATTCCAAAAGCGCCGCTACCCGCTAATTGATTTTTATTAATTGTGATGTACGGCCAGCGAACGTACCGGTGATCCAGTTAGCCGGCAAAATTGCTGCCCAACCACGCTGCGTGTGCAAACGATTATCGCCTAGCTCTGGTACACCGGAAAATTCATCGACTGTACATAGATTTTACGACGCCCTGTTAGTCTAATGGTTAGTACCGGGTAAGTACCGGGCCATGTTCTCGGGGTCCTAGGTCCGAATCCCGAGTACGAGCGAAAAGTATGTTTCGAATTTTCATGGACATAGCTCGGGTTTGTTATCACCGATCCGGATTTGGCAAGCGTGGTGATTAAGCCTAACCCCATCATAGTGGCGATAACTTGATTTCTATGATGGAGGCCTTTGCCCTTGCAGTGGAACGGTTTATAGACTGACTTGATTGTGATAGTTTTTGACGACCCGTTTGGATCAGTGGTAGTGATCACTGCGTCTGGTGCAAGGATTACGGGTTCGATCCACACACGGTACAAACATTTGTGTGCGTGAGCATGTCTGTTTGTATTCACATGGGTGTTTTCTATGTATTATAAGTATGTATTTAGAAAAGAAAAATATTAAATGAACTGTTGGTTGTGATATTCGTAACACAGATGCTTGAGCTACCTATCTCGAAGTCAGATCAATGTATGATACTGTGAAATAGGTATATTATATATACACCGTGCTTTTTACCGTCTTACTTCCGTATCGAACGCATTAGGTTTACTGATGATAACAAACATTTTCCCCAAGGAACATAGGGTCAAATCACAAAAAAAATCGCCTCTTGCGGCAATCAGCTGATATAATTGTATGAGAAGGTGTTTTTTTTTCTGAGCTAAGACCCTATGTTCCTTGGGGAAAATCTTTGTTTTCATCATTATATTGCCTTCGATAAGGGAGTAGGAGTGTTAAAAAAGCACGTTGTGTAACGAATGGTGGCGCTAGTGAAATTTACTAGGAGGCTTAATTAGGGATAGTATTATCATTGAGAATCACATATGACAAGACTTTCGCTATGCTCTATTATCTATGTATAGTGGAGAACATACAATAAAGAGCGACGGGTAGCTTAATGGTTCGGAACACGCCTCCTATACGGGGGGTCGTGGTTCGAATCCGAGCATGCATCTCTGGATTTTAAAGGTATTCATCATCATCATATAATATTTTCATAGTTGGACCAAAAATAAATGAAAGTCTGCGGATCTCTTTGCAGGTTGTACTAACCTGATTTGTGGCTGTCTGTATATTAATGTCTTCGACATAATAAAAAATAAAAATGCCAACTGTTTCTAAACTGACGACCGCGTATGTAATCGGCATATAAACGATATTTAAGAAAGGAAACCTTCAAGTCTGCCAGCTTAGCAATCAACGTTTGTAAAAACCTTTATTATCAACGTAAAAGACAACTTATACTCTTGACAGGCAGCAAAATGGTCTCCCAAATGGAATCGCAAAATTCGCAACACCTTTTTGCGGCCCCTAATGGATTTTTAGCTACAAGACAAAGGCGTCGGCAGATGCAAGCGAGAACAATCTGTAGTGTTCTTACAACATTCGAGACAAAAGGCGAACTTGTCTGCCTCTCTGCTCAAAGCCGACTTAAGAAGTAGACTTTACCTGTGGTGCAGGAAATACCTACCTAGAATACCTTTTTTGTTTCGCAGGGGGAATGCCGTCGATGTAGAAATGGGTTGACATTCGCATAGCCAGCAATTAGCAGCAACTCACTCTTAGCGAGATGTCGTAAAAGGCGACTAAGGTAAAGCTGCTGGCATGATCATCAGCACCCAGAGAAGGAGAACTCTGCATTTATATCAAAGCCCTCGCTGCCAAGCGTGGTGAGTATGGCAATTACCCCTCATGTGATTGAGGGAGGCCCATGTCCCAGCAGTGGGGACTTAAATGGGCTGATGATGATGATGATGATGATGGACTCAGTTTGGTTGAGAAGGCAGCTGCTCGCATTATTGCGCTGCGTAAACCAGGATTAAGCGACAAAGGAGAACCGCAGGGGGCTTATTGGAAATGCATCTGGTAGCTAGGAACTATAGCTGCGTGGGCTGCAGATCGACGATCAGTCTGCCGTGGCCGAAAACAGAGAGGAATGGCGACTTGTTGTCGGAGGTCAAGATCCGCTACGGGTCGTTGAGCCATTAGAGTAAGTGAGTAAGTAGGTTAGGAAGCATCCCAGATGGAGAGCCCTATATAGACCGTGATTTTATTAATACCTGGGAAACATGCTCCTTCCTTTTTTTTTAGAAAAATCTATATCCCAAACAAAAGTGATCAGCTGATTGATGCAATTAATATGGGAAGGAGAATTTTCTTCTTGAGATAGACTATGTTATTGTTATATTTGTCTTTAGTAGTATGATGCCCAAGAAGTTAGTTGCTCAGGTGTTAATAAATCACGCATCTGGGATGCTCCCTGGTGTCCTATCTGGTTTTCCTTCATCGATTAAGACTAGATTACACAGCGTGATAGTGCGAGCCAAAAAGTATAAGGGAGATGCCACACTGGCGGATTGCAAACGTTTTCGAAGCGGAGCGACGACGCAGCGAACACGTCGCGGCTGCGCTCGCAATTCGCCAGTGTGGCAACTACCTAACATGAATACGAGCCGCTGCATGGTCAGGAGATACTGGGGTTGTCATGCGAGTTACTTTGCTGGCTCGTGTGATTTACAAGAAGTGACTTCCAAAGAGTGAAAGCTTGTGAAAGTAAGACGATCCGTTTAGCCTCGTGGTTTTGAGCGTGTTTGAAACGCAAGGAACGTGGTTTCGATCCTGCACAAGGACAAAGTTTTGGCCAATAGTAAAAGGGGAAGTGTTCGTGTGGGACCAGGACATAGTATGTGATGTTTTTACAATTTATATAGGTTTATTTATATTTCCTTTAAATAATGTTTATTGAGAGCTTGATAGGAATCTAAAAATGCAGTTACTATTTTCTTGTATTTACCTACGTAATGCATTTTGCTACAAGATCGCCGTCAAAACAAGTTGCTTTTTCACGAACAATGGTTGTTAGTTTCTTACAAACATTGCGGCCAGTGACAAAAGGTGAACTTCGCCGGACTAGCGTCTTAAGAAAGCAAACTTTACCTGTCAACTTGGTAAAGGAAATAAAATGCCCTTCTCCTGTTGTTTAAATTAAATAAGATGTTATAACGAACGTCTACCACAATATATAGTCTTACAAGTAATTCCTATACCATTTTACTGAGCTGTAAGGGAAGTCGGAGTAGCTAGTGTACTTAGTATTTACAGATACACTCTCCAATTGATATCACTGTCACACACATTGAACAGGAGTATAAGGCCCTCAAAGCACGGTGTATACATCAACGTGCTTTTCGAGGGCCATATACTGATGAGAAACAAAATTTGCCCCAAAAGGAACATAGGGTCAAATCACAAAAAAAAATTAGCCCTTTGCGGCACTCAGCTGATATACTGTATGGGAAGGTTTTTTTTTCTGAGGTTAAGACCCTATGTTCGTTTGGGTAAAATGTTTGTTTTTCATCAGTATAATGCACTCGATAAGGGAGTAGGAGTGTTAAAAAAGCATGTTCTATAGTGAAACATTTAAGAACATTTCTTCGTTGTTATACTAGAGAAAAGTAGATGAGTATTTAACATCTTACGTTGTTCAACGTTATTCATGTCACAACCATCTACATCGCAATTATTATGTATGATTTATCTTTTAACAACAATTACGAATATGCTACTAGTACAAAGTTTAAATCTTAGTTAAAAACACCATAATTTTGATCTAAAATTATTCAATGGGCTCCTGGATTAAGTAAAACAATTACGAGGAGATTTTTTTAAATGTCAAGATCAAAATTATTAAAATGAACGAATGGTGGCGCTGGTGAAATTTATAGGAGGCTTAATTAGGGATAAGTAAATATGAGAATCACATATGACAAGACTTTCGCTATGCTCTATTATCTATGTATGGTGTCTGAGAACAGAGAATAAAGAGCTACGGGTTAGCTAATAGTTCGGAACCACTCCACCTATACGGGGTTCGTGGTCGAAGCTGGAGCATGCATCTATGGATTGTTAAAGCTATTAATCATCATCATTATAATTTTCCAGTAGTTGGACCAAAAATAAATGAAAGTCTGCGGATCTCTTTTGCAGGTTGTACTAACCTGATTTGTGGCTGTCTGTATATTAATGTCTTCGACATAATAAAAATAAAAATGCCAACTGTTTCTAAACTGACGACCGCGTATGTAATCGGCATATAAACGATATTTAAAAAGCAAACCTTCAAGTCTGCCAGCTTAGCAATCAACGTTTGTTAAAACCTTTATTATTAACGAAAAAGACAACTTATACTCATGACAGGCAGCAAAATGGTCGCCCAAATGGAATCGCAAAATTCGCAACACCTTTTTGCGGCCCCTAATGGATTTTTAGCTACAAGACAAAGGCGTCGCCAGATGCAAGCGAGAACAATCTGTAGTGTTCTTACAACATTCGAGACAAAAGGCGAACTTGTCTGCCTCTCTGCTCAAAGCCGACTTAAGAAGTAGACTTTACCTGTGGTGCAGGAAATACCTACCTAGAATACCTTTTTTGTTTCGCAGGGGGAATGCCGTCGATGTAGAAATGGGTTGACATTCGCATAGCCAGCAATTAGCAGCAACTCACTCTTAGCGAGATGTCGTAAAAGGCGACTAAGGTAAAGCTGCTGGCATGATCATCAGCACCCAGAGAAGGAGAACTCTGCATTTATATCAAAACCCTCGCCAACCCGTCTGCCAAGCGTGGTGAGTATGGCAATTACCCCTCATGTGATTGAGGGAGGCCCGTGTCCCAGCAGTGGGGACTTAAATGGGCTGATGATGATGATGATGATGGACTCAGTTTGGTTGAGAAGGCAGCTGCTCGCATTATTGCGCTGCGTAAACCAGGATTAAGGGACAAAGGAGAGCCGCAGGGGGCTTATTGGAAATGCATCTGGTAGCTAGGAACCATAGGACCTGCGTGGGCTGCAGATCGACGATCAGTCTGCCGTGGCCCAAAACAGAGAGGAATGGCGACTTGTTGTCGGAGGTCAAGATCCGCTACGGGTCGTTAAGCCATCAGAGTAAGTGAGTAAGTAAGTTAGGAAGCATCCCAGATGGAGAGCCCTATATAGACCGTGATTTTATTAATACCTGAGAAACTTCTCGATGGCATTATACTGATGTAAAAAAAAATGGCACAAGGAAACATGCTCCTTCTTTTTTTTAGAAAAATGTACATCCCAAACAAAAGTGATCAGCTGATTGATGCAATTAATATGGGAAGGCGAATTTTCTTCTTATTGTTATATTTGTCTTTAGTAGTATGATGCCCAAGAAGTTAGTTGCTCAAGTGTTAATAAATCACGCATCTGGGATGCTCCCTGGTGTCCCATCTGGTTTTCCTTCATCGATTAAGACTAGATTACACGGCGTGATAGTGCGAGCCAAAAAGTATAGGGAGTTGCTACACTGGCGGATTGAAAACGTTTTCAAAGCGGAGCGACGACGCAGCGAACACGTCGCGGCTGCGCTCACAATCCGCCAGTGTGGCAACTCCCTAACATGAATACGAGCCGCTGCATTGTCAGGAGATACTGGGCTTGTCATGCGAGTTACTTTGCTGGCTCTTACAAGAAGTGACTTCCAAAGAGTGAAAGCTTGTGAAAATAAGACTATCCGTTTAGCCTCGTGGTTTTGAGCGTGTTTGAAATGCAAGGAACGTGGTTTCAATCCTGCACAAGGACAAAGTTTTGGTCAATAGTAAAAGAGGAAGCGTTCGTGCGGGACCAGGAGTTAGTATATGATATTTTTTCAATTTATATAGGTTTATTTATATTTCCTTTAAATAATGTTTATTGAGAGCTGCTCGTAGGACAGGAATCTAAAAATGCAGTTACTATTTTCTTGTATTTACCTACGTAATGCATTTTGCTACAAGATCACCGTCAAAATAAGTTGCTTTTTCACGAACAATAGTTGTTAGTTTCTTACAAACATTGCGGCCAGTGACAAAAGGTGAACTTCGCTGGACTAGCGTCTTAAGAAAGCAAACTTTACCTGTCGACTTGGTAAAGGAAATAAAATAGCCTTCTTCTAGTGTTTAAATTAAATTAAGAATATTATAACGAACGTCTATCACAATATATAGATCTTACAAGTAATTCACTGATACCATTTTACTGAGCTGGTAGGGAAGTCGGAGTAGCTAGTGTACTTAGTATTACAGGTACACCCTCAAGTGATATCACTGTCACACACATTGTAACAGGAGTATAAGGCCCTCGAAAGCACGGTGTATAAGCAACGTGCTTTCGAGGGCCATATACTGATGAGAACAAAAATTTGCCCCAAAGGAACATAGGGTCCTATCTCAGAAAAAACATCACCTTCCCATACAAAAGTAATCAGCTGATTTAGTGCAAATTGTATGAGATGGCAAAATATTTTTTTTCGAGATTAGACCCATGTTTCTTAGGGGAGTATGTTTGTTATCATCAGTACGAGTATAGTACGAGTATCTAGGAAGATAAGGGAGTAAGACGGTTTAAAAAGCACGGTGAATTTAGATGATTTTCTTCTGTTTGGCGCCATAAAGTTATACCTACATCTGTAGGCGTGTAGGTGTGTCGTAGACATAGTCAACGTTATCATAACATCCCCGTATTTAATGGTTGAGGCCAGTGAGAGTTTCAAAATAGATAAGAGATTTGTGATAAGTACGATTTTTTCTTTAAGATTTTTTTTTTTCAATAATGGTTGATTGGTCTCAAACGTACGGGTGTAACTCCAGGAAAAAAATACCTAAAGCCTTAGAGGAAACATTAAATGTCAATTTTTTTTTCATTTAAGCGTTCTTAAAATAAATTCAAAATGATTTAATCTGAGATGGCGTTAGCCTTAATTTTTTTTTGGAACGAAACTGCCAGGTTTGTGTTACTGATTTTACTCTTGAAGAATTTACATTGAGAAATATTTACTACCTATATTTAGTAACTTTGTGCTTTTCGTTTAGTACGTTATTTAAGTTTTATTTTAACCTCCAACCTTCTTCCTCCAACCCTCCAACCAAGCTTTTTATGTTGTTTTGACGTGTGTGTGTGTGTGTGTGTGTGTGTGCGTATGTGTGTGTGTGTATGACGTGTTATGCTTTTACAGTCCGATCACGGTTAATTGGCACGTGGAAAAAGTCGGAACTAATGCTGTTTTGACATTTTCGCATAGGAAAAACGTTTTACAGCGCCCCCTGCCAATGTCACTGAAGTGCCTTCTGATCTTGGTCGGTTTGTATTACCTATTTAAAGTAAGTTCTATAAAATATTAGTATCTTCTTCTTAGTTTATGGTTATTTCTATTTGGGTCTTTGTAACAGTAAGAGTGTGTCCTTTGTGCCTTTGACTCTATGTCTCATAGTACAACTTTTCTTTATTTTTTTAGTACAGCCAATCCTTTTAGCTCGCGTACAGTTGTCTCGGCAATTCTTGCATCAGTCGTAGCTGCACCTGGCGGTTTAATGTAGCTTCTTTAGCTAGCTTTTAGTTAGGAAAACCTTTGTCTGCTAGCTAAGTATATTTCTGCAAGCAAAAGATATTGAGCTCAGATTTATGTCTTTTGAATCAGATATTTCATTGTAGACTGGATCAAATATTCAATATATAGGTACAGTGACAAGTTAATCTACGAGCAATTTTACAATGAAACATTTTTTATTGCGAACATAAATATAGGTTCAAGTTGAACACGAAACATTGCTTTCGTTTCTGTTTCACCAAAAATTACCTTTGCGGTTTTTTTTTCATTATAGCGGACAAAAAAGCAGACGGCACATCTGATGTGCTGTCTGCTTGTTTGTTCATCGCCCCCCAAACACATTACATATACGTGGAAGGAATAAGCCCTTTTCTCAAAAGTCACCAGATCATATCTGTTCAGTGACACCACCGATAGTAGCTAGTTCTATATTCTGATTTCAACGAATTTGTCATTATGAAACGTGTCGGTTTCTCCGCGATTTTTTCACTCACCGCCTACAACCCTCCGTACTAAGGGAATTCCACATAGCACTCTTTTCCTTAGTATGAGAAAAATAGTTCAGCGGTTTTCGGTGGATGGAGCTTGTAAATAGCAGATGTAACTTTAAAATGCAATCAAGCAGATGGTTCGGTGTTGTTTTGGTAGATGTCACTATGCATTTTTACATCGCGCTAGTAAAGCGTGTTTACGAAACAATTACCTCAAGTTGCTTGCATACATTAGCAATTTTAAAAAAATATGGAAAATAAACTAGAGATCTATGTAGAAGATATTGTGATTTTTCTTATATAGGAAGTAAAATTACTTCTGATATATTATTTGATCGTCTCCCTGACTGATTCTCGATGGTGGTCGTACTACATAGCGTTGAGTATTGGTCGTTTTCTTCTAGATGGCGCTAGCACTGGGTAGTCGACTGATGCCTCTATATCAATATATATGTATAAGTTACTCGTACTTTATGGCTTAGGTAACCAAAACTCCTGCCTCGCCACGTAAATACAGCCTGACTTGCCATTTGCATCGCAAAGTAACTCTTCCACCGAAACATGGCTTGACTTCGCATCACTCTCAAATTGACGCTCGTATTCCCCCGTAACACTAACGACTTAAAGCTCAAAATGCAATGAAAATGTTCTAGGTACAATCCGATTGTTGTTGTATCGGCATTTTGGCTGTTTGCGGCGGTCATCGACAATAATTAAGGTAAACAGCCAATTACTATTCGATGGTTTAATTTGTGAAACAATTGCAGCAAATTTTACGTATTTAGTTTGCATCTAAACAAAAGATCAATTTGAATTGTTTTGTTTTTCTACTCTTGTAAGTACTATGTGAATTGACGCACGTTGAAGCGACAGCTGTGCAAAAGATCTCGGGTTTGATCCCCGGGTCGGGCCAAACTAGGTCTGTACTTAAGTTTTCGGTAAGAAGTTCTTAGTGTCAGCCCGGACTTAGCGGAAGTTGGCGGTATTGTACCCCCGTGCCTCGGAAAGCACGTTAAGCCGTTGGCCCTGCACCCGATCCCACTCCGGTCGTGTCACGTTAGCGTCCTATCGGATTATGAGGGTAAGGGAATAGTGAATGCACTTGTGTTTGCGCACACACTTGAGCACTATTATATCCTGCTTACGTGGTTGATCGGTGAGATTGGTCATCGTAGTCGTAATCGGTTGGAGGATATTAAAATGGGACATCAAAAAGTAATGAGTCTGAAGATAAGTGAGTTTTGCATAAAATACCTTCTTTTAATAAATGCTCCTCATCTTCTTTATCTTACCGTGTAATTCCCAGTTGCGCCCAAAGCTGTCACTATGTAGCACGGGGTATGCTTGGACCATAATCCAGGATTCGGGAAGTCTGATGTTTACAATGAAGGGACTGCCGTCTGACCTTCGCAACATAAACAGGGTAACTGCACCATATGGATCACACTCACCATCGAGAATCAGTCAGGGAGACGATTAAATAAAATATTAGAAATCAATAGTTGATATTTTTTGTAGCAATCTCTTGCAATTTATTTTTAAGTAAATAACACACTTCAAAATTTCATCTCGTGTTCAGGCGGGACTCGAACCCACACCTTCCACAATCCGGGTGAACGTTCTACCAATTAATACTCAATACTCAATATTCGGCAATTAGCCGTGTGATCACGGCAGAGTAGAATAGGCCACACTCACTCTTACCGAGGTGTCGTAAAAGGCGACTAAGGTAAAGCTGCTGGCATGATCATCAGCACCCAGAGAAGGAAAACTCTGCATTTATATCAGAACACTCGCCAACCCTTCTGCCAAGCGTGGTGAGTATGGCAATTACCCCTCATGTGATTGAGGGAGGCCCGTGCCGCAGCAGTGGGGACTTAAATGGGCTGACTCAATATTTATTTGCATTTCACAGAGTACATTATAAGATCTTAAATATAGGTATACACAATAGATCACTGTGAACCCTGTCGGGCACAACAAAAATGGAGAGGAGGAACACCATTCATCAAAAAGAAAAGATTATTATATAAGATTATTAGACCACCGAACGCGTTAATAAGCCGACGAAATTTGAAGGTGCTTGATTCGACATGAGCTGTCGATAGTCTCATCAATATTGTAGGTATATTTACAATATCCTCAGCTCATGTCGAATCAAGCACTTTCAAATTTCGTCGGCTTATTAACGCATTCAGTGGTCTCATTGGTAAAACATTCATCCGGATTGTGGAAGGTGAGGGTTCGAGTCCCGCCTGAACACGAGATGAAATTTTGAAGTGTGTTATTTATATCAGAAACCATTTTATTAGCTTTATAACAAAATTTCCAATACCTTCTCTGGTTTATTTCCCGTACTTTTTTTAAATTGCTAACGTGGGCTTGAACTTGGTCATCGTTTCGGAAACACGATGTAAAAATGCATAGTGACATCTACCGAATCAACACCGAACCATCTACTTGTTTGCTTTTTACAGATACATCTGCTTTTCACAAGCATCTAATAAAAACCGTTAAACAATTTTTCCCATAATAAAGAAAAAAGTACTAAGTGAAATGACCTTGGTTAAAATCTCCGTTATACCCTGAGCATTATACGGTTAGACGATGAAATAAAGACAAATGCCAATACCATCATAATGCTATTAACCCTTAAAACTGTGGGGGGTTAAATATTTTACTTCAATCGTTCTTTGCGGGGCAAATCCAATAAGTTTTTGTCATGTTTAGAGATGGGCGGTTACCCGAGGTATACTGACAAAACTTGTTTCATTTTCAAATTGAAGCCCAGATTTTATTTCTGTATTTGGGAAAAAGACATAGGTACCTACTTTAAGGTAAGCCGTCGTTTCCAAGCCAATAAATAAATAAACCCTATTTCCTCTTTACATTAGTATAAGCTTGATTTTTTATTGTTATTTGAAGAGTTGTAGGTAATTAAAAGTAAAGTATCATGATATTATAGTGTTGTTATAAAAAATAAAAAAAATATTGTTTGACGAAACATACCTTTTTTTTAAATCAGCCTATAAACTGTCCCACTGCAGGGCAAAGGCCTTCATCATAGAAATCAAGTTATCGCTACTATGATGGGATTAGGCTTAATCACCACGCTTGCCAAATGGGGATTGGTGATCACAAAACCGAGCTATGTCCGAAAAATTCGAAACATACACTTCGCTCGACCCGGGAATCGAACTCAGGACCCTGAGATCACGGCCCGGTAATTAAACCACTAGACCAACAGGGCGTTTCCTATATCCTTATGCCCCTTTTAATTAGTTTATATATAAATCCTTATTCCCCTTTTAACTAGGTTATATAAACATCCTTATCTCCCTTTTAATTAGGTTTAGGTTTCGGAGCCCGGGGTGCGCTTGGACCATGATCCAGGTTTCGGGAAGTCTGGTAATTACAATGAAGCGACTTCCGTTTGACCTTCGCAAATACTTTTTTTATTTCCTACAAAATCAAAATCTCATAGTCTTCGGAGAAAATCTGACAATGCTGCTCTATCCATCTCTAGATGCGTCGCGTAGCCACGGAAAGCCCTAATCGCTAAGTTGAGCGCCGACTAACTTTAAATGGACTATTGAGGCGACAAGAATCGCTTGGGGCCAACGCATTCCGACGAGATTACGGAATTCATTTCCTGGTACGGCCATGTAATGAGAAGATAGAAAGAGCATAGAACCAAAAGAGTGATGAGTAGGAATGTAAGTGGGTGGAGGAACAGAGGAACGGCCGAAAAGGAGATGGATTGAATGGATTGTGTGAAGAATAAAATAATGGAAAAACACATTAATGTTTCGACGACGAATGACAGGGTCGTATGGTAGAGGAAAGACATATTGCGTCGACACCAGATAACCACGGAACAGGGAAGGAGGATAATGATAATGTATTGCTTCCGATCAACAAAATTTGCTTTAATTTTTTTATATAGGCACAGTATATTGGCTCTCCTCAGCCTGATGGTAAGCAAGAGAAGAGCCCAAGTTGCAATTACAACGGAAGCGATGTCAAGGCATCACGTCCGTTAGCACCGCCATACTGGCCCGCCAGATGCTTCTTCGCGCTTCGTTTGAAGGAATCTGTATATTGTAGGAAGGGAATACATGCGCCAGCAACGAGTTCCATTTCTTGATGGTACGGCAGAAATAAGAACTGCCAATTTTTTTAGTCCGTGATGGGATGTTTTCCACTGTGAAGCGGTTAATGTGTTGTAAGGTTAAAATTGGGTTTATACATTGTCCGTTTCTTTTCTGTTCTATGTTTATGTCGAAATAAATGCAATATGCATTGGATGCGGGCGGCACAGGATCGATCTGTGTGGAGAACATTGGGGGAGGCCTATGTCCAGCAGTGGACGTCTATTGGCTGAAATGATGATGATGATGAAATGCAATATTCATTCATTTATTCAAATCTTGCTATTAATTCAATTGTTTCTTTTTTAATCTCAATGTCTCCGGAGAAGATCGAACAACCCATCCCTAGACGCGTCGCGTAGCCACGAAAGCTCCAATCGCTAAGATGAGCGCCGACCAACTTTAAATGGATTATTGAGGCGCGGAGAATCGCTTGGGGCCAACGCTTTCCGACGAGATTACGATTAATAGAATTTGCACGTTAAAATAATCAAGAAAATATTGTTGGTGTAGCCCTTGTGGGTTTAGGGATTGCGATGTGCCCCGGGGTTAGGTTATGAATCTTTAAGTTGCAGTGATTAAAGTGTAGAATATCCTATCTTCACTATTTACCGTGGGGGAGCCACGCTTCGACCGGAATGATACCACGGCCTAACAGAAAAACCGGCGTGAAGCAGAACTGGAGCCAATTCTCGTGCTCGTGACATTTATTTTCATACGACATATATATGTGTATTAGTGATCTAAAACATAGTTTTTTTGTATGGTCTTCTGGTGATATCCGTCATGTTCTCAAAATATCGCAAGCACGAGATTTGGCCTCCTGTGCTGTGTTTCGCTGCGTCAGTGAAGGTACCGGAGACCCAATCCGGGGGAAGGGGAGGTTCAAAGGTTGACAGCGCATTTGTGACTCCACTGCTGTCACGAGTGTCCAAGGGTGGCGGTTTCAATTGCTAACTATCAGGTGATCCGTCTGCTCGGCCACCTATGACCAAAAAAAAATTAGGCCCGATCGGACCAATCTTTATCCGTGGACAAATCTCTGGTATGACGTGAGAATATATAGATTTAGTATCGGAATAAGGTTGGTCGAATCCACCCTTAAAAAGACAAATCTTAATGGCAGCGTAAAAGCTTATAGGTAATTCGAAAATATGAAACACTTACATCATGTAATCGAGACCCAACGCCATCTATTGGTTCAATTTGAAACTTATTCTCGTAACGAAGTAGGTAAGAGTAGGCCACTAAGATACTATTTATCTATATAAATATATAGAAGGAGAACCTGAGTGACTAAGGTATTACGTGACTAGGAATGCACCCACAGCTCAAACTACTGACCCTAGAAACTTGAAATTTAGGCAAGGCGGTTTCGTCGATAGTGAAATTCAACCCTTAAGGGGGTAATCTTTGATGTTAGGAATGTGAATATGTGTACTTATACGTATAATTACTTTGAAATAAACAGATATTAACTTTCAACTTTTTTGGAAAATAACCCTTCGAAGGGGTGAAATATGCAGTGTAGGGGGTTGCTAATTAGTTAAGTAAGAAACTTAAAGTTGATGTTTGGGCACGGGTTTTTAATCAAAAGGGACTTTGAACTTTCAACCCCTAAGGGGTAGTTGCGTGGGTTTGAAGTTTGAATGAAGACTTTAGTAATAAAGACTAAAACTGCATGAGTAGCGGCGCGGGCGCATTCTAGTATAGAAATAATTTAATAAAAGAGCAACAAGGCTTCTAGGTAATCTGACAATTCGAAACATTTGCGCTATGTAATCCAGACCCACAGCCATCTATTGGTCTAGATTGGAACTAAGTCCCGAAACGAAGTAAGGGTAGGCCACTAGTGTAAAATAAAGGTTTCTGCCAAATATTTACCAGCAGAACGAAAGTTTTTATTTTTAATTCTTCTTATTATACAGATTTTATATATAAAGATTTTGTGCACTTGTGACCACGGCTTTTGTATTTGGGTGGGTATTCAGATCAATGAATAATCACTGAATCAACGCAATGCATCATCGTTTCGTGTTATCTCTGTTGCGTCCAAATCCATCCCTTTAGAGCCCGGGTTACGCTTGGATTGTGATCCAGGATTCGCTAAGTCTTTTAGTGAAGCGACTGCCTTCGCAACAATAATAGGAACCAGACTAAATCATGGTTACACGTTTCAGAGACTATCCGAAACGTGCGGGTTTCCTCACGTTGTTTTTCTTCACCGCCGATATTTGAAAAATCCGGAAGTGAATGCTCAGATTCGAATTAACCGTTAAGAAGGCGCACGTACTTATCCACTGAGCTACCAAGAACGAAAGAATTCACCCTTACTCCAATATCCTCTAGTTCCCTTCTCCTCATCATAGCATGTGGTTCCCCGTTGTGTCTAAAGCTGTTGCTTTGGAGCGCAGGGTACGTTTCGACTATGATAACCTTCGCAACCCTCTACCAGGGAAACCAGACCAACTGAATCATGGTACACGTTTCAGAGACTATCCGAAACGTGCAGGTTTCCTCGGGATCCCTTTAATTGGCATAATGTGTTTTGTCCTAAAATGAATAACGAAATTGGCATAATTTCTGCCAAATGTGGGAGAGCCACGCTTAGGCATGAATGGGCCGGCTCGACGGGAGTGATACCACAGCCTCACAGAAGACCGGCGTGAAGCAGCGCCTGCGCTGTGTTTCGCCGTGTGAGTGAGGTTACCGGAGGCCCAATGGGGGAAGGGGAAAAGGTTGGCAGCGCTCTTGTGACTCCACTGGTAGTGCGGGTGTCCATGGGCGGCGGAATTGCTTACCATCAGGTGATCCGTCTGCTCGTCTGCCAGATCTTATATAAAAAAATATATATATTTAGCATAATATTAATTAGGCCGAATTAGGTTTTAGCATAATATGTACTGTGGCATAATTATTATTTAGCATATTGCATTTATTATTTCCTATAATATATAGAGTAATTATTTTATACTTCATCATGTTTATTAGTATGTTTATTGTATGCTTATTAGTATTATGCGAAATTATCATTGTAGTAATTACATTATGCTAACTTATTTTATGCTTCAAATTTTTATGCTTCTTGAGAGTGAACCGGTTTCCTCACGTAGCGAGCTTTTTCCTTCAACGTCGAACGAATGATAGAAATATGCACATAGATTTGAAAAATCCGAAAGTGAATGCTCGGATTCGAAGCTACACCCTCTCGTTATCAAGGCGTTCGTTCATATCCACTGAGCTAACATCGCTCTTAATTTACGCAAGAGAGTATTTTAATAAAAAAAAAAACAAGAACGAAAGAATTCACCCCTTCTAGTCCATAGATAAAACTTTAAAGTTAACCCCACCCAAGAGAAACGGGGGACGGGGGTTAGCTACAATTCTTTTAAACGCCGTTTAAAAATGTAGACGAAGTTAGTAGAATCCAACTTAAAGTATTAAAGTAAACTGGAAGACTTCCGATGCCAAAAGCAGGCTTTAGTATAGCTTAGAAAGTTTCTTTTACTTTATAGAGGCAAGTATAATGCCTTACCTTAGCCTGGTGAGCAAAAAGAAAACCCATATTGTTTACAAAGGACGCGATGGCTTAACATTCCCAGTTGGTACTGCCATACTGCACAGAGCATTTTGTGGTCCACGAAATACTTAAAAACTGACTTCACAAAAGGAGCAGGTTGAAAAAACAATAAATGCACCAAATCCCAAACAATTTTTACCACCCACCCTAGACAGTTGTGACAAGCGAAATATTGGATCTAAAAAATAAGGTACATACTGTCAAATTTCTTTTTTCGATTCTCACCTTAATATCAAACACATTAGGTTCCGACTTGACTTGTATACTTTGATTTGTGTCTGTCTGTATGGTACATGGTAGCAATCCCTTGAAAAGCTATTTTACTGATCGATGATTTTTTCTGAATTAAAAAAGCTTTTTAGATATTTTTTTAATTTTACGACAAACAAACATCTGACCTCAATCCCACCTGATGTTATGTGATGATGAGGTCTAAGGTGGGCGATGCTTGTCTGAGAAAGATCTATTGTTCAGGAAGTCATCATCATTATCATCAGCCCATTAAAGTCCCCACTGCTGGGGCACGGGCCTCCCTCAATCACATGAGGGGTAATTGCCATACTCACCACGCTTGGCAGACGGGTTGGCGAGGGTTTTGATATGAATGTAGAGTTTTCCTTCTCTGGGTGCTCATGATTATGCCAGCAGCTTTACCTTAGTCGCCTATTACGACACCTCGGTAAGAGTGCGGGTGGCCTATTCTACTCTGCCGGGAACCACACGGCCATTCCTTAATTGACTGTTCGCATCAAAAAAATGTTCGCGTAGCGGTTAGTGATTTAATGATAATGGAACTGCCTCGATGGCGCAGTGGGTAATAGGTTGCACTTTAAAGCGA
Source organism: Marasmia exigua (assembly GCA_019059595.1). NCBI lineage: Eukaryota > Metazoa > Arthropoda > Insecta > Lepidoptera > Crambidae > Marasmia > Marasmia exigua. The sequence goes on along the minus strand of CM032482.1, from coordinate 10,530,724 downwards.
AGGCTGCGCAAGAGGTCACGGATTCGATCCCCGGTTTGGGCCAATTTGTACCTAAGTTTTCGATAAATTATTAGTGTCTTCCGGAGTCTGGAAGTTGGCAGTCTTTTACTCCGTGCCTCGTAAAGCAAGTTGAAAATCAAATAATTCTTTATTTGCATAGGCTTGTACACAGCACTTACAAATCGTCATACATTTGAATGGTTTAAGACTATTTATAAGTACTTATGTATAATTTACATGTTAATACAGTATATGTATTAACATGTAAATTGAACAACATGTATATGTTGATACATAAAATATATAAAAAAATAGGTAAATAAACATAAAGCGATTCTACCACCGGTTCGGAAAGTTGTTTCTGGTCGAGGAGATCCGGCAAGAAACTCGCCAGTTACTCTTTTTAATCGCCAAACTTTCATACAATGTTGTGTCTTCATCATCCCAGGCCATACAGTTTAATTGTTACACAAAATAAAATAATTTAAATAATAAAAGAAATATTATGAGGTAAACCGAAGCAGACCAGTCCCTAAAAGTGGCACCTGTTCACAAGTATGACGTATGTGTTAGCCCTGCGTTAAGCCGTTGGTCCTGCACCCGATCCCTCTCCGGTTGTGTCACACAGATGTTTCATCAAATTATGAGGTTAAGGGAATAGACATGGTCATCAGCACCCAGAGAAGGAAAACTTTGCATTTATATCAAAACCCTCGCCAACCCGTCTGCCAAGCGTGGTGAGTATGGCAATAACCCCTCATGTGATTGAAGGAGGTCCGTGCCCCAGCAGTGGGGACTTAAATGGGCTGACGATGATGATGATGACACACTTGAGCACTATATTCGCCGTACTTACGTGGCCGATCGTAGAGATTGGCTGCCGAAACCGTAATCGGTTGGAGGATATTAATAACGGAATAAGGTATTCAGCTGAGTTCTTCTGAAATGAGTGTAGTTTAAATTAATACTCTTATTACTTCTGTTATCTAGGGTTCTAGGTACTTTTTGGTCTCTATTAGGTCCCGAAAATTTGTCAACAACACGGCCGCAGAAAATGTTCCAACCCTTAAAATGATGCCTGTTGGCCAAAATTAATAAAGCCATATGAAGTTTATTTGGGCGTAGGGCAGCGTGCGAGTTGCCGTCGTAAACGTTGATTATACAAGAGCTAATTGTTATATATATAATATAAATTATCTGTGAGTGACTATAATGAACATGAATGTAATGTAATAATGTATCCTAACCTTATACTGCGTTTTGGATTAACTTCTGTTAGCTTGTAAGGTGTCTGAATAATAAATAAATAAATAAATAGTCTAGTTGGCCGGATGGCGCATTTAGTCGTGATCCTACCTCATACAAAAAAGGTTGTGGGTTGAATCCCCACCCGGGACAAACATTCGTGTGATGAATACTCGTGTTTGTTTAGTGTCTGGGTGTAATATTAGGTCTTTACCTACAAACTTTCCGTTATTTTTGTAGACACAATAAGGTGTGTAACTCCTTAAATAAGGAAAAAATCACCATACCATAATTTTATTTTGATTTAAGGGGCCTTCGAATAATGTGTTTCCCATAAAAACGTATTACCAAAATAATTTGCAATTTGAAGATATCTTCACGTTTTATTGCTGTTATTCGGGTTAAGGAAGTATTTATTTCAGTCTGTGTTAAAACCTTATCTTACAAATATTTACCCACTCAAAAATATATGCGGTTGCATTTTGTAAATTTTTCGACGTTAACGGCCTTTCTTTATGTGATAGGTGGCTGGCGAACAGACGGATCACCTGATGGTAAGCGATTGCCGCCGCCCATAGACAACCACGACACCAGTGGAGTCACAAGTGCGCTGCCAACCTTCAAACCCCCCTTTCCCCCGGATTAGACCTTCGGTAACCTCACTCACGCAGCGAAACACAGCACAGTGCTGCTTCACGTTGGTTTTTCGACCTATTTTCTATCTATTTATTTTGTATTAAAACGCAATTAATAATTTTGTAAATTTAACGGAAATGTATTAAATTTAGAAATTGTATACATTTCTGAGATATTACACATTTCCAGTTATATATTTAAAAAATGAGTGTGTATTTCTCACTCTTACCGAGGTGTCATACAAGGCTACTAAGGTAAAGCTGCTGGCATGATCATCAGCACCCAGAGAAAGAAAACTCTGCATTTACATCAAAACTCTCGCCAACCCGTCTGCCAAGCGTGGTGAGTATGGCAATTACCCCTCATGTGATTGAGGGAGGCCCGTGTCCCAGCAGTGGGGACTTAAATGGGCTGATGATGATGATGATGATGTGTGTATTTAAGTATATATTTGCAATTCCTCTGTTGTCTGATATTCGTATCGCTTGCGTTACTAAGGAGTTCTAATGCTAAATATATGAGACGTCGTATTAATTTAAAACTTCCCAATAGAATGTTCAAATAAATTATTCTTAAATGTTTCAACCCTAAAGGTGTTGATGCACGGCCTAAAATTAATAAACTCGTTTGTTCGGGGCTTATTGGGGCGTAGGGCCACGGAGTTCCCGGCCGAGCTAATTCCGGTTGCTCGCTTCGGATTAGCGGAAAATCCCTTGTTGTTATTGTATTTAGTAATATGATATCAGCTATATTTAGCTATATTTATTATAATAAAGTGTTCCAATTCACTTTTTTTAATTTTTGATAGGGTAACGCACCAAAGCATCGAGGAGGCTTACTTTGGATGTTACGCATTAAGAAGATGCCTGCTCACTCCTTTTTTAAGTCTGGTTTACACAGTGTGAGTTGTTTTCTATTCCTATCATTAGCTCGCCGGTGTGAAATAAATCGTGAGGAAATCTACTAGCCTAGTCAACTAATAATTTGTGGATAGAAAAGTCAAAAGCAGCAACTTTGATTTAGGAACTTTTTTGGACTAGTTAGGAGATAAATACTAAAAGTCCTTACCCCTCTGAGGTGAGCCCGAGGGGGGGCGGCACAGAGAAGGTCCGTTTTTTGGTTTTTGCTTACTTCTCGAAAATTTGTTGTACTTTAATAAAAGCCAATCAAATTTCCTACAACTTTGTCTTTTGCACTTTGTATCCATCTCCTATCGTTGCCAAGGTATGAGCTTCTCTAGCTTAGAGAAACGCTCACAATAATCATTCGCTATTATGGCTATCGCCTTAAGCACGTTAAGCCGTTGGTCCTACGCCCGATCCCTCTCTGGTCGTGTCACACTGGTGTCCCAACCAATTATGAGGGCAATGGAATAGGGAGAGTTTTTTTTTATTTTTTTAGTGCACTTGTGTTTGCGTACAGACTTAAGCACTATAATATTATGCTGTGTAAGTGGCTGATCGTTGAGACTAGTCGCCTCAGCCGACACGGTTGCAGGATATTTAATCGCCTTAATAAAATCCGATAGACGAAATTTTCAAGAGACGACGGAATCGCTTACCATCAGGTGATCCGTCTGCTCTTCCGCCACCTATCACATAAAAAAATGAGCAACAAAAACATGAAAAAATTGTTGGCAAAACATAGCCGCACGTGGGTCAAATTATTATATAACAGGAAAGCCGCACGAAAGCAAAAAAAATATTAATATAATAAATTGCCTTTTCTTGCAATTTTTTTCACAGTCAGAGCCATGCTTCGGCATAAATGGGCCACCACGGCCTCACAGAAAACAGCGTCTGCGCTGTGTTTCTCTGAATGAGTGAAGGTTGGATGCCCAATCCAGGGGGGCTTAAAGGTTGGAGGAGCACTTGTGACTCTACTGGTCACAACTGTTGTGCCCATGGCGTCTGCCACCTTTCACATAAAAAAAAACGAGTCGATATCAAGAAACTAAGGTAATTTTGTTTAGCAAGGTGATTTTTTTCCTTTGTTGAAAGCATGGCGTGTTGTCTAAAGTAACGGTTCTATTGGTTTTACGGAGACATAAATATAGGTTAAAACAAACGTTTACTTATAATTTTTTTTCAAATTGGCCGGTTATTACAAAATAATAACCTACAATTAAAAATACCTACATACAAGCAGGTCGCACATAATATGCGAAACTAGTGTTGACTAACTTTCACGATTTATAATGGGATGAACGGCTCATAGGCGGACAGAGCACGCAACTGAGCTATTATTTTTAATCTGTGCCCTTGTACTCGGGAACCGCGAACTTTTGCGGTGGAAAAACGTGAATTATTTGCCATTCTTGGCAAGACCCGTAGTTTTGTGATGGAAATCTCTTTCATTCATCTGAGCTGATGTATTTTCACGTACAAATAGACTGATTTCAATAAGTAGGATGATTGATGTGTTATTATTTTGATCTAGACAGAATATGAGTTTTGAAAGTGCTTTTACAAATCAGCATCATTCTGAGGCCAGGTTCTGATTGATCTCACACTTGACACACGCCTATTTATTTAGAATATTTTCATTATATAAGTAACTGTGTATTTACCTACCTATCGTCTGTTCTCGTACTCACCTTTGTCTGTAGTTTTAATGTGTCAATGTTACCTATGTTTTCTAATGAGTGTTCATTGTTAAATTATTTATTTACTTCCGTTTACTTTCCGATTCCGGTGGTAGAATCACATTATATTTATTCATTTCTTAGTATATTTTTTGTATCGACATATAAGTTTAATTACATGTATAATATACATAGCTATAATTTATATTTTTCATGTATGACGATTTGTAAGAGCTGTATATAAGCCTATGCAAATAAAGTACTTTTGAATTTTTGAATTTTATTGTGATGGTCAATAAAATGTTTCTTTCTTTCTTTCTCTTTCTCAAATCCATTATCAAAATAGAACTTAATATTTTTTTCAAATCATTCTTAGATATTTTATTACCAATATTAGGTATCCAAATAGATAAAAAACTAAATTGGAAAAGGCACACTGACGAACTATGCAAAAAGATTAGTACGCTTTCATTCGCTTTGTATAAACTGTCATCTACAGTTAACACTGACGCATTAATGTCTGCTTATTATGGTTTGGTTGAATCTCGTTTAAGATACGGAATAATTTTTTGGGGTAATTCGACAAATAAAGGCACAGTCTTTAAAACACAAAAAAGGTGTATTCGAGCAATGTTTGGTCTTCAGATGACGGACAGCTGCAAACCAATGTTTACAAAGCACAGAATTCTGACACTTCCGTCATTATATATAATTGAGGTAGCTTTATTTGTCAAAAGTAATGCACACCTATTTCCGCGTGTATGTGATGTAGTTGTACGTAACCGTCGAAATGGAAACCGTTTGTGCCTACAGCCTGCCAAAACCACATTACTGAGAAAAAGTTTCACATGTATGGCACCCCTTATCTATAACAAGCTTCCTGAATATTTAAAATTACTAAATAAAAATATCTTTAAAAAGAAACTTAAGCAAATTCTTACTGAGAAATGCTATTACAGTGTAGATGATTTTTTTAATGATATATTTTGACTGAATCCTATGGACGCTTGTGTGGACCTAATTTAGTTTATGATTTGAACAATTAAGTAACAATGTTGGAAATTTAATTTTATGATTTAATTAGTTATCTATGTTTAATTTAAATTTTACACGCCAAAGTTGGCAGGACATGTTGAAACTATAAAAATTGTACCAACCCATATTATGCTGTGTTGTAATATGTCTTTACACATGTTTTGGTAAATAAATATCTTTTATCTTTATCTTTTAATGTTTTTGTCCTTTTAGTCTATACTGGCAGCATTCACTGTGCTTAACGGATCTTCATTTCACACATAAGTCGTCACATAAGCATAAAAGGCTACCTATTTATTTCCCCGGCATAATAGACCATGCTTTTTTAACCGTCTTACTCCCTTACCGTGGGAGAGCCACGCTTCGGCATAAATGTGCCCGGATGCCCCATCCGGGGGAAAGGGGGGCTTAAAGATTGACAGCGCACTTGTGTGATTGGTGTTGCGGGTGTCTATGGGCGGCGGAAATCGCTTACCATCAGGTGATCCGTCTGCTTGTCTGCCACCTACGACTTAAAAAAACGTCACCAAAATGCAAAATATAGTAAGCTAATAAACTTTGTAAATACATGCATGAAGTCCTAAAAGCCTTTACGATGCCTCATTACTTTAATGGGCTCTTCCAAACTGGGTGTTTTATTATGTTTGCTCCAGTTTATCTATTACCATGCAATATTATGTGCTTGCGCATACAAAAGGTCCATTTGGCAGGATAATTTATTTATAAACTGAATTTTCCACGAGGATTGTAGGTATATTTTTATTGGTGCAAGAAGCATAGCATTTGACGACCCGTTTGGAACAGTGGTAGTGAACGCTGCCTTTGGTCCAAGGGTTGCGGGTTCGATCCCCGCACAGTACAAATATTTGTGTGCATGAACATGTCTATTTGTATTGGTCTGGGTGTTTTTATGCATTATAAGTATGTATTTACAAAAGAAAAGTATTCTATGTATATATTTGTAATTCCGCTGTTGGTTCTGATATCCGTAACACAGTTTCTTGAGCTAACTATCTTGGAGTCAGATCAATGTACCTATGTGATGTTGTGTAATATTTATACCTTTTCATTCCCTCGGTTTTTCTGCTACTATATACCATGCTTTTTTAACCGACTTATTCCCTTGTCCTAGGGCACGATACTAATGAAAACCAATTTTTAGCCGCAAGGAACATTAGGTCTAATCTCAGAAAGCAAATCACCTTTCCATACAAAAGTGATCAGTTGACTGGTGCTCATCAGAAGGCGAAAAATTTTTTAAAGGTTAGACCATATGTTCTCTCGGGATAAATATTTGTTTTCGTTAGTATAGTGCCCCAGATTTTTTTTATGTAATAGGTGGCAGACGAGCAGACGGATCCTGATGGTAAGTGTTGACGACGGCCACAACCATCATTTTTTATATTATCTATGTCTTTTATATTTCCTTTACTTTTGATACTATCTTCTATTGCCTATGACTGTAACAGTTGCTTTTGTAGTTATGGTTTGATTATATTGTGTGGGGTAAATAAGTGTGTTTTCTTTTATTTAACTGGCGTGCTTTAGGGACCTTCAGCTAGGGACATTAAGTGTGATCAACAGTAAGCGATTGCCGCCGCCCATGGACACCCGCAACATTTCAACCCAATTTTCCCCCGGATTGGGCCTCCGGTACCCTCACTCACGCAGCGAAACACAGCACCGTGCTGCTTCACGCCGGTTTTCTGTGAGGCCGTGGTATCGCTTCGGTCGAGCCGGCCCATTCATGCTGAAGCATAGCTCTGCTACATGCTTAATACGATGAAGTTATAGTAATATTTGGTACTAGGTAGTTTGTAATGGTCTTCTTAATGTATTATGTTTAACAGTCAGCATCAAATTCCAACATTTACATATAAATAGCCTGAGTTAAAAGCCCTCGAAATTAGATAATAAATTAAAAAAGCCATGTCACCAGCGGGATAGTATGGTGGTTTAATGTAATTTATGGCAAAGTTCAGCAAAGAAAAGCCAATTTTTAAACGCCACGCAATTTTGTGTAATAGCAAATTATTTTTTTCTGATACGTTCAGTGCTAAATTCATTGTTAATAGATAAGATAGAAAGATATAGGTACTTTATTGCACAAAACCACAACTTAAGTACTAGGCTTGGTAGTATACCTAATGAAAAGTGTAAACTATTTCGTTGCTAAAATTTACCATTTTCTATACAAAACCTGGTCACTTTATTTTGTACCTATAACCAATTACGGCTACGGCGGCAAATCTCAACGATCAGCCATGTGCGCAGGATATTTATAGTGCTCAAGTGTGTGCGCAAACACAAGTGCACTCTCTATTCCCTTACCCTCATATTCCGGACAACAGCGACAACAGAGACACGACCTCAACTCCACTCAAATAATTCTTTATTTGTATAGGCTTGTACACAGCACTTACAAATCGTCATACATTTGAATGACTTAAAACTATTTATGAGTACTTATGTATAATTTACATGTTAATACATATGTTGATACATAAAACATACTAAAAAAATAAATAAACATAATGCGATTCTACCAGCTCGGAAAGTTGTTTTGGTCGGAAGAAAACTCGCCAGTTACTCTTTTTAATTGCCAAATATTCATACAATGTTGTGTCATCATCATACCAAGTCATACAGTTTAATTGAAAAACAAAATAAAATTAAGGAAATAATAATAAAATAAATATTATGAGGTAAACTGAAGCATTCTACCATTGCTGCTGCTTGGTACGCCACGCCACGCCCTGTTGGTCTAGTGGTTTAAGTACCGGGCCGTGATCTCGGGGTCCTGGGTTCGATTCCCGGGTCGAGCAAAAAGTATGTTTCGAATTTTTCGAACATAGCTCGGTGTGATCACCAATCCACATTTGGCAAGCGTGGTGATTATGCCCATTCCCATCATAGCAGCGGTGACTTGATTTCTATGATGGAGGCCTTTGCCCTGCAGTGGGACAGTATATAGGCTGATACTAAACCGAAGCAGACCAATCACCAAAGGTGGCAACTGTTCACAAATATGACGTATGTGTCAGCCATCATTTCACTCAACCATATTAGAGTGAATGCAATGACCCGCCACATAGCGCCACCACCTCAGAGACATTTGAGTGAGCATGGCCGGAAAGAGCATGGCAGGATCAACGGGTTAACGTTCTTTCCGAGGCACGGGGGTACAAGACCGCCAACTTCCAGACTCCGGACTGACACTAAGAATTTCTTACCGAAAACGTAGGTCCAAATTTTGTGCCCGACCCGGGGATCGAACTTGGGACCTCTTGCGCAGCCGTCGCTTTATAGTGCGACCCACTAACCACTACGCCACCGAGGCAGTCCTGTACCTATAGTATATTGTCAGATAGTACTTACCTAGAACATAGCATAACTGTAATGTGAACAATTGCTGTTTGTCGTACAAGCGTTCGGTTTGACGATGTTAAATATTGGATGAGAGCCATTGTCGGAGTGCAAACGCTATGAAATCCGTAATGCGTGCGTCTGTATTAATTGTAGGTATCTAACCTATGGAGTGCATAATGCTCGGAATATCTCTACGCGACAAGGTTCGAAATGAAGAAATTCGGAGAAGAACTAGAGTAGTGGATGTAGGCTATCGCGCCGATAAATTAAAGTGGGCTTAGGACCGGCCATTTATGTCGCCGACACGACGAAAAAAGGAGTAGGTGGGTTTTGGCCTGGAGGCCGCGTATGGGCAAGAGAAGCGTAGGCAGACCACCAGCCAGATGGGCAGATGATCTAAGAAGTCATGCAAGAATCCTATGGACCAGGAAAACTAATTACCGAGCCGAGTGGAGGTGCTTCAGACAGGCATATGCCTAACGGTGGGCGAATGAATGCTGATGATGAAGAAGAAGATCTTATCTATAGTGCCAATAGCGTGAGCGACGGTAGCTCAGTGGATAAGATCGTGCTCCTCTAGGACAAGAGGTTATATAGTTTAGAAATTTTGGAACCATTTACCATACAATAGGAGAACGGGTCGAACTAGATCATGGTAGGTAACACGTCCAGAATCGTTATCCCAACAATTCTCTGTTCTCCTCACCGCATCATCATCATCACATATCAGCCCACATCCACCCACTACTGAGTATAGGCCTCTTCTTTATCACGCCACTCCCTCCGGTCCCCTGCCAGCCTTATCCATTGTGTCCCCACTGCCGTTACAATATCGTCGGACCATCGGGCAGGTGGTCTACCCACAGAACGTCGCCCCATTCTTGGCTCACCGCATAGCTTAGCAGAATTTATTTCATATTTTTCTTCTTTCATTTGACGAATTAATGGAATAAATTCAACAAATGTTTCTTGAAGCATACTTTTCAATTATGATAAAATAGATGATTCGAAGTAAGACCACTTATGCTTATTTTCCACTAGGGAGATATGCGCGATGTGATATTTATATCCTTCCGGCACGTAATCACATCACAACCACACTCATTCCACTGCTGGCCATCCTCATCAGCCCATTTAATCCCCTACTGCTGGGGCACGGGCCTCCCTCAATCAATGAGGTAATTGCCATTACTCCACCACGCTTGGCAGACGGGTTGGCGAGGGTTTTGATATAAATGCAGAGTTTTCCTTCTCTTTCGTTTATTTATTTTTTTATGCCATCATAACACTCAACCATATTACAGTGAATGCAATGATCCACCACATAGCGCCACCATCCCCCCCCACACGAGACAGTTTGTATGCACTTCCCTCGTCACAGCATGGCCACGCGACACGGGTTTATGTCAATTACCCCCCCCCACTTCTTTTTTTTTTTTGTGGCAGCCGGCCCAACCAACGGCTTAACGTTCTTTCCGAGGCACGGGGGTACAAGACCGCCAACTTCCAGACTCCGGGCTGACACTAAGAATTTCTTACCGAAAACGTAGGTACAAATTTTTGGCCCGACCCGGGGATCGAACTCGGAACCTCTTGCGCAGCCGTCGCTTTATAGGGCGACCCACTAACCACTACGCTACCGAGGCAGTCCTGTACCTATAGTATATTGTCAGATAGTACTTACCTAGAACATAGCATAACTGTAATGTGAACAATTGCTGTTTGTCGTACAAGCGTTCGGTTTGACGATGTTAAATATTGGATGAGAGCCATTGTCGGAGTGCAAACGCTATGAAATCCGTAATGCGTGCGTCTGTATTAATTGTAGATATCCAACCTATGGAGTGCATAATGCTCGGAATATTTCTACGCGACAAGGTTCGAAATGAAGAAATTCGGAGAAGAACTAGAGTAGTGGATGTAGGCTATCGCGCCGATAAATTAAAGTGGGCTTAGACCGGCCATTTATGTCGCCGACACGACGAAAAAAGGAGTAGGTGGGTTTTGGCCTGGAGGCCGCGTATGGGCAAGAGAAGCGTAGGCAGACCACCAGCCAGATGGGCAGATGATCTAAGAAGTCATGCAGAATCCTATGGACCAGAAACTAATCTACCGAGCCGAGTGGAGGTGCTTCAGACAGGCATATGCCTAACGGTGGGCGAATGAATGCTGATGATGAAGAAGAAGATCTTATCTATAGTGCCAATAGCGTGAGCGACGGGAGCTCAGTGGATAAGATCGTGCTCCTCTAGGACAAGAGGTCATATAGTTTAGACATTTTGGAACCATTTACCATAAATAGGAGAACAGGTCGAACTAGATAATAGTAGGTAACACGTCCAGAATCGTTATCCCAACAATTCTCTGTTCTCCTCACCGCATCATCATCATCAACATATCAGCCCACATCCACTCACTACTGAGTATAGGCCTCTTCTTTATCACGCCACTCCCTCCGGTCCCCAGCCAGCCTTATCCAATGTGTCCCCACTGCCGTTACAATATCGTCGGACCATCGGGCAGGTGGTCTACCCACAGAACGTCGCCCCATTCTTGGCTCACCGCATAGCTTAGCAAAGTTTATTTCGTATTTTTCTTCTTTTATTTGACGAATTAATGGAATAAATTCAACAAATGTTTCTTGAAGCATACTCTTCAATTATGATAAAATAGATGATTCGAAGTAAGACCACTTATGCTTATTTTTCACTAGGGGTGCGAGATATGCGCAATGTGATATTTAATATCCTTCAGGCACGTCATCGTCATCAGCAACCCACACTCGTCCACTGCTGGACATTGGTCTCCCCTAATGCACGCCACTGCTCCCGATTTTCGGCCACTCTCATCCAGCCCAGACCAGCCAGCCTTCGAATGTCATCATCCCATCTTGTCGCAGGGCGCCCTACACGAGACGAGACGTGGACACTCACGTCTGGACTAGTCCACCGGTTTAAAGTCGCTCAAAGAGCTATGGAAAGGGCTATGCTCGGAGTATCTCTGAAGGACCGCATCAGAAATGATGTAATCCGACAGAGAACCAGAGTCACCGACATAGCCCACCGAATTAGCAAACTGAAGTGGCAGTGGGCTGGTCATATTAGCCGCAGAACTGACAGCCGTCCTTGAGTGGAGACCGTGACTCGGTAAGGCACGAAATACTAATCAAGAGAACTGACTACCTGGCGCAGTGGGTAGGTCGGACTTTAAAGCGACGGATGCGCAAGAGGTCCCGGGTTCGATCTTCGGGTCGGGTAAAAAAATTGTACTTACCTAAGTTTTCGGTAAGAAATTCTTAGTGTCAGCCCGGAGTCTGGAAGTTGGCGGTCTTGTACCCCTTTGCCTCGGAATACACTTTAAGCCGTTGGTCCTGCGCCCTATCTCTCTCCAGTCGTGTCACACTGGTGTCCCATCGGATTATGAGGGTAAGTGAAAAGAAAGTGCACTTGTGATTGCGCACACACTTAAGCACTATATATCCTACGTACGTGGCCGATCGTTAATCTAATCGGTTGGAGGATATTAATTATTACTAATCAAGAATATTAACTACAACTTGGTAGTTCTTGGGATCAGATCGCCTTTGCCATAAATTCACACAGAAAAGGCTTAATCAAGCGTGCACTGTCCTTTGTCATGCATAGCGACTGCGCCAATTAGGCCGTGCATCTGATACCTACTGTGTGCAGTGCCTTGCATCTTAACGATGGGTGCCAACACGTGTATCTAATAAAGATGTTTATCACGAGTGTAGGTGATACCACGGCCTCACAGAAAACCGGCGTGAAGCAGCACTGTCCTGTGTTTCGCTGCGTGAGTGAGGGTACGGAGGCCCAATCCGGCGGAAGGGGGGCACACACACATCACATGCACAAATGTTGGGTCCGTTTTTGTACGGCAAAAATTGATTCACGCCAAAAGTGGCCGTTTTTGGCGTGAATCAATTTTTCGCGTACGTGTTGGACTCAACATTGTGCATGGTTATTTAACAAATAGTATAAGTGTTTGCCGAGAGGTAGTAACCCCGAACTTTTTTAAAATAGATCTTTTTTTTATATGAGAGGTGGCAGACGAGCAGACGGATCACCTGATGGTAAGCAATTCCGCCACCCATGGACACCCGCAACACCAGTGGAGTCACAAGTGCGCTGCCAACCTTTTCCCCTTCCCCCATTGGGCCTCCGGTAACCTCACTCACACGGCCAAACACAGCGCAGGCGCTGCTTCACGCCGGTCTTCTGTGAGGCAGTGGTATCACTCCGGTTGAGCCGGCCCATTCATGCCTAAGCGTGGCTCTCCCACATTTGGATCTGGTTTAGTAGCTAAAAATTAAAATCGTTTGGCGTCGCTAGTGTGCTTTACCCGTCGCCTTAAACAGCTGTTATAAAGGCGACAAACTCCACACATTTTTTTACTATAAGTAATAAAAACCCTTCTTTTTCGGATTTCTTTAAGTATTAAGCCTTAACTTTTTTATTTTATGTTTTAACAGTTTCCCGAATTTTTTATTTTAAGCTCTAAACTTAACTCTTTTATTCTATGTTTATCCCCGAACCTTTATTTATTCCGCTACGGACCGGACACGTCCCTCTAAATTGTTTGACAGCAGATGTCAATTTAGGGGCTTGACCCCTGTCCGCCATTTTGCCGTAAATCACTTACTTTCATTAAGGCCGTAAGCGTCGGTAAATAAATATTTTTGTTGGGGACGACGTGTGTTGTTTCTGCCAATACTGCGCCAGAAAATATCTAGCAAACACTATAAAAACATGTATTTATTATTAATTTTGTTGTAAATAAAAATTTGAAAGCTTTCATAGACAATATCAGTATTTAGGTGTTTGTTGAAGTTTTCCAAATAACCTTGTAATCTATACATATAAAACCGGAAACAACACGCTAAAATGAGGGGAGGGGGTGAAGAACCTCATTTGACGTCTCTCCTCAGGTGTTTTAATTTTTTCCTAAAATGCATAAAGGTAATAACTAAAGAATTAATGAATATACCTTTATTGCACTGAATGTACAGCATGAAAACTTAATATTTTTTAAGAAAAAGTGATTAAGAACCTGCGAACATATTCCATTCCCTAATACCTAAAGTAATCTCTCTCTCTCCTGTCGATTTCCTCAGTGCTGAGGATCGTGACTCCTACCGACTTTGTCGACCAGCTGTCGCCATCGGCTGCGCTTCACCGCTCGGTGCAGGGAAGTTGTTATCGGGATCTCGAGCTGTTTCGCTATCTGGTCTGACCATCGCTGGGGACTACGGCCTCTCGGTCTTCTCCCTTCCACTTTCCCTGTTACAATCAATCGCTCCAAGTTATCCCCACTCCTTCGTGCAATGTGTCCAAAATATTGCACGATACGTCGCAAACAGGTGGCGGACAAGTGCTGAGTATCCTCTATTTTTAATTCTATGAGAATCGAGACGTTTGGTGCGGCGGGCAGTCCATGGTATTCTTAACATGCGGCGCCAGCACCACATTTCAAAGGCGTCGATTCTTTTCCAGTCGGCTGCCTTGATTGTCCACGTCTCGACACTATAGAGGGCGATGGGGAAGACAAGTGTGCGAACGTAACCTGTACCTTCGTTCGATTTGATATGTTTCTGTCCCTCCAAATCTTACTCAGTTCAGTCATTGCTGTCCTAGCCATTGCACACCGTCATGGGTAATATTTTTTTTTTTATTATGATATAGGTGGCAGACGAGCAGACGGATCACCTGATGGTAAGCGATTACCGCCGCCTATGGACGCTTGCAACACCAGTGGTGTCACAAGTGCGCTGCTTACCTTTTAACCCCCCCTTCCCCTGGATTGAGCCTCCGGTACCCTCACTCACGCAGCGAAACACAGCGCATGCACTGCTTCACTCCGGTTTTCTGTGAGGACGTGGTATTACTCCGGTCGAGCCGGCCCGTTCATGCCGAAGCGTGGCTCTCCCACTGTTATTACTACTATAATTGAGCGTTAATAGGTACCTTTGCTAATAATTCAAGGCTAGCTCTATCCATCTATTCTATCTGAAGCCTTAGTAATTGGCCAGTCGTGTTCAACTAATCGCTTTTTAAACATACCTCATCCGTTTTTCTGGGAAAGCGATTCCTTTTTATAAAGAAAGTTTAATTGCCACGGGAACGTATACGCGTGTTACGAGAGTTGCCTATTTTTTCATTTTCTGTTTATATCCTTCCAGTTACCTACATTTTGTATAATATGGCTTTTCTCTCTCTTAAACACATTACTGGTTTGAATCACTTGACTGTATAAATTACATAATATTGTTTTGATATCAGTTTCTGGTCATATAAGATTTTAATAAATACTGGTAAATACGTACCTCTAATCCAATAGAAATTCAAATCAAACCTAATTAAATCAAATAATTCTTAATTTGCATAAGGCTTGTACACATCACTTACAAATCATTATACATTTGAATGATTTAAGACTATTTATAAGTACTTATGTAATAATTTACATGTTAATACATATGTATGTTGATACATAAAATATACTTTAAAAAAGTTAATACACATAATGCGATTCTACCACCGGCTCGGAAAGTTGTTTCTGGTCGAGAAGATCCGGCAAGAAACTCGCCAGTTACTCTTTTTAAATTAGGCTAGCATATGATCATAGTGGCAAGTTTTTCAAAATATCTTAGATGTTTTCTTGCTCCATTAAAAAAAGAGATGAAAAGAACAACTTACAATTTTAAGACATTAAATATTTCTCTCTACAGTCTAATTATTAAATAAAAAATCATACGGGAGGAGTGTTAAAAACGATTCAACGATTCTTATAATAAAATCACTTCGCGGCACTTCACTGCACAAATAAACACCACACTACACTAAAACCACTAAATAATAATTTAAAACCTTTGAAATTGCGTCAGCCCACATGATATGTTTGATTTTTACCCCCGGAATCAAATTTTATTCTTAAAATAGCAAATTGGAATTAATTCCCTTTTTTCTCTTTGAACCCAGATTGATTAAAACACACATAAAGGTAAAGTACAATTCTGTTTATTCATACCCTCATGTGCGACGGACGATAATTAGATTTTAATTAAAGTCTTCGCATAAAGTTTGGCTAAGCAGGCCCAACTTCCTCCCTTTTTGTATTAACGTAATGTTGTTGGAGTTAGGGGGTTTATTCGGGATTCACACCCCTGAGTGCTTCATATAAGTATATATTTTTAATTTAAATTTTTGTCATAATTAAAGGGCAAGATTTACCATCCCACAAATCGGAAATCGCTTATCTTACCTGGTGTTCTGTCTGCTCGTCTGCCACTATCACATAAAAAGATAAGATTAGATAAGAAACAAATAAAAAAATAAATTTATTTACATACAATTTGACAATTTTCAATTTGCTGCCAAATCCTTTTTTCCTATGTATTACTGTGCAATCTCCTTATGCTTATGTTATGTGTCCTATCTATGTAAATCTTTTATGTGGTCAATAAATGTTAACTTACTAACTAAATAAAAAAAGAAGAAAAATGTAATGAATGACAAAGACAATAATATTGCCAAAGAGGGTTAGGGTTACTCGCCCTATTAAAACTCGTCCCAGAATTTTAGGATTATTTTGCTAGCCACTGTTCTAACCTAACCTTACCAATACTTTTAGTTTTGTAGAGTTCAGTTTGAAAAATTTTAAGTATTTTTTTAATATATCAATTACAAGTAGCGAGTTCTAAAAACTTTCAGTGTCGCCCTAGTATGTATCTACTACGTTACCATTACATTGGATTATGAAATTTAAGTGCAAAGAATACATAGGTGAAGTGGGAAGAGGATGAATGGTATTTGTGTTTGAAGATTAATTAAAAACAGCAGACTGTTCCACAGTGAACCTAAGTGCAGAATTAGCATAAGAAACTCATCTCGCTACGAGGATTCTGCATAAAAGTGGCATTTGGCACTGAAAACGTGACCTTTCACAACATTACCCTTAGGTTAAAGCGTTTTTTGTTTGTCTAATTAAATAAAAGCAACCGGCAAGCGTCTCGTGGCACGGCTAAGATATCGCTGGCGAAAGAGATTTTTCTCACAACGGCTGGACTAGGGGTAGGTGATACCAGAAGCTCCCGCCAGAGGAGTGCCCGACATTTAACCCGTCCGCCCTCTGGTGGATGGGTATGAGGCGTCGCAGAACGGCGGTGACATCGGCCCATTGCACTGGAACGTATAAGCTTCCTTGTACCTCGTAGGCACATGGAGGATCTAGAGGTAGCGTAGGTCCACGCTGAAGAATGCGCCTGTTCACAACTACAAATAATATGCGCACACGCCGCGCTGCCAACGCACCCACGGTTCGGGCATTCTCACTGTTCAACGACTTGCTAAGCTAACGCATTTTCCTGACATGGAGCCCAATTCTGGTGCTCGTGATATTTTCAAAACATGGCGGATATCACCTGAAAACTATACAAAAAAACAATGTTTTAATGATATATGTCGTATGATAATAAATGTCACGAGCACGAGAATTGGGCTCATGGACGTATACAATGACAGTTTAGGAGTATTTCTAAAATGTGTTGTATTTTTTTTAAGTAAGTAAAACATTATAATAATTATATTGTAGCCGTAAAGCCCTTGAGTGGAGACCGCGACTCGGTAAGCGTAGTGTTGGACGCCCTGCGACAAGATGGAATGATGACATTCGAAGGCTGGCTGGTGTCGGCTGGATGAGAGTGGCCGAAAATCGGGAGCAGTGGCGTGCATTAGGGGAGATTGATGTCCAGCAGTGGACGAGTGTGGGTTGCTGATGATGATGAATAAAATTTTAATCTAGTTTGTGTGTTACAGCACTGTAAAATACCAAGTTTAATTAATTGCACTCCGCCGCGGACCAGTTGGCAAAAAGAGGAGCGGAAACGACAGTGGTCGGCCCACATCCACTCATACCGCTTCCATTTTTGCTGATTCGAACATGGACCCGCCAGTTATCCACTGACCTACAGAACAAAAGATGGATGGAAACCACGGACTGTAGGCAATCCAAAATCGCACTACCCAAATTAGACCCACCGCTAACAAAACGACTTCTAACCCTCAGTAGGAAAAACCTCAGAATAATGATGGGGACAATCACGGGCCACTGTCCCCTAAATAAACACCTTTACACCCTAGGCGCTACCGACAGCCCCCTATGCAGGGGATGCTTCAGCGCCGAAGAAACAGTCACACTCGTGGTCCTGGAATGCGATGCGGTGACCAGACAACGCGAAGAAATCCTCGGATCGGCGGGGT
The DNA here is from genome assembly GCA_019059595.1 of Marasmia exigua. Lineage (NCBI taxonomy): Eukaryota > Metazoa > Arthropoda > Insecta > Lepidoptera > Crambidae > Marasmia > Marasmia exigua. The sequence goes on along the minus strand of CM032482.1, from coordinate 10,512,577 downwards.
CACTCCGCGAAACCTGTGAAGCTCCCAGGAAGCTTCTGCGCTTCTGGGCGGAGTTAGGCTTGCTAGAATAGCCAGGACCCAACACGCACAATGAACCGAATGAGAGTCTAGGTGCGGAAAAAGGAGTCCACATTACATTACATTACATTTAATTGCACTCCGGGCAGGCGGCATCCCCCAGCGTAAGAAAAAAGGGACAGGTGACTGAAAATAGACCGAACGGCAAAGTTTCATCCAAATAATTACCCCGATTTCGTGAAGTAAATAACTTGCAAGGGGATATTGTCTTGACACATTTATCTCACAATATTGTGGATTGTAATTCTGAATAATTTACGGTAATTGATTAGCCGACGAAACTGAGCTCTTAGCAGTGACTATAACTTTGGGGTAGTTAACAGGATAAGTCTTGATTTTTAATTGAAATATTTATTTATTTGAGCATCCATATTAGATTTTTCTACCATTAGCGCGGAGGTGAAAACATCATTAGGAAGCCTGCACATTTCGTTTCTTTTCTGTCATAGCAGACGGATCGCCTGATGGTAAGCGATTGCCACCGCCGATAGACATCCGCGACTCCAGCGGAGTTACAAGTTAGCTGCTAACCTTGAAACCCCCTTTTCCCTGGGATTCCGCCTCCGGTACCCTCACTCACGCAACGAAACACCAGAACAATGTTGCTTCACGCCGGTTTTCTGTGAAGCCGTGGTATCACTCCGGTCGAGCCGGCCTATTAATGCCAAAGCGTGGCTCTCCCACGTTTACCACGTAATAGTTACTTCACAAATTAAAAGAAAGTTAGTATGGAAAATACAACTTCCAAGAAAAACACCATAATAGACTGAAAATTCTTTGGTAAAGACTCCTTTGTTATTCCCCTATAGTCTGATATCCGAAAATCAAGTTTTTAAGCTACTTAGTATGGAATCAGGTTATTTTATGAGATGTCATATGAATTTATTACCTATTACATATTAAAATTCAGATGTCAGAGAATAACCGCCAAGAATAGACAACTATTCTATCTGCCTAAAGCGCGAACAAATTATGCTTGTAATAACTTCCTATCTCGAGTGTGTAAGTCCTATAATACCAATTGTTCTCACATCGATATATTTTCTATTTCTCCTTCCCAGTTTCGAAGGGACATTGTAAACGAGATTTTTAATTTGGTAATATTAAACATCTTTCATTGCTATTTATGTGCCCATATACTGATCGAACATTAGCTAGTATATTATTCGAAAACTATTTTGTCAGCCACATAAACTAGGTACTTAGTATTATAATATTATTGTGACCACTTGTAACGTGTTTTAAATACCCGTGGAAACTTTTTGTTACATGTTCTATCAGTATTTGTGTTATTTACAAGTATACAAAAGAATGTTTGTTTCCCTTAAAAATGAATAAATAAATATAAAATAAAATTTAATCACAATATGAATAAGCTGGCTATCGTAATTATTAGCAATATTATGATTGTATTTTGCATAGGTATGAAATGTTACCAGCTGGAAGAAGTAATAAAATATCTCATTCCCTCGGCTTGTAATTCAGTGACTGATCTGCGTGCATGGGTCGATTTTGTAATCCGTAGTTACCTTTAGGGTTAATTAACTATAGTCAACTGTCTAACCAATAGTCAAAGTGACAGCGTCAAAGTGACGTAATTCATTGTATTGTAGGTATACTTTTTTAAACCATTTGTTCAGTTTACGTATGAAAAAAATCGGCCCTAAGTCATAGCCTAGTTTTTATTTTGCTAAAAACAAAATCATCGTAACTCAATTTCCAACAATGGTTATTAGAAAAGTTTTAGACTTCATCAAACTCATAAGAAAGTTATCTCGATTTTTAGATCCTACAATTTGGATACCTCGCCCATTATCGTGATATAACTGACCCAAATACTCCTTGGAATTATTTACCAGGAAAATTTAAATAGGCACAAAGAACGGGGTAATCCAAGGGTTTCACGTTTAAAAGAATTAACGCAGAATTGTTCCCGCAATATTAAGCCTGCTTGTTACATAAATGTTTTACATTGATGTTAATAAAGCCTTTTTAGATTAAAGTAATAGTGGTTTCGTGAAAAAATTGATAACACAATATGATAAATACAGTTACCTAATTTATTTTTGTCTCTACGGTGGGGCCGCCAGTAGAGTTGTATTAACTGTGGCGATTATGAGACATTTTTAAAAAAGGTACAACTATGAATCCATGAATAAAATATTTTTTTGAGATATACTTGTGTATACAATTATCTTCGTACAAGCTTTTTTTATGTGATAGATTGTAGACGAGCAGGCGGATCACCTGATGGTAAGCGATTGCTGCCGCCCATGGACATCTGTAACACCAGTGGAGTCACAAAGTGCGCTGCCAACCTTTAAACCCCCTATCCCCCGGATTGCGATTCCGGTACCCTCACTCACGCAGCGAAGCGCCGGTTTTCTGTGAGCCGTGGTATCATTTCGGTCGAGCCGGCCCATTCATGCCGAAACGTGGCTCTCCCACGGTAACAACAAATCTTATTATTGCCAAAAGTAGACACAGACTACATAGCAATTACAAAAAAAAATGTTACTCGTAGGAAGAAATTATGACACAATTTTGACTTTTTTTTTATTAGAATAGCCAGACATTTGGGCCCAATTGCACCTCATGGTAAGTGATGACGTGGCCAAAGATGGATCATGTGTGTCAAGTAACAGCCTATACAATATTTTCTTGAATATGTCCAGATCATATCGTTCGGGGAACACATCTTCCGGCAGAGAATTCCATTCCTTAGCCGTACGCAGCAAGAATGTACTTTTGAACCGTTTGGTACGAATTGCCGGTATTTCTATGACATAAATAAATAAATATTTCACAACATCACAAACATTGATCTGACTCCGAGATAGGTAGCTCAAGCACCTGTGTTACAGATATCAGAATCAATAGTGGGATTACAAATATATACAAAATACAAACAGATATGTTCATGCACACAAATGTTTGTACTGTGCGGGGATCGAACCCGCAGCCCTTGCACCAGAGGCAGCGTTCACTATCACTGTTCCAAACGGGTGAAATAAGGGCGGTAACCCCTTCTCCGTCTTGTGTCCCGATGATGAAGAAAAAAAATCAAAATTTAATTAATTAATTTAATTTATCTCAAAAAATTTAATACATTGCTTTATGGATACATTGTTGTACTTGTTTAAATAATAGCTAGCTAGTTTTGCCGATGCGCCACCTTTCAAGCTTACCTAAGCTGGACTATCCAGATCGATGGTCCAGGGGTTCAGGGAGGCCTTACAATGAATCGGAGTTTCCCTTGCTTTCCCACAGGCTGTGTCTCCTGTTGTGTTTGGAGGCAACAGGTATATTCTTGTTCGTCACGGGACAGGTTCATTGTAAGCCACTTGATGAGGGTTAAAGTCTCGTATAATTATCATCCCACATGTGAGAAGGTGACAGCTATATTTGTATTTCCATAGAACATCAACAAGTATGTAATGTTGTATTTATCAACTGGGAATATCACGCTATGGTGAGGAGGATGAGGCCCATATTCGACAGGCTGGGCATATGGGTTTGTGATCGCAGTGCATAGCTTGCTTCTTTGCCAATATTACTGCTGCCCGAAATCGGCCTGTCGCATTTAGCTATATTCTATATTTATTTATACTAAGTCGCTCAAAGAGCTTTGGAAAGGGCTATGCTCGGAGTATCTCTGAAAGACCGCATCAGAAATGATGTAATCCGACATAGCCCACCGAATTGGCAAACTGAAGTGGCAGTGGGCTGGTCATATTAGCCGCAGAACTGACAACCGTTGGAGCCGTAAAGTCCTTGAATGGAGACCGCGACTCGGTAAGCGTGTTGGACGCCGTGCGACAAGATGGGATGATGACATTCGAAGGCTGGCTGGTGTGGGCTGGATGAGAGTGGCCGAAAATCGGCGTGGCGTGCATTGAGGAGACATATGTCCAGCAGTGGACGAGTGTGGATTGCTGATGATAATTTATACTATTTATGAAGAGGTAAATTTTACAGACAACCAGGCTTTTTTTGGGAAACCGAAAACACAAAATAATTGCGCAATGTAGTCTACACCTAGCGCCATCTATCAGTCCAGATTGCAACTAATAGTAATCTCGTCTCGTAACGAAACGAGGTCAATAAATTCATACAAAATTTCATACTTGGGCCTGATTCTGTACTAAGTATAAAAAAAAACAATAATCAATCAATCAAATCAATATTTTTCAACATCACATACATTGATCTGACTCCGAGATATGTAGCTCAAGCACCTGTGTTACGGATATCAGAATCAACAATGGGATTACAAATATGTACATATAATACTTTTCTTTTGTAAATACATTCTTATAATACAAAGAAAACATCCAGACCAATACATAAGATATGTTCATGCACACTAATGTTTGTATTGTGCGGGGATCGAACCCGCAACCCTCGGACCAAAGGCAGCGTTCACTACCACTGTTACAAAAGGATCGTCAATAATAATGTTTGTATCTCATTGCTTTGGTAAGCAAGTTAAGCCTTATGCAGTCTGATCCTCTCTCACCGGTCAAGCGACACTGGTGTCCCACCATAATAAGAAGATAAGAGAATGGAGAGTGCACTTGTGTTTGCGTATACACTTGTGTACAGTATCAGCCTATATACTGTCCCACTGTAGGGCAAAGGCCTCCATCGTAGAAATCAAGTTATCGCTAATATGATGGGATTAGGCTTAATCACCACGCTTGCCTAATGCGGATTTGTGATCACAAACCCGAGCTATGTTCGAAAAATTCTAAACATACTTTCCGCTCGATCTGGGTATCGAACCCAGACCAACAGGGCGATTGCGACTATAACCATTGTAACACGCTCTAAAAATCAAGCTGTAAGTACATTTCTACTTGTAAAAATCTGCTCCCAAATAACATTTTACCAACATTCATATTGAAAATTAGAATGCATCAGATCAATCAAATTGAAATCCTTCCTTGATACCAAATTTGAGGACAGTAGAGATATTTCATCTAATATGAAAATTCTATAAGCATCTGTTTTTTGAAAGCCAAACAAAACTGCACATAAATGGAAACCCGGAAAATCCCTAGACGTAAATAAAGTGAATCCATGCATGTGAAGATTTTAGTGCGACCGCGCAAAAAGTTGCTGTAATGCAATGCATGAAAATATGAAATGCTGATGCGGTTAAAAATTAAAAAAAGCAATTGAATACGCGGACACGAGCACTCTCGTCATAAAAGCTTTTATATCTTTGTAATCGCGTAGCGTTAACATTGTTGTGTAACTAACCAGTGAGAACTGAGCAGAGGTTGCAAAAAATAATGCACTCAAAGTCCTAGGTACCTATTACTGCTTTAGCTGAAATAGAAGCGATTTGTGCGACTGTATTTAATACTAGCGGCCCGCTCTCACTCTGTTTCGGGATATTAGTTCCACTTTATACTAATAGATAGCGCTAGGTGTCGATTAAATCGCGCAAATGTTTTATGTTTTCAGATTACCCATAAGCGTTGCGGCTGTCTGTAGGATTTATCTCTTTATAAACAGTAATGTTTTATTTATATGTAATTTGATGAGTCTGGTAATTACAATAAAGCGACTTTCATCTGACCGTGGGAGAGCCACGCTTCGGCATGAATGGACCGGCTCGACCGAAGTACGGATACCACGGCCTCACAGAAAACAGGCGTGAAGCAGCACTGAGCTCTGTTTCGCTGCGTAAGTGAGGGTACCGGAGGGCCGATCCGGGGAAAAGATTGGTAGCACAATTGTGACTCCACTGGTGTCGGGGGTGTTCTATGGGCGGTGGCAATCGCTTGCCATCAGGCGATCTTACTGCTCGTCTGCCACCTATCACATAGAAAAACCAGACCTTATGGACTTACTATGGTTATAAACATTTTAGAAACTATCTGAAACTTGCAGGTTTCCTCACGGTACCCTCACTCATGCAGCGAAACACAGCACAGTGCTGCTTCACGACGGTTTTCTGTGAGGCCGTGGTATCACTCATCACGCAGCGAAACACAGCACAGTGCTGCTTCACGACGGTTTTCTGTGAGGCCGTGGTATCACCCATCACGCAGTGAAACAGCACAGTGCTGCTTCACGACGGTTTTCTGTGAGGCCGTGGTATCACTCATCACGCAGCGAAACACAGCACAGTGCTGCTTCACGACGGTTTTCTGTGAGGCCGTGGTATCACTCATCACGCAGCGAAACAGCACAGTGCTGCTTCACGACGGTTTTCTGTGAGGCCGTGGTATCACTCATCACGCAGCGAAACACAGCACAGTGCTGCTTCAAGACGGTTTTCTGTGAGGCCGTGGTATCACTCATCACGCCGCGAAAGACAGCACAGTGCTGCTTGACGACGGTTTTCTGTGAGGCCGTGGTATAACTCCGGTCGAGCCGGCCCATTTATGCTTGTGCTTTTGCAATATAATAAGTTCCGTAAATTTGCTCGTCGACTGCGAGTTTAATTTAAATTTAAATACTTAAACGCTTTCATTTTAATCGTAATTTATATCATTGAAAACATTTTCATGAAATACTTATATCTGAAAAACACATTTATAAACGACGTCCAGAGTAATAAAATTACATCCGTCGAGTTAAAATTCACCTCATACATGAGTCATAAGCCTCGTGTCACAGTCTAAAGGGGGCTCAGTATCATGAGCGACTAGAGATAGATGCATCAGTCAGTAGACCTGGCAAAAACGTATCTTTCAAAATATTGGAACATTTGTATCTGGATCAGTGCAGAGATGCGGAACAGTGAAATGCTTCATTTGGAACATCGAATCTCAGTTAGATCCGTGATTCATTTCGCTCATTCGGAATATTTGGCTCATTCGGATCATTCGGCTCATCGGATCATTCAGCTCATTCGGATCATTCGGACTCGAGATCCATTTGAGTTTGATGATACATTCGGAGAGAACATTAGAGATTCGGAACAGTGTATCATTTGGCTAAATCGAATCACTGAGTCGATTCAGTAAAGAGTTAACACACGTCTATCAGTCAGCTAATGCTAGCGCCATCTAGGGGAAAACGACCAATACTACATCGGCTATGAAGTACAGCCACCTTCGAGAATCAGTCAGAGAGACGATCAAATAAAATATCAGATGTAATTTTATTTGCTATTTAACAAAATTCCCAATTCCTTCTAGATTTCTGGTTGATTACCCATATTTTTTAAAAATTGCTAATGAGGCATGCGGCTTGAGGTCATTGTTTCGAAAACACGCTTTACTAGCGCGATGTAAAAATGCATAGTGACATCTACCGAAACAACGTCTAACCAGCTTGATTGCTTTTTAAAGTTACACCTGCTTTTTACAAGCTCGATCTAACGAGAACCGCTAAACTATATGTTCATATTAAGAAAAAAAGAACTAAGTGGAATGAGTGACTTTCATCATAATTATGTAGGTACTGAAGTGACCTTGTAAACTGAAACTGCCCCTGGGAGAGCCACGCTTCGGCATGAATGGGCCGGCTCTGACCGGAGTGATACCACGGCCTCACAGAAAACCGGCGTGAAGCAGCACTGTGCTAACAACAACAACTAAGCAAAGGGATAACTTTAGATGCAACCGGGAATTTTTATTACACGCTGAGATGATGGCGACTGAAGCATGAATTGCCTGATTTTTCAAAAGGGACATTTCTATTGAACATTGTTCCAAGCTCTGTAGAGGATGTTAAGAGTGCGGCGGAGCGTCGTTCAAATTCAATTCGTTGCGAGATTCGCTATCTCTGTTGTTCCGTGCGAGTAGAAACGCAAGATAGCTGTTTAAAATCAGTTTTTTTTATGACACATATAGGGGGCAGACGAGCAGACGTATCACCTGATGGTAAGCGATTATTTTATTAGTAAGAATATTAGTACGAAAATTATGTGAATTTCCGAATTCCATAAATGATGAACTTGATTATGTTTTGATTTTCTTTAAGACATTGTGTAACTAGACAATAAGCTACAAGCTGTGTCGCTGTTAAATTTTGATAATGAATAATTGAGTTTTTAATACAAAACAAATAGGCAGAAAATAGAGCAGGTGTGCAGAGCAACCGAGACATAGATAAATACTTAATTAATCCGAGTCATCATCATCATTGTCATCGTCAGCCCATTTAAGTCCCCACTGCTTGGGCACGGGCCTCCCTCAATCACATGAGGGGTAATTGCCATACTCACCACGCTTAGGAGACGGGTTGGCGAGGGTTTTGATATAAATGCAGAGTTTTCCTTCTCTGGGTGCTGATGATCATGCCAGCAGCTTTACCTTAGTCGCCTTTTACGACACCTCGGTAAGAGTGAGGGTGTATTAATCCGAGTAACGGCAATGAAATGTCGAGATATCCTCAAATTGCAAATTATTTTGGTATGACGTTTGTATGGGAAATACGTTATTCGCCGGACCCTTAAGCAGGTGGTCCGGCATTTTGACAGTGCACGTCAACCATACAGGAGGCATCTAGGACGGTTTTAATCTCTGGCAGAATAAGACGGATCACCTGTGATAACGCTAATGAAGTCATAAGTACGCTGGCAAACTTCAAACTCCCCTTCCAGACCCTACTTACTCAGAGATACACAGGTGTCGCAGTCACGCCAGGTATTATATGAAGCCGTGTTATACTTCGGTCGGTGTTACGGGTACCTAACACAAGTATTCACCATGTGTTATTAAAAAACCCCATCGACCCATTTATAATCCTTCCCCTGTGTCTGTATTATAGTTGAATGACGTTTCCGAACTCGCTCCCTCACTTATTGGAATTTTGAAACTCAATTCTGTGGAAATTGGCTGCAACGAAAGCTTTTACGTTACCATAATTATATCAGTACAATAAGTGCTTTGATAAATTAAGGCGCTCCGTATTTCTAAACACATTATAAACCTAAGTGTAGTTGCTTTGTGTATTGTTATGCTATAATAATGGGTACTAGGAAAGTATTTGTCATCATTATGAGTCGATATTTAGTCGTTATTAGAACAGTGGCCGATGGGGCGGAAGGGTACTCGAGTGGAGGTCACGTACAGAAAGTCGCAGCCGCGGCAAGCCACTCACAAAGTGGACTGACGATCTGATGAAAGTCGCGGAAATCCAATGGATGTGGGCGGCACAGGACTGATCTATGTAGAGAACATTGGGGGAGGCCTATGTCCAGCGTCTATTGGTTAAAATGATGATGATGAATGTAACAATGTAACTAATGCAGCGGGCCGACGCTGTTTTTCGCCGAGTGAATGGGGATATCAGAGGGTCAATCGGGATAAAAAGGGGATTTAAAAAAATGGCAGCGCACAAGTGCCTCCATTAGTATTGCGGTAAGCGTTTACCATCAGATGATTTGACTACTCGTCTGCTACCTATAATATTTAAAAAAAATAGTGACCTGACGTCATTTCCTATCTACTCTCAAGGATCAGCGCTGAGATATTTCAAGAGCAGGGAGGGGGTGGACTATTCGCATAGATAAGTATCTACCGCATTTGCGTCCATACTTTCATTCATAATAGGTATTATAAATATGAAAGTGTATGTCTCTATCTGTCTGTTTTTCCGTCTTTCACGGCTTAGCGTACCGACATGATTTTAAGTGGAAATAGTTAAAGGGATGGAGAGTGAAATAGGCTACTTTGTGGCAAACCGAATTTCGCTTAGCCGAAGCTAGTTTGGCATAAGTAGACTTCTTTTTTATTGCGAGGTGGCAGACGAGGCAAACAGATCACCTGATGGTAAGCAATTCCGCTGCCCATGTACACCCGCAACTCCTGTGGAGACTAGTTGGCAGGACTGTCATAACGCAGGCACCCGTAAGCGATGAAGAAACAGAGAAGGGCCTAACATAACCGAGATAGCATCTGCCAGCTCGCCGTATAACTCAGCAAATAAAAGCACGAATACATATCCGGCTCGAAGCATTATTTAGGAAATTTTCAGTTTTAATTTACTTATAAATTAAAACTATGCTATATAACTATTAAGCTATGTAGTTTTCGTATAATGATTTACACTGTGGCAAAGTAAAAAATTAAGCGGGACTATTGTAATCTATGATTAGATAATATATGTAAATATGTAAGTACTACAAAACGGTTTCGCATGAGCTACGCTGATTTTGAAGAATGATGTGTCAATCAGAAAGATATTACCCACGTTATTACAATCCTGATAATAGTTACGTTTTCTATTAAATAAATCAATATTGCGAAGCGTATGCTAAGTATAAATAAAAGTAGGCATCTATAATACTGACGAAGTAGATACCTATCTATGAAGATGAAATTCTGACAGAATTTTGAAGGCTTTTTTAGGTTACTAGGTCGTAGTTTATGTGAATTAAAATAAAACACGTTTAATCTTTACCTAAACCTCAAACAAGATTTAAATAAACCTTCCATCTTCTGGAAGCTCATCTACTTAGCGCACGTTGTTAAATCAGCTAATTAAAGTTTCATACGGCGCTTTCTGCTACTTTGCAAGTGATAAAATCTAAAAGAATGTAGGAGACCTTGTGAGTAAAAGTGTGTCTAATTTAACTACATTTTGCACTTAAAATTTGTATCCACTTTTAATTTTAGACACAAGTTTTAGAATGAGGAAATGATTTTTAAGAAAAATCTGTACTTACCAAACGTTAGTACGTATATATTATGTTCTTAAGACAATTTTGAGTCTATGTATCACTGGAAAGACGAAGTTGCTAATGAACTAGCTTGTCAAGCTTGGTACAAGACTGGATGCAAGTCGGATTCTGAAGGTCTACAAGCATATTATACTGTAATGAATAGTATTATTACTATTACATATAGCTGTCGCATATATACGTATACCTGTCGCATCCAAATTAAAGAGACGCAAAGTTCGTGTCAAAGGGAGAGGGATAAAGCTTGTGAATTCCATTTCGTTATAGGTCTTCTGATGACGATAAAAACTTAGCTAAGATCTAGGTACTTTTGGTTGTGAAACCAGAGAAGTAGAGTCCGCGCCGCGAAAGATGTCGGAATCGGAACACGGAACTAATATTTAAGATTCCTTGTGTTATAGAGCACAAAGCTCAAATTTGAACGTTGATGTCGATTGAAGCGCGCTTTTCAATTGACTTCTTTGGTGGCGTGGACTCTAAGTACAATTTTAAGCAATACATACCTTCTAAAATCTCGACTCCAGCACGCATAGATGACAGGGTTCATGGAAGAATTGACCCAACCAAGCCACGTGACCACCACGTTGACGATCTCCTCGTGGGCGATGCACGCCGAGCAGATGCCCGACAGCAGGTTCACCACGAAGAACGGCAACCAACACACTATAAACACCCCCATCACTATCCCCAGCGTCTTTGCCGCCTTCTTCTCTTTTGCAAACTTTGCCAGCTTCCGCGAGAGCGAAAAGTTCTTCGGCAAATGTTTGTTATGCGTCACATTTGTCAGACGCGTGGAAGACCGTGACAACCCGTTATTCTGCAGAGCCGTCAGAGGCTCCTGATCCGCCTCCTCAGGAGTGCACACACCGTGACACGCGTCACTTCTCTGCCGCACTGTACCACCCCTATGAATTCGCAAAGTCAACTCCAACTCACCACTGGGCCTCATCACTTGTTTAGTGCCTATCTTCAGAGACCGCGTCTGTATCGTCGCCGCGCGATATATACGGTAATACGTGAACACCATCACAAACAAAGGCAAATAAAAAGATATTGTCGATGAAAATATTATGTACTCTAAGTTTTCCGTGAACGGACACTTGAAATCTGGCACTGCTTCTATGCGCACGGCGCGCCACCACGCGATCGCGGGGAAAGATATAGCACCGGAGCACACCCACACCGCCGCTATGAGGAAGGCGGCTTTCCGTCCGCTCATTCGCATAGGATATGTGATAGGGTCTGTGATGGCCCAATAACGGTCTAATGAGATCACGCACAGATTGAGTATTGATGCCGTACTGAAGAGTACGTCTAGAGACCGCCACACGTCACACCAGTCGACGCCGAAGAACCACTTGTGTTCTAGCACTTCGTATAAGCGCTGAGAAGGGCATGACTACGAGGCCGACTAGGCAGTCTGCCACTGCCAGTGACGTCACGAAGTAGTTCGTCGATGTGTGCAGATACCTCTCTCTAACAACGGCTAGGATAACGAGCATGTTGCCCGAATACAGTTGTTAGTGAGAACAGGAGCAGGAATGTGACTAGGAGGGCTCGGTCCTGGAGCAGTTTGATGTACTCGTTCCAGTTCGAGTCGGTGAGGTTGTAGTAAGAAGAGAAGTTGTCGAAGGAGTCGTTGAACCCGCCGACGGCGTTGTAAGCGCCGGTGGGGTCCAGCCCGAAGTCCGGTCCTCTGTATGATATGTCCGGGGGGCTTCTTGCCACCACTATGTCCGGCCCGGTCGCGTTCATATTTTCCCGACGGTTATTCGCTCACTAGCGCCATGGTGAGTGTTTATGTTTTCCTTGTTTCGCCCGCAGCCATTTCGAGATTACATTCTTGGCAGGCATTGTATTCCCGTATTCCAATTTCTGGCACATGTTTCGTTGGCATATTTTTTCTTTTGCCCGCAGATATGCTTGGCGGCGTTCTGCAACAAAATGAAGACAGTTAAATATGTTTTGTTTGGTAAGAAATTAGATTGGTAAGCCCTTGTAAATTACTGCTCTGAATGATTGTGACAAATGAAGGATTTTGCCGCTGAGCTTACGGGATCGCTTCTTTTGGGGTTTTTGTGTCAGGTAATGAATGTACGGTGATTCATAAGAACGTTATCGCATTTATATTTTTTGTTATTTATATGAAAGCCAATAAGTTAATGTCTATCTACTGTGACCCGTAGGTATAATACTATATTTATTAAAACTGAAAAGATTTTACATTTAAAGAGATTTAGGTACTTAATTTATGGATCAGGATTGGGCCTTCGGTACCCTCAATCACGCAGCGAAACAGCACAGTGCTGCTTCACGTCGGCTTTCTGTGAGGCCGTGGTATCACTCCGCTCGAGCCGATCCATTCATGCCGAAGCGTGGCTATCCCACGGTCAAAGGTTAAGTTTATTTTCTTAAGCATTTCAGTCATAATGGTGTCTCCCATTTTCAGCTCCTTGCGAATTATTATTGCAAAACATCGTGTAGGTAAATAAACATTATCTACACATGAAATTATTTATTTTCTATAATTATGTTTCAAGTATAAACCACAATTGTATGAGTTGAGTAGTCTTTCACCCCGCCGTATAATTCCCAGTTGAGTTCCTAAGTATTGAAGTAAAAACTTTATTGTAAAATTTTGGTGGTACAAAAAATACAGATCTTACAAATAGCATAGTTTCGCACAATTACCTGTTTAGGTATACAATAGACATACATAATTTATGAAATTGATTTTAATTATTAGAGGTGTCGTAAAAGGCGACTAAGGTAAGCTGCTGGCATGATCATCAGGAAAACTCTGCATTTATATCAAAACCCTCACCAACCCGTCCGCCAAGCGTGGTGAGTATGGCAATTACCCCTCATGTGATTGAGGGAGGCCCGTGCCCCAGCAGTGGGGACTTAAATGGGCTGATGATGATGATGATGATGAATTAGAATAGTTATTTACGAGATTTCTACCATGTACCTTATTTTTGAGTTTAAAACAATATTTGAGTATATTGATTTAAAACTCATTGGAGATAGATTTCAATACTAATTAATTTAATAGTGCGGTCAGCATCAAAAATAGCTTAACACTTTAGTGCCATGTCAAAGTAACTGTTCTGCCTATTATAGGCAGTTTCCAAGGGGTTCGTAAAAAATATTACTTCGACATGGTACTAAAGTGTTAAGCTACTTTGGATGCTGACCGTACCTATAAGGAAATAAATAGTATTTGAATTGAAATAATTTGATGTCAAAGTTTAACTATATTGTCAAATAGTAAAAATAATAATAATACTATGTAATAGGAATAATTAAAAGGTATTGCAATATGTCAGTAAAAAAAATATTAATGTTTATTTAGAATATAATAGAAAAAGGTTTATTTGGCACCAAAAATACAGATAACAAAATATAGATCTATACATTACTAATTAATTTAATCCTAATCTATTTGCCCCGAAATACTCCTTCAAATCATACAAAACAGACATCAATCAGCCATTTTTATTATTCTTTCACAGAAAAACCGGTGTTAAAGCAGCACTGTGCTGTGTTTAGCTGCGCGAGTGAGGGTACTGGAGGCCCGATCCGAGGGAAGAGGGGTATAAAGGTTGACAGCGCATTTGTTTCTCCATTGGTGTCTCGGGTGTCCATGGGCGGCGGCAATCGCTTACCATCAGGTGATCCGTCTGCTCGTCTGCCACCTATGGCATAAAAAAAATGATTTGAAAAGAATATAGGGTAAAGTTGCCTATATTGTACCTGTTAACAAACTTCACGAGCTGTCTCAAAAACTATTTGACTATTGAGTATGCTTTCAGTAGAAATTAAAGGTTTGGTCTATTGGCATTATTTTTTTATTACTATAAAATGAGTATATATAAAAATATAACGACAATAAGAATTTTTTAAAAAGTCGGAAAAAGTACAATTTTGGAAACCGGTTTCCTTAATTGTACCATAGGTATCCTAATTTGTACCTTAAGATCTTAATTAAATTCAAATGCCTTTTATAAATTTAAATTAATTTTGGCGTTATAAATCTTCATAAAATAGTATCTATAAATTTCAAAACATTAACAATGTACCTAAGTACTCCAAATAAACTTCCAACTTGCAATTTCAAATGCAAGTGTTCTTACATCCCTTATTGTAAGTCCAAACATATGCTTTTCCAAGTTTAACAAAAGTGACACGAGCTCCTCTTTAATTTGATCATGGAAAACAGTTGGCCTGCCCTTGGAAATAGTATCTTGATTCGCATATTTATTTGAGTTTAAAAAATGTCTCTTTAATGTGGGTTTAGGTATATTAAACGTGCGTGAACACTGATTAATTCCCATAGATTTATTTTTAAACAATCTAAGGCTTTTTGTAAGTCACCTTACGTACTTTTACCTATAATACTTTTTAATGTCGCCAGACATCTGGAAAGATTTTCATCTAGTTAAAAATCGAGTTGAAGAACCATCATACACCTAAATTGCACCGGTACAATTTAGGGGTACCCAACCTGGTACACATTAGGCAACACTAAGTTTTATTTTTATGCGAGCCTGCATCATAACCTCGTAATGCCAATCGTGAAAACATATTTTCTAAAAAGCACACTAATAAGCGTTCTTTCCAAAAACGTATATCACAGCTGTAGTGTACTTATCATTGCAACAGGAAAACCTTAGCCAAACATCTGAAAAACAAGATAGAAACGACGTAATAATCATTTTTGTTCACCACAATTTAACCTGTTGTGTCACCGAATTCAAAATGGCAGCGATTGCGTCATATTGGTAGCACTTCTTTTTAGTGTCGCCAATTTAAATCTAAATATTAAGGTTTGGTAGATTTTGAGGTGGTACAAATTACGAACCGGTCCAACTTAGGCAACTTGACATCAGGGCGTTTGACACGACGATTTAAAATAAATCGTTGTGAATTTCTAATCACTTGACATTGGCGGAATCACCACGTATGCGCGATCGAGTTCATAAAAAAGAGCATTTTAGTCTGTTATAGAAGCTTACTCAAGGCAGTAAAGAGATGTTAAACATATTAACCGGGTCAACCGGGGGCCAATGATTCACCTTCAAAACGTTTTAATTTTCCAAAGATCCATGTGTTGTTGTAAAGTTTGGTTTGGCATGGAGGCGGGTTCGTGCGCCGTCAAGCGCACGGGCGGCACACGGCCCACGGAGCACATTTCGTTTGATCTCGCCGGCCCGCTCGGCTATTTATGTGCCGACAAGGACACCTGGTTGTGATGACGCTGCTACTGATAGGCAAGACGACAAGATCAAAGTTTAGCTTGTAAATCTCAATTGGGAATGAATTGTCGCGGTTAAAAATGAACTTTTGGTTCCGTCTGATTGGATTAGTAATAGACCGCCATACGTCAAACCTCCATTCCTCCAATTTAAGTTGATATTAACGAGAGAGATTTGATTGAAGAATGGCCTTATTGGATACTTAAAATTTAAATATCACGGGTTCGATTTCTACTTTGTAAAAAAAAAATCGATGATAAGCTCAATACTCAATAATCAATTCTTTATTGCCTCCATAGTGTACATAAGCGATGGTGAAGTATAAAAAGTATTCATGGGCCGCGCTGATTACTTTCCAACAGGTGACTCGCTTGCTCGTTTGTCGCATTTAGAATTTAAAAAAAATTAACGGTGAGTTCTTTGCGTTTGTTGTGGACGAATTTGCTGTTTGTTCAGTGTCTGAAATAACTACTACTTATTAAACTTTCGAAGTCCAGATTCCAATCTTTTTTTTATATGTCATAGGTGGACGGGTGTCCATGGTGACACCATATTGGGGTCACAAATGCGCTGGCAACCTTTAAGCCCCCCTGTCCCCCGTATTGAACATCGTAATAATAATAATTTATCGGATGCATAAAACAAGTGCTTATTAAGCTACTTACCTTAAGGTTAAAAGTGATGTCTGAATTTTTAAAGGGTTGGAAACTTATGACTCACTGCCTGATCCGCCATGTTTTTTTTGTATGGATTCTCATGTTCAATCAAAGAAACAAAAAAACATCGCAAGTTCACCTGTACCACAGTAGATATATATGCAAGCAGTGTGGACACTACGAACAAACGCTTGAATACGCACGCACACAGACGCACACTTTACACGGATTCTAAGGTCCCATTGGAGTACAATCGTAGGAACTAAATTCAGGGTTGTCGGTTTTACTCGAGTGCCGCTTACTTTATTTTGGTAGAGAAAATAAGTAGATATATTATTGTGTATGTTATCAAAAAATGGTTTCGGATTTTGTGATATGATTGTGGGCATGACCAATACCTTAAAGTGGTTTCCAAGTAACGAAACAAAACGTTATGAAAAGTATGTCTAATTTTATCTTTGCGTAGCTTTTTGCAACATTAAGAATCATTTTGTGTACCTTTGTGTACGAATATTGTATGCTAGTATAATACTTATTTCTAAAGAAATATCATTAGTTCTAATTTAACACGCACCAGATGATCCTTGTTGCACCTAGGGCCCCACGATCACGGCCCGGTACTTAAACCAGTAGTCCCAAGGTAAGAATAATAGTTTACAAAAATAAGAGGACAACCCTATACGGTAGGTAAATTTCTGTCCAAAATGGCGGAGTGTCCATACTGCTTTAGCGTATTTATCTACTGTGCCTGTACTTAGCGAGATCGCATTGTTAAATTTAGTACGAATTATTGTCGTTGTGATGAGTTTTACTACATTTATTTAGAGGTTGCACATCGCAAGCTTAGCTAAGTTTAGCTAGATCTCATTGTTTTATTTTGTACATATTGTCAATTTGACGAGTAAATTTGATAACTTATTATGTAAACCATTTGAATTTTTACAAGGTACATGGTAGAAATCCCCTAAATATCCATTCCAACATTTGGATTTGCTTAGCAAAATGTATACCTTACCACTATCTCACCTCACCTTTTTAGAAAATCATAAAAAACAAACGTTCAGCTGACATCAGTTCAGCCACCTAGCTGAACTGATGCCAGCACAATCACTCAATATACCTACAAGTAAAAGATTTTTGCAAAAACCATAAATTTTCATCCCACATAATCAAAAGACATACATTGATCGATGAAGGTTGGGAGAAACATTGCGATGGCTATGACTTCATTGCTTCACTTGGAGCATACTATTGTACTATTGCCGAATACATCCCAAGTAGCACACAAGCGCTTTAAGAAGCTCTACAGTGGCCGTTAAGAGGTTGTTGATTACGGCATTAGTTTTATAGATAGGCCATACAGCCACCGTATAAACTGCTATAGCGCTACTCTAACCCCAAAATAGGCACTTTTTATAACGATATCAGTTCTACAATCGCACTATAGTAGCGTAATAAGAGATAGAACCGTCATATAATGACGCTACAAGATGGGTAATGTACGTTAATGTTTGTACCATGATGCTAAAAGAGTGATTGTGTACGCTAACAGATATACAATGACGCTTGAAAAGGTCATAATGGCACGCTAGTATACGCTGGAAGAGTAAACTTATGTTTTGAAGCGCTATTCATAATTATGATCGAAGAGTTTAACTCAAAATGGACGTCACTGAATCAAAGCATTTGAAACCGCTCCTGTCCCACTCAGAGCGTTATAGTAATGTTATTGAACGTATTACTCACGGTCTTAAGTAATTAAAACCACTACTATATCGCCTTTAGCGCTACGAAAGAGTTCATTTCCTCAAAAATAGCGCTTTTAGCGCTACTAGAGAGGAACCTTTACTCTATTGTAGGTAATGACGCTACAAGAGTAGTGATAAACTTTTTTGTAGAACTTAAGAATCTAAAGAGACGCTCTTTTCCACCCAAAGTGATTTAATAGCATCCTATAGCGCCTTCCAAACACTCATACCTTCCAAAACATAATTTATACCTCTACTAGTGATAAAGGAATGTTCACAACTCTATTATACCTCCATTACCTGTAAAATAGCGATGCCATTGTTACTGCTTTAGTGTAAATGATTACGTTTGTATGGCTACTGTATCGCATACACAGGTTATACAGATAATGACGTTAGAATACGTTGCTATACGGGCTGAGGAGTTGGTTTTAGCTTTTCAACGGCAATGGTATCGCTAAGAAGCTCTATTAAGGCGGTGAAAGCTGCTTGTGTGCTAGTTGGGATAAGTATATATCAGTTTCTTTAGTTCAAGAAAGATATTCATTCTATTTCAAGTATAAAATAAATCATTTCAGAGAGAAGTTAACTGATTTCAGCACACTCACCCAACATAGTTACAAGTAAAACACGTTTGCAAAAACAATCAATTTTCATCCCACATAATCAAGAGACATGCCTTGATGAATGAAGGAGAAATGAGCTAGAAAATGAAAGTCACCATGTACTATTGATAGGACGAAGGCCGGGCTCAGCGAGATGCAAGCAGGATCAATATGAGATGTATACTTATTCTTTATTGAACAAAACTGTCGCTGTGGAAAGCGATGGCTTACGCAACTGGCAATGACACACTGCGCCATCACAGTGACTTTATTGTTTACTTTGGACCCTATACATACCTACTTGTATGTAATATAGATTATATAATGTTCTATTGTAAGTATTATATGTATATATTTGTAATCCCACTGTTAATTCTGATATCCGTAACACAGGTGCCTCAGCTACCTATTTCGTAGTCAGATCAATGTATGAGATATTGTTAATATTTATTTATTTATTGTTTAAGAAAGTTATATATTTTAAGGTGTTATACTTCATAACTGCCTCGGTATCTCAGTGGTTAGTGGGTCGTACTTAAAAGCGACGGCTGAGCAAGAGGTCCCGGGTTCAATCCCCGGGTTGGGCCAAAAAATGTGTACCTAAGTTTTCGTTAAGATATTTGCCCGGAGTCTGGAAGTTGGCCCCCGTGCCTCAGAAAGCACATAAAGCTGCTGTTCCTGCACCCAAACCCTCTTTGGTCGTGTCACGTTGGTGTCCCATCGGAATATGAGGGGTAAGGGAATAGAGAGTGTACTTGTGTTTGCGCACACACTTGAGCACTATAATGTATCCCGCGTACGTGGCTGATCGTTACGATCGGCTGCCGTAGCCGTAATCGTTTCAAGGATTTTTTTTTATTTCCTAAATGCCTAATAGTCGTAGCAATTATGAAATATACTAAATTAATTTCGCGAATGTTCATGGGCGGCGTTGATTACTTTCCATCAGGCAATTTAATACGTTACATCCTAGACCTCATCGTCACTTTCCATCAGGTGAGATAATGGTCCAGCGTTGGCCTATAGTTTATAAAAAAAGGTGTCCTACTTGCTCGGGTGTCAACTGTAGCATATTTTTTAAAAAATTTTGTTAGGTCCATAATACAGGGTGTATTGGTGAACATTTACATATCTCCAACCACTTGTTCTACCAACCATTCTGAACAACATTTGTTCTATAACTTTTGGAAATTTGCATAAAAAAATTTCAACTTTTCATACACAGTCGGTCACGCGACTTGGTCGTTTTGTATGGGGAGTCGAAAAAATGTCGACGAATATAGAAGTGATAGAAGAAATGTTGTTCAGAATGGTTGGTAGAACATGTGGTGAAAGGTATGTAAATGTTCACAGATACACCCTGTATAACACTTTTTCTTCTTCTTATTTTATTTGTGGCAATCAACTTCTCGACTGAGAATTACTCCTGCCATTATCATGTTTTAGATTTTAGGCATTATTAAGCGGGACAACCGAAGATAATTCGCCAATGTCAAGTAACTTATTGAGAATAAGTAGGTAGTCAACAGTCGAAGTCAGTCAAAGTCACAGTCACTCAATAAAACGCCGGTGTTTTGCGTTTTATCGACCTACGGATTCAGCGGATATCACTCTAAAAGCAATCGCGGGTTTTAAGAATCTATTAGGTCCAAGCAAGTTGTCACGAGACAACGCACTCGACACACAATAGCAGTGTTAAAAACGATACAATCCAATGATTCTTATTATTAGGATCACTTTGCGGCACTTCACTGCACAAATAAATACCAAACTTGCACACTAAAAACCACTAGACACTAATTTAAAACCTTTGAATTGCATCAGCCCACGCGGCTTCTTTTAGCCCTACCCGCCGAATCTGTATAACACTTAATACATTACCGCACTTAAACATTATAAATTGTGAAGCTGATAACATTTTTGCTACGCAGAGCAATCTCCCGTTTAAAATATTTGCCCTTTTCTAACGACGTGAAGGTCAGGCGAAGCGCAAAGGTGATCGATATGCTATCGTCAAGAATCTCACCATGTAGGTCACAATGGGCACAAGTTCATGCACTAGGTACAGACAACAGCAGAAGTAGATGCACATATTTCGCAGTTTGTAGTTCTTATTCCGTGGAGCGTAAGAGCGAACAGTATGCATCAACTTTTGCTGTTGACTGTACTAGTGAATAACATCTTACCATTTACCTTTATCCTACCTACTATTTATACACTTAAGGTGACGGATAGGGCACACTAGCGACGCCAATTGATTTAAATTGAAAACAACTAAACCGGTAATCTTTTTAACATTTCGAAACTGCGGCCTCTCCGAAAACACATATTTATTTAATACTTAACTTTTGGGTCTGCTTTTGAACTCGAAATTTGAATTACCGCCAAAAACGGTCACTTATGGCGTTAATCCAAATTTCGAGAGCAAAAACGGATAAAAAAATAGTGCACAATTATTAAATAAATAGTATAAATGTTTGCTTAGTGACTCCCGCTCCGAAATTGTTCAAAATATCGGCGGACAAACGAACAAGTGAGTCACCTGATGAAAATTAATCATCGCCGCCCATGAACATACGCGAAATCAGAGAGATCGCTAATGTGTTGCAATTTTAAATAAGAGTAAACTTTTGAGATTTATATTTTTCAACGTTTCGTTCGATCTATCTATTGGTTCTGCCACGCACACACACTCACACACTTGATGTTGGACGGGGGGCTAAATTAACGCTTTTTAAAGCCTACTGTCAGACTTTCTACACTTGCGCACTGTGGGTAAACTTCACGCAGCGGGCATACAGCGCACTACATGTCCAGTATAATAACGCGTTCAGGATGTTGTTTGGCCTGCCGCGGCACTGTAGCGCTTCATCCATGTTCGCCGAGGCGCGCACAGATGGCTTCCACGCAATAATCAGGGCGCGCTGCGCATCACTATGGGAGCGCGTGCGCGGCAGCCCCAACAGCATCCTGAGCGTGCTTGCCGAAAGATGGGACTCCCCACTACTGCATCGCTGGGTGCAGCTACACTCCCCGGTGTGTCGCTTTCCATACTTGTAATACACTACTGATATTATCTGCAATAGTACTAACACTAAAATAAGTTCATTATGTTACTAAAACATTTTATATGGATTGAAGATCTGAAATAAATGAATATTTAATTCAATTTAAAACTTTGCACCTACATTACTTCTTAGATCTAGTGGTAGGCGGATTCGTTAATAATCTCACCCAAGCATTAATCTTTCTACTGCTACAGAATTATTATAAGCTACTGTTGTTATTATATCAAATAGAACCGTCTGGATGGACCAGACGAACTATAAACGAAGTATCATGGTGGCAACGCACATTTTAGTCATCATCAGCCCATTTAAGTCCCCACTGCTGGCGCACGGGCCTCCCTCAATCACATTAGGGGTAATTGCCATACTCACCACGCTCGGCAGACGGGTTGGCGAGGGTTTTGATATAAATGCAGAGTTTTCCTTCTCTGGGTGCTGATGATCATCCCAGCAGCTTTACCTTAGTCGCCTTTTACGACACCTCGGTAAGAGTGAGGGTGGCCTATTCTACTCTGCCGGGGACCACACGGCGGCACATTTTAGTAAAATTTTGTATTAAAGTTCAGTTTAAGTACTTTACTTATTTGGGTTTATATTTTACTTCAATTCATAATTTTCAGGTCAACGACACTTTATCATTTCAGCCAATAGACGACCACAGCTGGACGTAGGCCTCCCCCAATGTTCTCCACACAGATCGGTCCTCTGCCGCCCGCATCCAATGGATTCCCGCAACCTTCACTAGATCGTCGGTCCACCTTGTAGGGGGCCTGCCACGGCTGCGACTCATTGTACGTGGCCTCCACTCGAGGACCTTTCCGCCCCAACTCTCTCCTCGCTATGTGCTTTGCCCATTGCCACCTGAGACATCCAATCCTTTGGGCTATGTCTGTGATCTTAGTTCTCCTGGGGATCTAATAATTTCTGATACGATCACGCAAGGAGACTCCGAGCATAGCCCTCTCCATTGCTCTCTGGGTGACTTTGAGCCTGCTTAATTGGCACATTGTAAGCGGCCACGTTTCGGTTCCGTATGTCATCACTGGCAACACACACGCATTAAAGACTTTCGTAATGAGAAACTGCGGTTGATGGGCCGAAAATGACAATGAAACTTAATCTCATTTAATATTTTTCCATTACAAGACAAATTATAAAATAAAGTAAAGTAGCCTATATAATTATTTTCCACTGCAGAACAATCAAGTCATCGCTGCTATGATGGGATTCACAAACCAACATGAAAACTAAAAGCAATAACGCCCGATAATTATAACTCATAGTAATTTTAATAGACACTTGCTATTATATACATGTATCATATACATCCATAAACCAACAAAACTTACTTTAAACATAAACTTATTAATTAATATTTTATATGGCATAGTTTTCAAAAAATTCCAGGTATTTATATCCTGGCCCAAGTTCAGTCTTGAAGTCTCTCACCGAACAGATAAGCGACCCAAAATTTGTTTAAAAATATTGAGTTTTCGATCTAATAACGTCCCCGTTGGCATAACTGGTAAATTGTCAATTAAGAGTTTTGACGCCATTTTCGGAATTTTCCCTGGGATTGAGATCCGGACGGGACGATCTCGAAGTTATTTAATAAAGTTTTTCAACTTTTCAAGTCGTCGTATACAGGCAGACAGCCTCAGACAGATTCTGGAAGGCCTTTTTGCTGCATATTGGGAGAACGTGATGGCGACGAAGGAGGCGGCGGAGCGCGAGCGAAAGGCTGACCCCCTCGCCACCGCAAGACACGTAGAGGGAGGAGACGACGCCAATACTTGCGTCTCCTTCCCCTGCAAGGAACATGTCCGCTTGTGCGTCGGACTGGGGTCCCACCACCGGCATTGCACGGACCTCCTCCTACACCTGGTGGGGACGGCTCGATCTCTCGACTGTCCCCATCCCTCCCCCCGATCCCGGCGGGAGAAGCACCGTGCCCGCCGTGTAGGCGGGCTTCCCTGTCCGGGGGGTGTCGTGGTGCCAGGCTCTGAGCAACGCATTTCTCCTGGGTCAAGAAAAAAAAAAGTAGGCGCCTTAGGTGACACATCGACGAAACTAGCGCCACCAACAGATTCCGATTAATTATGTCGATTATGATACATTTTTTTAAAAAGTACAACGGTGGATCCATAAATTAAAATTATCTAAGTATAAAGATTTTTTTGAGTGATTGAGACAAAATTATGTAATAATTTCTTCCTAAACAAGTAACCATAATTTTTAGTAATTGATTTAAGTGGCCATTTTATGTAATAATAAGAATTATGGTTAGTTGTACGAAGATAATATTACACAAGTACATCTCAAAAAAATCTTAATATATTTCTGTACCGTTGTATTTTTGTTTAAAATGATTCATAATCGTCACGCTTAATAAAAATCTACTGGCTATGCTTCACCTTTAGGTGACAGGTAGGCACACTAGCGACGCCAATTGATTTAAATTGTTAGCACTGAACCGGATAGCTTTTTTAACATTCGAAACTGCGGCTCTCGAAAACAGATTATTTATTTATTACTTCATTTTTTGGGTCTGCTTTTGTACTCCTAAATTTGAATTACCCCAAAAACGGTACTTATTGCGTTAATCCAATTTCGGTGCAAAGTGACTCTCGCTCCGAAATTGTTCAAATATCGGCGGACAAACGAGCAAGCGAGTCACCTGATGAAAAGTAAATCATCGCCAGCCCCTGACCATACGCGAATCAGAGAGATCGCTAATGTATTGCAATTTTAAATAAGTACACTTTTCAGATTTTATATTTTTCCACTTTCGTTCGATCTATCTATTGGTTCTGCCACGCACACACACTCACACACTTGATGTTGGACGGGGGGCTAAATTAACGCTTTTTAAAGCCTACTGTCAGACTTTCTACACTTGCGCACTGTGGGTAAACTTCACGCAGCGGGCATACAGCGCACTACATGTCCAGTATAATAACGCGTTCAGGATGTTGTTTGGCCTGCCGCGGCACTGTAGCGCTTCATCCATGTTCGCCGAGGCGCGCACAGATGGCTTCCACGCAATAATCAGGGCGCGCTGCGCATCACTATGGGAGCGCGTGCGCGGCAGCCCCAACAGCATCCTGAGCGTGCTTGCCGAAAGATGGGACTCCCCACTACTGCATCGCTGGGTGCAGCTACACTCCCCGGTGTGTCGCTTTCCATACTTGTAATACACTACTGATATTATCTGCAATAGTACTAACACTAAAATAAGTTCATTATGTTACTAAAACATTTTATATGGATTGAAGATCTGAAATAAATGAATATTTAATTCAATTTAAAACTTTGCACCTACATTACTTCTTAGATCTAGTGGTAGGCGGAGTCGTAAATAATCTCACCCAAGCATTAATCTTTCTACTGCTACAGAATTATTTTAAGCTACTGTTGTTATTATATCAAATAGAACCGTCTGGATGGACCAGACGAACTATAAACGAAGTATCATGGTGGCAACGCACATTTTAGTCATCATCAGCCCATTTAAGTCCCCACTGCTGGCGCACGGGCCTCCCTCAATCACATTAGGGGTAATTGCAATACTCACCACGCTCGGCAGACGGGTTGGCGAGGGTTTTGATATAAATGCAGAGTTTTCCTTCTCTGGGTGCTGATGATCATCCCAGCAGCTTTACCTTAGTCGCCTTTTACGACACCTCGGTAAGAGTGAGGGTGGCCTATTCTACTCTGCCGGGGACCACACGGCGGCACATTTTAGTAAAATTTTGTATTAAAGTTCAGTTTAAGTACTTGTACTTATTTGGGTTTATATTTTACTTCAAATCATAATTTTCAGGTCAACGACACTTTATCATTTCAGCCAATAGACGACCACAGCTGGACGTAGGCCTCCCCCAATGTTCTCCACACAGATCGGTCCTCTGCCGCCCGCATCCAATGGATTCCCGCAACCTTCACTAGATCGTCGGTCCACCTTGTAGGGGGCCTGCCACGGCTGCGACTCATTGTACGTGGCCTCCACTCGAGGACCTTTCCGCCCCAACTCTCTCCTCGCTATGTGCTTTGCCCATTGCCACCTGAGACATCCAATCCTTTGGGCTATGTCTGTGATCTTAGTTCTCCTGGGGATCTAATAATTTCTGATACGATCACGCAAGGAGACTCCGAGCATAGCCCTCTCCATTGCTCTCTGGGTGACTTTGAGCCTCCTTAATTGGCACTATTGTAAGCGGCCACGTTTCGGTTCCGTATGTCATCACTGGCAACACACACGCATTAAAGACTTTCGTAATGAGACACTGCGGTAGATGGGCCGAAAATGACAATGACACTTAATCTCATTTAAATATTTTTCCATTACAAGACAAATTATAAAATAAAGTAAAGTAGCATATATAATTATTTTCCACTGCAGAACAATCAAGTCATCGCTGCTATGATGGGATTCACAAACCAACATGAAAACTAAAAGCAATAACGCCCGATAATTATAACTCATAGTAATTTTAATAGACACTTGCTATTATATATGATACATCCATATACCAACAAAACTTACTATAAACATAAACTTATTAATTAATATTTTATATGGCATAGTTTTCAAAAAATTCCAGGTATTTATATCCTGGCACAAGTTCAGTCTTGAAGTCTCTCACCGAACAGATAAGCGACCCAAAATTTGTTTAAAAATATTGAGTTTTCGATCTAATAACGTCCCCGTTGGCATAACTGGTAAATTGTCAATTAAGAGTTTTGACGCCATTTTCGGAATTTTCCCTGGGATTGAGATCCGGACGGGACGATCTCGAAGTTATTTAATAAAGTTTTTCAACTTTTCAAGTCGTCGTATACAGGCAGACAGCCATGCGTTTATTGTACAAAAAATATTATTTGATTCTTAACATACCGTCAGATAATAAATACGCTTTTTATTGCACACAATATAAACTTTAAACTGGGTTTTACAGGAATTATATTTAAAGTAATCGTTTGAATAGGCTGACGTGCGTATTGACTGATATTTATTGTTATGAGGGTTACAAGAGCCAAGACTCGACCGGTGCTAAACGCAGAGACTTGCGGCAGACGAAAGAGTATCATTCATTAATTATGAATGAAAAATGACACCCACTGCCATGAATCTTTGGTTCGAGTATAACAGTTACTTATTTTTAAACCTACTGACCATTTTGAACAACTTAACTGTAATTTTTGATATTGATTATCAGTTATCCCAAAGCGAATATAAAAATATTTTTATCGAATTATAGGTATAAATTGGATCCCTTCATTTCTTTCTTTTGCCTCATACCATACTCATACTTACCTCAGGTAGGCGCCTTAGCGGCGACCCTGTGGACACGGCGCAGCACACCTTAGCGGTGTGTGCCCCGTGGGCACAGGCTCGACACGCATTGGTGCCGAAGATCGGCGAGGACCTCTCACTCACTAATATAGCGAGAGCTATATTAGCGAGTCGATGCCTGGAATGCCTTTGCTGCATATTGGGAGCACGTGATGGCGACGAAGGAGGCGGCGGAGCGCGAGCGAAAGGCTGACCCCCTCGCTACCGCGATCCGCAAGACACGTAGAGGGAGGAGACGACGCCAAAACTTGCGTCTCCTTCCCCTGCAAGGAACATGTCCGCTTGTGCGTCGGACTGGGGTCCCACCACCGGCATTGAACGGACCTCCTCATACACCTGGTGGGGACGGCACGATATCTCGATTGTCCCCATCCCTCCCCCCGATCCCGGCGGGAGAAGCACCGTGCCCGCCGTGTAGGCGGGGTTCCCTGTCCGGGGGGTGTCGTGGTGCTAGGGTCTGAGCAACGCATTTCTCCTGGGTCAAGAAAAAAGAAAGTAGGCGCCTTAGGTGATGCATCGCGAAACTAGCGCCACCAACAGATTTCGATTAATTATGGCGATTATGATACATTTTTTTAAAAAGTACAACGGTGGATCCATAAATGAAAATTATCTAAGTATAAAGATTTTTTGAGTGATTGAGACAAAATTATGTTATAATTTCTTCCTACAAGTAACCATAATTTTTAGTAATTGATTTAAGTGGCCATTTAATGTAATAATAAGGATTATGGTTAGTTGTACGAAGATAATATTACACAAGTATATCTCAAAAAAATCTTTATATATTTCTTCACCTTTGTATTTTTGTTTAAAATGTCTCATAATCGTCACGCTTAATAAAAATCTACTGGCTATGCTTCACCTTTAGGTGACAGGTAGGGCACACTAGCGACGCCAATTGATTTAAATTGTTAGCCACTAAACCGGATGCCTTTAACAATTTCGAAGCTGCAACCTCTCGGAAAACACTTATACTATTTATTTAATACTAACAGTTAACTTTTCGAAATTTGAATTACCGTCAAAAACGGCCACGTATGCTGTTAATCCAAATTTAGAGTGCAAAAACAGATAAAAAAGGATTGCACAATTATATAAAAACTAGTATAAATGTTTGCTTAGAGATTTCCGCTCCGAAATTGTTTAAAATAGATCCGGTTTAGTAGCTAACAATTTAAATCGACTGGTGTCGCTAGTTATGGCTACCCGTCGCCGCCTTAAGATATCGTATCGTTGTACCAGTTGTCGATGTACCAGATATCATTGTCATAGAATGTCCTGCAGTTTTTTCGGAAAATAATCTACATGCGTAATAAGTTGCTGATATGGTAATGAAGTGGAGGTCATAGACGTTTCCGCACCAACAACAAAGTGAAAAGCGGCGGTTTTAGGCGGAGTCATTTGCATAAAGTTAATTTGTATGGTAAAAGAGGCTTCATTTTTTCTATGGTTATATGAACTTCTTTTTATCATTTGGGAATATTAAAATAATGTTAACAGGTACCTCGCATTTAATAAGAAAATTGTATGCCTACTGTCTGCAAAACATTGCCTCTTATTATCCATAGTCAATTTTCGCTCACAGGTTGTGAGAGCAATAGATACTTATGGGAAGCTGTTATCGGCTCGACGCGGCTACGTATTGGGAGCGAAATGATACACTCGAATATAGATTCAATACTTTCATTAAAAAAATAATTAAAACTTTAATTTTATAAATTTTTCTTTCTTTCATTTATTATTGGGTATGTATGTATTGTTTATTATTATTTATGTAATGTAATAATATTAATATATAAAATAATGTATATTTCTGCCATTCTCAATTTCATTTGTTAAATTACTTTGCACTGCCTTCCCTTATTACGAATACGATATTTCTTTCCTCTACCCAAAGGTTGTCTGGAAGAAATCGCTACAAGCGATAAGACCGCCTTATTGTGCTATCTGTTGCTGTTGTATCATGCTTGTATTTTATTTTTGTGCAATAAAGAATATCTATCTATCTATCTAAAAGAGTAAGCATTAGTTTATATTCTAGACTTAGGGATGCTACCCTGCTAAAGACCTACAAAACGTGGGAAAGAAAAGACGCCTATTTATGGACACTATCTATGACAAAAGGAGACAGATGATAATGTAACAGGCATGTCAACATTTTTCGAGTATAATCACTTATTATCACAGAGTACTTTTTAATCTTCCTATCACGACTAAAAATTTGGAAAACGCATTTTGCTAAACTACGTGAATATCCATCCATTATTGTTATTTCAAGTGTAATGAGATGACATGCAATGGAGGCCATGGGTTCAGAAAAGACCTATCGGAAGAACAAGGAGAAGGAGAGACGACACATCAAAGATTGGCGGGCACAACTAGACTTCAACTGCCTAAAATAGAATAGAATGGAGAATATTGGAGGCCTAAACCAATTAGATGAAAACGGCTTAAGCTGATGATGATGACGATGTAATGAGATGAAATGCAGTAGAGGCCATGGGATCAGAAAAGACCTATCGGAAGAACAAAGAGAAGGAGAGACGACACATCAAAGATTGGCGGGCACAACTATTCTTCAACTGCCTAAAATAGAATAGAATGGAGAATATTGGAGGCCTACACCAAATTGGATAAAACGGCTTAAGCTGATGATGATGACGATGTAATGAGATGAAATGCAGTGGAGGCCATGGGATCAGAAAATACCTATCGGAAGAACAAAGAGAAGGAGAGACGACACATCAAAGATTGGCGGGCACAACTAGACTTCAACTGCCTAAAATAGAATAGAATGGAGAATATTGGAGGCCTACACCAATTTGGATAAAACGGCTTAAGCTGTTGATGATGACGATGTAATGAGATGACATTGATTTGTTGGATTTATGTTCTGTAAATAATTGTTATGTCCTCCTCTACTTAGCGTGAAATTCCCACTTTCGCCCTAAGCTGTCGCTTCGGAGTCCTGGGTACGCTTTGACCATGATTCAGGATTCGTGAAGACTGGTACAGTCGATAGACAATTTAGACAGCTACTAGCTTTTATGCTTATCAGAATAAGAAGTACAAACTGAAAAATATGTTGAGCTACTTCTGCTGTTGACTGTACATTACAATGTAGCGACTGCCATCTAACTTTCGCAACCCTAAAACAAGGGACTGACACCAGCTGGAGCACGGTTAAACGTTTTCTCAAGATATTTTCGTTTACCGCCGAACTATTGGTAGAAAGTCGTAAGTTTTGTGTGACTCCAGTATTAGGCAGCAGGAGCAGGGCAATTGCTAACCATCATCTTCCACATAAAAAGTCCATTGGTCATAATAGACGTAATAAAATCAAATGGAATAGGATCAAATGTCAAAATAAGTTTTTTTTGGGCGAATAAGTCCTAAACTAAAAACGTCTAAAAAGATCAGTGAATATATTTTCTTCTCATTTTATTCTTGCCTGCCTAATTAATTATGGGCTACTGGAGTCTTTGTTCCTACCTCAAAGGCACAGTCGTGGTCGGCCCTTTCTATGCATTTTCTTTGATCCCGCCAAAATGTCTGGCCGTTGCACTTTCCTTGCCAAGGATTTAACTGCGGTTTAATTTAAATTAAGTAGTGTTAAAAACTAAATTCAAACGAGCAAATAAATGTGACTGTCAGTTATCTTTGAGAGTTTATTAAAAGCTTTTATTTATTTCTAAAATCTAAATCTAAATTCTCACAAAATTTAGATATCTCATACGTTGACCTGATTCTGTACTAAGTAGCTTAAGCACTTGTGTTACAGATATCAGACAACAGAGGAACACAAATATATACTTAAATACATATATTACACCCAGACACCGAACAAACACAAGTGTTCATCGCACGAATGTTTGTCCAGGGTGGAGATCGAACCCACGACCTTTGGCGTAAGAGGCAGGGTCACTACCAATTGCGCCATCCGGTCAGTCAAAAAGTTCCGCTTTTCTATTCTTATAATACCTACTTTTTTATCTTGAACAGACACACAGTATGCTACAGGGTCACCCGCAGAATACCAGCGTCGTGATGTGTCAGCCCGGCACGACTTATGTTGAGCGGGCGCCTATTTGGCACAACACTTGTTTATATTTTATATTATTCTTATTGTATTTATTATGTATTGTTCCCATATCTTAATTCGTGTTATATCTGTTATGTATTTGTTCTGTCAATAAATGTTTCATTCATTCATTCAAATTAACTGACATGACATGCGTTGAACTTCCTGTGAACTCTGTAGTTAGTACTTTATTATATTTTTTATTTATCACATGAAAAAAAAGCATTAAAACTTATACAAAAGCTTTTTTTTTAGACTTTTCGCGTTGCATTATAACTATAATGTATCAATACGGGGATTAACACGATATTTATTATGTGAAACAACATTGTGTACTCACATATTTGGCTCGACGTTTCGGCTACGTTACAGCAGCCGTGGTCACGAGCGGACTGAATCCCCGTATTGATACATTATAGTTATACAAAAGCTTTTAAAAACCTTTAATGTTTACTCTAAAGCTTAAGAGTTCACAAATGATTTTTTGACTGCTTTGCTTTAACAGTCTATTTTGTTATTTATCTTATCGGATGATTAACATGAAGAAATTTAATTTATATAGGAGGCAAACGAGCCACCCATGGACAACAGCTACACCAGAGGGAGTGGAGATGCGTTTCCGGCCTTTTATGAAGATATAGGCTCGTTTCTTGAAGATCTCAATGTCGTGCCGGTTCGGAAATACCGCTGCGGGAAGTTGAATCCACAATGAGGAGGTGAGTAGCAAAAAATGACGTGTAAAGCGCACGGTGGTGGACTTCCACCCATCCAGATAAATTCCATGATGTAGGCCTTTGCCCTACAGTGGGATATTATATGCTGATAGTTAATTTTTTTTGTTTTCTAGGAAATTTAAAAAAAAACATGTCTACAATAATGGAGAAAATAAATGCACAGCTTTGTTGATGAACTTAAATATTAATCGATATGCAAGTGTACTACAACTCCCCGCGTCTTCATTGTACAAAAGCTTCTACAAAGTTTTTGCATTAAAAGTACCTTTGAATGGAATCTTATTATATAATATACTTAGAAAATCTAAAAGTATTAATAGCATAAAATGCTTTTAAACTGAGGTAAAGAGTAAGTATTTAACAAATTAGTACCAGATATGCTGATCACGTAGGTATTCAAAGTACCCCGTATTTTTTTCGTAAGTTCACAAAAAGTAGGCTAGATAGCTCGTGAATGGATGAATGAGCCTATTTAATTACTGGCTTTTGTTGCAAAAAGTTTTACTACGAGTACGTGTACTATCTTATCTTATTTCTTGGACATTTAAAGAGATTTAAGGAGTCCGTAGTCAGAAGACCTAAAGGATCTTTTGTAAGGTAATCATCATAATCATCATCATTTTAGTCAATATACGTCCACTACTGGACATAGGCTCTCCCCCTAACGATCTCCACACAGATCGGTCCTGTGCCGCCCGCATCCAAGGGATTCCCGTGACGTTCAGCAGAACGTCGGTTCACCTTGTGGAGGACAACCTCCTATACGCGGCCTCCACTCAAGGACCTTTCTGCCCCACCGGCTGTCAGATCTCCTCGCAATGTGCACCGCCCATTGCCACTTGATGCATGTTATTCTTTGGGCTACGTAAGTACGTACGAACAGAAGTGTCCAATTTCTTCAATAGACTCTCACCTTAATGTTAAACACGTTTTGTTCATTATCAAATGTGGAAAGACTAGCGCACTTGTGTCTCAAATTCTGCGTGTGTATGAGTGGTGCGTGTGTATGGGTGGTGGCAATCGGTTACCATTAGGTTATCTGTCTGATTGTCTGCTGCATAATAAACTTAAAAACGTAGAATTTTGTCGAACTTATATTTCTATACTTCCTAACTCTATTCCCGAGGGCCAGCAATTGGTTAACTGCTAACAACTTAATGCTAAGCACATACCACTACTATTTTGCACCTCCCTCCCTTTTTTTGGGATTCAGAACATTGCACACGTCTAGACAGTAAGTAAATGATCCCCGGACCTATAAACGAATGGTCTCGGGTGATTAATATACGGTCCTGTACGTAGGTGGTCTGTGACAGACCGCCCGTAATTTATACAAGTCACGATTATACATCACTTGATTAGCTCAGCCTTTTGTATTAATACCGGGCTATAAATGTCGTCACTGCCAGGACACGGGCCTACCCCCACGAGGAGAATAGATGGTCAGTCTTAGAGTCGGCGCAAATAAAGAAATCCCGTGAAAAGCGCGCTTTAGCCGCCATTAGCATTCAAAATTGAGCTTTATGTCTCTGTGCACTACTAACGAGGTTGGCACAGCTATCCAACCAAAGCATCGGCGGGGAACAATATTACCGGGTGTCTTGGTAGGTCGTACAGCGTTGAAGGGCTGTATTGTGCCTGATCGGGGTGAAGCGGCGAGCGCGGTTAGTGGTACGGTCTAGTCCCGACTGTGGGGTTTCCGACCGCGATTGCGCGGAGATACTATGATGTTAGATCTTACTATGATGAAGATAAGAAAAGAATGAGAAAAGCTTACTATGATGTTAGATATTTCTTTGATGATAAGCTATAATAATAACTTTAGATTTAGAAGTGTGAAAATGATGTCTTATTATAATAAATTGTAAACTAATATGATTGACATGCATGTAATAATAATGAAATTTAATTGTAATTTATGTATCAAATATTAATATTTATATTCATATACCTTTGCGGTGAATCATCGCTGTACCTAACAATATTTTATTTAATATCTTGTAACACTTACCCATGTTTATGAATGAATAAATGATTATGATTATGATTAAATTATTATGAGATGGACTCTCCAGGGGTTTCCAGTCCCACACGCCACCTTTTTCCCTACATGTATCAAGGTGACGCCATGATGGTTTCCCCTGGGAGGAAAAAAAAGCTACCCAAAGTAGAGCCCAAAACCCAGGGGTGCTCCCGTCTTCGCCGGAGTAGGGAGGGGACATGAGAAACTGACTAAGAAGTCTCCCTCCACGTCCCTCCCCAAAACGACCGAACCCTGCCCTTACCCCAAAAAACCTTGTTATCAGAATTATCTGAATCTTAGCGTTGAACCCTGGTTGCGTGCTTCAGAGCCCGGGGTCCGCTTTACTGCTACATCTCCTCCACTTCGCGATCTTTCGCGTCCAGAACACCCTTTAAAACCTTGTCTTCCTACTGATACTTTTACACTACTCGCTTTCCGGATGTGTGGTAACCCTCCGCGGTCTGAGTGATTAATGTTCGCTCCTGCACGTACGCGGTCTGATAGACCGGCCGTAATTAATACGAGTCACGATTAGATTCCCTGTCTCGCGGAGATAAAGTTGAACATGTTATGCGAGAGTTTGATAGTTGGCTACACTTCTTGTCCCTTGGGATGAATAGAAAATCTTATTCCGGAATATTACGCGTATGTACATACTTACTTACTACGCTGGCTCAGCGATCCAAAGTGGGTCTTGGCCTTCGACGTCAAAGTTCGCCATTTTTCGCGGTCCTGTGCCATTTCCGCCCAATCGTGCACGTTGAGTGCTTTGCGTATGTACGTAGGTGTAGTCTAATTTATACTTTTTAAATTGATTTTTTAAGAACACGATTAGTTTCCCTGTCTCACGGAAATCAAAAAAACTATGTTAGAGTTTGATAGTTATCTAGTAAAATTTTTGGCAATTCTTTCTTACCTAAATCTTGACAATTTAGTAAATAGTTCTTGGGAATCAACGCTGTATGTAATGTACAATATTCGTGTACGTTCAATTCAATAAGCCTCTATTACTGTTAATCGATTTATATTTAAGTTAGATGAAGGTATCGGTTTTGTCTTTTACTTCAACAGCTTGTCCTAAAAAAGACAGGAACAAGTGGAAGTCCTTGTAAGTTTTTTATGTGATAGGTGGCAAAAGAGCTGACAGATCAAATGATAGTAAGAAATCGCCGCCGCCTATAGACAACGATCAACACCAGTGGAGTCAAACGGCACTGCTTACACCCCGGACCTTCTCTCACTCGGCTAATTCAAGCACAGCGCAGGCGCTGTTTCACACTGAATATTTTGTTTATGCTAGCGGCCTTTTGGAAAAGAGTATCTGTGCTCGTCTTTGGAGGTCCCAAAATCATAACCGTCAGGTAATTATACAGCTATTGTAGCCAGCACGTTCCACAAATCTGGGGATTCCTAGTAGAGAGTTCCGTGAAAAACAGTATGAGACTGTCATCTATTTACCTAGACTAAAGGGATGAAAACTTGTGTTTACTTTAAAGCAAGCTTGTATTAATGCGAAGTTAGGAAGTTTGATATGTAGTCGGCTCCACTTTTTGTCCTTTGGGATTCATAGAAACTCATAACGTGATAATGTTAAAAGGAAAGCGTAATATTCTTACATGTGTAAGTAGGTACTTAAATCTACTTATTAGAATTAGCCTTTATTACCATGAGTCACGATTTTCACGATCCTGTCTCATGGAGATAAAGTAGTTTGATACTTGGCCAGACTTTTTGTCCTTTGGGAAGCACGAACGTACATTCTTATTTGAAAATGTATGTAGTGTTTCTTCCGCGGAAGGGTCCGATTAAGCTCGAGATTCTACAAAATTTAAATATTTTATCAAAATATAGGTACTTAAATATGTGCCAATAGCAAAAATCCTCAAATAAAAATATAACGTCTAGTCGGTTTTATGGTCATGCAAAGATTCATGGGCAAGTCCATTTTAAAAGTATGAAATCATTGAAAAATAAATATACCTGTGAATAACCCATACAAAATTCTAATGAAATGCATACAAAATACTAAGCTGTGACGTCATATCTTAGTAGCCATTTGTATGGAGCGTTTTGGGTTGTCCAAAATAATGTGATTTTAAAGATGTTATATCTCAGTTAGTTTAATTGAGAATCGAGTAATTCTTCACCGATATTTCTATCATTGAGAGGTCTTTTGATTACAAAAATAATAAAAAAATAGTCAAATACTAACGGGGACCGAGCCACCGGGGTGTATTGTAAGGTACAGAGAATAAAAAGGTTCGTCACTTTAACGTAAATTTTCGCTTGCACGGCGAGAATCAGTTATACCAACATAACGTTTTAAAAAGATCTGCCAACCTTCTTTAAATTTTCTTTACATCAAAAGGAATCAATGTTGCTATAATTAAAATAAGCAAAGCTGAACTTTCTGATCTAACAGTTAAGCATATTTTTTTGTGCAATAACAGTTATTACTCTGACAAATTTACGAAAGGTAATAAGTGCTCATAGTAAGTATATCAAACGAATCAATTTGAAAACTGACAAACCTTTTCGTTATTTTTCTGTACATAGGTAATTGAGGAATCAAGTTTGCAACTCGTGTCCACAGTAAAGATACGAAAACTATTTTTTTACTTATTAAGATAATAGGAATTTATCTTTTTCAAATAAAGTTCTGTCGTATTTTTAGAGCAAGAATATTTATACTGCACATTCCACATTTGTGAAGGAAACAGTATTAGGCCAGGCTTTAACCGAATGCCGAATAACCAAAAGGCGAATTTAATGCTGAAGTGTTTTTTTTATGCTAGGGGCGACAAACGAGCAAGCGAGTCTCCTGATGGAAAGAAATCTTCGCCGCCCATAAACATCCACGAAATCAGACAGATCGCTAATGTGTTGCCGGCATTTTTAAAAAGGAGTACTCTCTTCTCTTGAAGGTCCCTTAGTCGTAGCCGTCGGGATATACTCCCGCAGGCAAACCGTTCCACAGAACTGAGGTACGTGGTAGAAAGTTCTACGAAAAACGCACAGTATTAGACCGCCATCCATCGAGATGATGGGGATGGAATGACAATCGCTTGCGTGTGGTTCGATGTAGGGATTCAGCTGCAGGGAGTAGATCAAACAGTTCCTCACAGTACTGCCCATGATAGATGCAGTATATAATGCTGATTTAATTTATAAAACAAATCGCATGCACATAAATATGCAGCTTTAAAATAATAATGTTCTTTTTGCTAGTTTCATAATCAATTCACATTTTCAACATTATACACTAGAAATAACTGTTAAATACCAGCTGTTCACTTTAAAACATACTATGCTCAACGATAAAAATATTTTAAAATACTTGTTCCAGTAATCCAAACAAACCCATAATTATAACTATACGCTGACATCGTACCTACACTAATTTAATCGATTTTGAAGAATCTATTATTGCTAGCCCGTACTATAAATAAGTTTTTCCGCGAACCGACGGTTTTCCGCTTCACCCTTAGTTAAAGGGTAAAGGTAAGGTTGCCCGATTGCCTATAATATGACAGGTATCTACTGTTTTTTGGATCGTAACTCTTAGCGCAATATAATTAAACTTGAAATTTGCAAAGCGTGATGTAGGTCTGCATTTTGGTATGTTGTATGTTAGGGTAGTGTAAATCCAATTTGCAACTTCGAAAAACTTATTGGATGGACTTGTTGGATGGTGGTGGTTTGTGGTGGTGTACCTATATTGAGAAAATCGAGAAAAGATTCGTGATTTTTGGAGATGTCTATTCATTTCATTTCATTAGTTTTTGTACACAAAAAATTATTCACGCCAAAAGTGGCCGCTTTTGGCGTGAATAAAATTTTCGCGTACGCATTGGACCCAACATTTGTGCATGGTTATGTAGTAAATAATATAAGTTTTTGCCGAGAGGTTGTAGCCCCTAAATTGTTTAAAATGATCCGGTTTAGTAGCTAAAAATTAAAATCGATTAGCGTCACCTTAACTCATAAAGAGCATACGCAAATTTTGATAATTTAGATTTAAGTTTGTTGATATGTGTCTTCCAATTTAAGTTGGAGTCAATACTAATACCTAGCAGAGTGCTTAATGTTACTTTTGTTAATTCTGTATCATTATACTAATATAGATATATATATAATATACTAATATACTAATTCATAGTTATAATAGCATAATATCATCATAAAATCTAAAAAACTATCTGTAGGTATCATTATATTTTTAATGTACATTGAGTGTAGATTTTTAGTGTGGTATAAACTCTATTCATTTGTTTAAGAAAAAAATATTATTTAATTATTATCACTAAACAACATTCATAAATGTATTTTATTATATGATTTTTAGATGCTTTAAAGGTTGCGTGTATAATTCCCACATAGGGCAAAAATCTCGTCATCCTCCTCCTACGTTCAGTTACCGACTGCCAAAGACTAAAGTGAATGAAATAGTCTAGTGTTCCTAGGGTTCGATATCCAAATCTAAAAAAGATACGAAAGCCCGTACTAATAAGTAATTTGAGATTACTTTAAAAGTATCAGCCTATATACTGTCCCACTGCAGGGCAAAGGCCTCATAGAAATTAAGTCATCGCTTCTATGATGGGGTTAGGCTTATTCACCACGCTTGCCTAATGCAGATTGATGATCAAAAACCCAAGCTAAGGATGTTTGAAATATTTGCAACTAATATGTAGTTTTATGTTTGAAATATTTGAAACTAATATGTAGTTTCAAATATTTCATACATACATAGCTCAGGTTTTTGATCATCAATACGCATTAGGCAAGCATGGTGTATAAGCCTAATCCCATCATAGAAGCGATGACTTGATTTCTATGTTGGAGGCCTTTGCCTTGCAGTGGGACAGTATATAGGCTGATACTTTTAAAGTGCTTGCGTGCGTCAAAATGGCGGCAACCATAGCATATTACTCTCACAATCAGTGGCAGGTACCTACGCGTACACGAGCACGAACTTATGGCAGTGTGATAAGATCTTCAGTTTTCATAAATTTTTTCGCGAGTGTCAGATGGTCCTGCATCCGATTCTTCGTTGGTAGTATCTTTTTGTGTCTGTTAGAATATTGTGCTAAGAGAATAGAGAATGCCCCTGTGTGTACGTTCACATGTGCACTAAACGCAGCGCCGCAGTTGCTGTTGAGTCGCACTTCAAACTTCACTTTTTTTTTAGATAAGTAGAAGACGAGTAGACGGAACACCACGTAGTAGGCGATTGACACCAGTGGAGTCACAAATGCGCTGCCTACCTTTAAACCTCCCTTTATACCCCCGGATTGCGCCACTGGTACCCTGACTCACGCAGCGAAACACAGCAGTGCTGCTTCACGCCGGTTTTCTGTGAAGCGGGTATCACTCCAGTCGAGCCGGCCCATTTATGCCGAGGTGTGGCTCTAATGTGTGACTAACTAATCATGGTGGTTGGCAGCCATAGCTAAAATATCGGTTGATATTTGAAGACTATGATTTTTTATGTGTTTTACCCGCGGGCTCCTCATGATTGCGGAGCAAAAAATAGCAGTGAAATAAGATGGAAAGATCCTGAGCCAATATTGACAATGGCTCATGAAAAGTTTTCCACGTTCGGGGCTATCGGTCCGCTGTAAGTTATTATTATCCCAGGATAGAGTTGCATCGATATGTCGAGGTCCAAAAGATAATTTAATAAAAGCATTGTTTTTCAGATTGTAAATGCTCCCTCATCAATGCAAAATAGGCTATCTACATAATCTATACTTATATTAGGTAGGGCACACTAGCGACGCTAATCGATTTTAATTTTTATCTACTAAAATACTACTAAATATTAACAAAATGCTACTAAGCTACTCAAATTGATTCACGCCAAAAATAGCCGCTTTTGGCGTGAATCAATTCTTCGCGTACGCGTTGGACCCAACATTTGTGCATAGTTATTTAATAAATAGTAAGTATAAGTGTTTGCCGAGAGGTTGTAACCCCAAAATTGTTTAAAATAAATCCGGTTTAGTAGCTAAAAATGAAAATCGATTGGCGTTGCTAGTGTGCCCTACCAGTCCCTTAATAACGGCTTAATTTCATATTTTTAAAAATCGTTCAATATAATTTCCGTCGCGATTCAGGGATGTTATGCCACCATGATTTTTGAGACTGACTTCAGGATCCTTTGTTTTAATTTATTATTTTACTAGTGGCCCGTCCTCACTTTGTTTCGGAAAAACGACAAAGTTTTAAACTAACTTTGAACCCGTTCCCCCCTTTAGGGGGTGAATTTACAAAAATTCCTTTCTTAGTGCTCTTACGATTTAAAAGGAACCCCTGTGGAGAATTTCAAGTTTATAGCCCTCTAAGGGTTCGAAACTTGAAATTAACTTAACTAACTAATAACTAACTTGAAAGTTTAGGCCTTTAACTCTTACAACTAGGATTTTAATTTTTACAACATCACATTTATATTCCTAGGTATTGCAAGTTTTTAACGTGACTTCTATTTTTGTTTTCGTTATTTCTTCATATAAGCAAAATAATTGTTTGTTTCTATCCAACGATAAAATCTGAAAGAGAAGTAGGGTAGTAGACGATGGGACGCGAGTGTGTGGGCTAAAGTGGAGATGGGCAGGACACTTGGCAAAGCGTAAAGATGTTAGGTGGGCTATACAACTTACCGAATGGCAGCCAAGAATGGGACGACGTTTGTTTGAAAGATGAATAAGGAGGGAGTGTTCATAGCTATGTTGGATAAAAATCGATCCAAGATGGCCGCCGTCACAAAGATTTGGATTTTATGTTTTAACACAACTCCCAGAATATATAAAATGTAAAAAAAAATCAAATCCAAGATGGCCGCCGTCAGAAAATGACGAATAACCTATTTGTTGTTCCAACTGCCTCAATATAGGTATCAAATGAAAGAGCTTTAGTTGTGTCAGGGGTTTTTTAAATTTTAAATTTTTAATCTTAGGTTATTTTAAAAATGAATTTGTAAGTAAGTGAAGCGACAACTTCACTTACTTATAAACCCATATTTTGTAATAATAATCAATTTATTTTTTTTGGCCAGAAAGTCACAATACTCAATACTTTATTGCTTCCATAGTGTACATAACAGATTGGTGAAGTATAACAAAAGCAACCACTACAAACCCTGTTAGGACACTGCAATAATAATTTCAGATAAAATGTTGGTCCCGTTCATAGGAGGGTACAGCATTTTATTTAAAATTATTATGATATAACCGGGTATATAAAAGTATGATATTATGGTATATATAATCATTAAAATTATATTTTCGACGACCCGTTTGGAACAGTGGTAGTGAATGCTGCCTTTGGTCCAAGGATTGCGCGTTCGATCCCCGCACAGTACAAACATTTGTGTGCATGAACATGTCTGTTTGTATTGGTCTGGGTGTTTTCTATGTATTATAAGATATATTTAGAAAAAAAAGTAATTTATGTAAATATTTGTAATCCCACTGTTGATTCTGATATCCGAAACACAGGTGCTTGAGCTACCTATCTCGGAGTCAGATCAGTATGTGATGTTGTGAAATATTTATTTATTTATTATTATTTATATTTAAGTATTTAAAATATGTATGAATATACGAATTTTAATCTTTTATCTATTTTTATCTTATGGTGTCTATATGGTGTATAATGTAATAAGAGAATGAAACGAAATGATGGTAGTTAGTAGGTATATTATATCTATTTTATATTTTATCAGTGAAACTATTTTTTACAGTATGATTGCATTTTTGTTAACAAATCTTCTACTTGTTTAATTTTTTTTCTATCACTTCCTTCTTCCTTAATGTTTTCTACTAATAGTTTTTATGGACATTACATAAGGGCTGTTTGAGTGTAGGGAGTCTGGTAAATCAAGTTTATTTTTATGGCAAAAACGGTAATTAGCTGTGAGGTCTTTGCATTTTTTTTGTATCAGCCTAGATACTGTCCCACTGCAGAGCAAAGGCCTCCATCATAGAAATCACGTCATCGCTACTATGATGGGATTAGTTAATCACCACGCTTGCCTTATGCAGATAGGTGACCACGATCCCAAGTTATGTTCGAAAACTTCGAAACTTACCTTTGCTCGACCCAGGAAACTAATCCAGGACCCCGAGATCACGGGCTGGTACTTAAACCACTCGACCAACAGGGCATCCTAGCGGCAATATTTAATACATGTCGATATTTTTATCGATACCAGCCAAACTTTTATCAATAGGTACATCTCTATCTCCCGGCAGTGGACACGTATCGGCAATTATTGTTGGTCACACGACACTGGGGCACATATTTCGCTATATTTTATGTGTATGCTGGGTAACTTATGCTCAACCTATTGAAACCTTAGGGATTCGGTTGTGAGTAGTCCATAAAAAGCATTTATAAGTAAAGACTAGTTTATAGTGCGTGTTAGCGTACGAGTCTGTCGAGTTGCTATATTTTTTATGTGATAGGTGGCAGATGAGCAGACAGATAACCTGATGGTAAGCCACCGCGCATGGTTGCCAACCTTTGAGCCCCCATTTCCTCCGGATTGAACCTCCGGCACCCTCACTCACGCAGCGAAACACAGCACACTGCTGTTTCACGCCGTTTTTCTGTGAAGCCGTGGTATTACTCCGGTCGAGCCGGCACATTCACGCCGAAGCGTAGCTCTCCCACGGTTAAAATGTAAGTATTGCAGTGAAATAAAGGTTGGCCGTGTGGTCCCGACAGAGTAGAATAGGCCACCCTCACTCTTACCGAGGTGTCGTGAAAGGCGATTAAGGTAAAGCTGCTGTCATGATCATCAGCACCCAGGTAGGGAAAACTCTGCATTTATATCAAAACCCTTGCCAACCCGTCTCTCAAGCGTGGTGAGTATGGCAATTACCCCTCATGTGATTGAGGGAGGCCTGTTCCCCAGCAGTGGGGACTTAAATGGGCTGATGATGATGATGATGAAAGGTTGACAACGCACTAGTGACTCCACTGGTGTCGCGGGTGTCCATGGGCGGCGGAATTCGCTTACTATCAGTTGATCCTTCCGCTCGTCTGCCACTTATCACATAAAAAAAACTAAAAAGGCTTCACCTCAGTATGGTGTTGAGTTCCGTGGATACCAGGTGTAATATGTCGCCACTGCGCGCACCAACGTCGTAAATAAGACCTTCACTGGAATAGTCCCACTACTCTAGTACCTAGTTAGAAAAATGTATCTGACTTCATCGCCCGTCAACGATGATCGATGGTAGCTCAGTAGTTCAGTCCATGCGGTGGGACCGGGTTCGAATCCTAGCATGCATCTCCGGGTTATTACAGGGGAACCAGACCAACTGAATCATGGTTACACGTTTCAGAAATTATCCGAAACTCGCGATGCTTTGTAAAATGCATAGGTGCATGCTCGGATTCGAACCACAACCCCCCGCATGTTGATTACCACCTTTGTTTATTATCATATCCTAAACACAATAATTATATCACAACTGATTATTACGAGGTGTCGTAAAAGGCGACTAAGGTAAACCTGCTGGCATAATCATCAGCACCTAGAGAAGGAAAACTCTGCATTTATATCAAAACCCTCGCCAACCCGTCTGCCAAGCGTGGTGAGTATGACAATTACCCCTCATGTGATTGAGGGAGGCCCGTGCCCCAGCAGTGGGGACTTAAATGGGCTGATGATGATGATGATGATTATTACAAGAATATTTATTCATCTAGGGTAAGGGTTAGGTAAAGCAGTTTCATCTAATACGCTCTAGTCCCGGCTACGCGGCGGAGAGGTTTCCGACATCGATTACGAGGAGATGGACCCCCCAGGGGTTTTAGTTAGGGTTTGAGTCACACACACACCTTGTTCCCTACATGTAATAATATCCTCCAAACCGATGGTTCATGGCGGCCAATCTTAGCGATTTGCCATCGACGCAGGACATATTATAGTGCACAAGTATTTGCGCAGACACAAGTGCACTCTCTATTCCCGTATCCTCTTATTTCGATGGGACACCAGTGTGACACGACCGAAGAGGGATTAGGCGCAGGACCAACGCCTTAACGTGCTTTCCGAGGCACGGGGGTACAAGACCGCCAACTTCCAGACTCCGGGCTAACACTGAGAATTTCTTAACAGAAAAACTCAGGTACAAATTTTGGACCGACCCGGTTGCGATTGCGGTCGAACGGTTGCGCTTGGGGTCCCGGGTTCGATCCCTACATGTAGCAAGGTGACGGCCATGA
The DNA here is from genome assembly GCA_019059595.1 of Marasmia exigua. NCBI lineage: Eukaryota > Metazoa > Arthropoda > Insecta > Lepidoptera > Crambidae > Marasmia > Marasmia exigua. Next base: position 10,468,080 of record CM032482.1, on the reverse strand, counting down.
CGGTTTCCCTGGAAAAAAAGGCAGTTTCATCTAGGTGGGGTACTAAGAACTAAAAAAAAAGACGAATTTGAAGAAGCAGTCAGGAACAACTAGGGTCCCAAATTGTTGGTGCCTAAGGGCCCCGGTATAGCTTAAGGCGCTACTGTTTATACATTTCCCCTTCAAAGCAGCGGGCCACTTTATAAAGATTGCAGGTGGGAGACAATGATTGTCCCGGTTGAGTCGCGCCTATAAACAAGTCTATTACTTGTTTGGCGCGTACGTAGCACGTGGTAAATGGGATTTTGTACTTTGCATAATGGAGCTTCCTCGCTCGCTCAGCTCGCTTCGCTTGGGTCTAGAGATGTGACGTTGTATATGAAAAATTGGGCCAAACAATTTTAAGAGCAGAGGAAATCTCGTAATTTATTAAATGAAATAGCTTGCAATTTACCCTCAACTTTGCCTGTTACAGTTATTTCGTGATACGACCAAAATACCATTAAAAATCTAAGGAAGATCATTTGCAAGTTCTAAAAAACCTAACTGTACCCTTTTTTGTATCTCTATGGAATGCCACCGGCTCGGAACGCAATCGGCCGACGTCGCCGCCTTTTGGCGCTGCCTTATGCATACCTTCCTGCTGAGGTGCAGGAGGGCCACGTCGGACTCTCCTATGGCGGCAGCTTTTCCTGACGAGGAGCCGGCCATACACATACCGACTAAGCCCCAGCGGTTCCCTCATCTCTCTTAAGTGGAGGAGTCATGAGTTCAAAAGGGCGAACCCTGGCATACATGACCCTCCCAGGGCGTCGCACCTGACTGCTAATTCCGAACTCTCGATAAGGAGATTTATTGGCGTTAATTAATGACGCATTATAAAATGCGCCATTAATTTGTGCGTCTGTGTCCTTATGTTGTTAGGTGAAGGTCAATAACATTTTTATTTTACTGTGGGTACTTAAAAATTTTTTAATTTTGTTTACTTGAACAAAATGACTAACTATTTTGCACAACTCTACTCGGCTCGACTTGTGACGTTTATTGTTGCTTTATTTCATTCCCGACCCGCTCTATGTCGGTCGCAGGGAACATTCGTTATGTGTCGGGAGATTTTTATTTATCACTAGCTTCCGACCACGGATTTGTCCTTGTGGCTTTCACTCATACGTTATCTTGTGGAACAGCGTTTTTTCTTGGTTGGAATATGCATTCGCTTTTCCTGCTCAGGTTTCAGTAGTTTTATAGGTTATATTTTATAGGTCTTATTAGTATGCCATAAAAGGTTAGTGTGAGAATGCCGTGTTTTACACATTTATAAAACACTCAGAGTTAAAAAAAGTTAGTAGCGGGTGATTTCTAAAATCCACCAAAATAACTCTTTTTCTATTTTATTTACTTAACTCTTCCCCTAGTATCCTATATTTACGATGTGGGAATGAAGGGGCTGCCTCGACTGGAGTGATACCACGGTCTTCTAGAAAACTAGCACAAGCGCTGTGTTCCCACCAAATGAGTGTGATTACCGTAGACCCAATCCTAGGGAAAGGGGGACTTAAGCCTGATACAGCTTTTCGATAGCGCACTTGTGACACGGTGTTGGAATGTCCATGGACTGCGGTGATCGCTCACCCACCAGGTTATCCGTCTGCTCGTTTCCCACTGATGAAATGAAAAAAATAAAAATCCTACTGTCCCCGGCTACTTTGCAACTTTTAATACAAAAAATCTAATTTTCCTCCGCAACGCAATCCCCTATTACAGGGACAGTGACAGATCTGTCAAAGAGCGTGATGTATGTCACGGCGGCTAACAAGCGCCGACAAATCCCCGCCGACGGGACGGTGTAATTTGATCCGAGGTTATTTAGTACGACTCTTATTACAGTAATTAGGTTAAGATTATTTGTCGCTGGAAGATTGTGGCTTTGTACCCTTGTTGGTAATTTGTCACAGATATTTTAGAATAATGAATAAATCAATCACATAATGATATAAATTCATTTAATTTAATTATTTAGTACCGCCACATGATACATATTAATATAATCGCAGACTATATACTAATGAAAGTTACAGTTCAAATATGCACTAAAATAACGGCGTCACGTCGAGTTATCCTTGTTGACTTTTGGACCGTCCTTATGTCTGGGGCAGAAGTGCTGTTTTTCCACTGCAGGGGGGTAACTTAATCTGACGCTGACTGTACATAATACCTATGATTATTTTTTTACATAGCTTAATTAACTTTACTTAGACCCTAAGTACTAGGTAGGACAATGATGACAGAGCTGGAAACATCCATCAGGCTAGTGGCCTGATAGATACCCTGCCACCAACTATTTAAATTTGGTAAACATATTGTCGAATATGTGCAAATCAGGTATGGTGCTACTTATGCTTTGTTAATTTATTTAGATAAGAAAAAAAGCTTAGCAAAAGAAAAAACATTACTAAAAAAGTAAATACTTCTACACCACTGAGCTACCATAGCTCTAAATAATAAAGATTTACCTATTCATGGATAAAAATTTGGAAAATCGAGTTATCTTGACGTGTTCTTTAATTTAATGGTAATAAAATACTTTCTTTTAATAAACAACTCATCGCATTCTAAAAAAATCTTTAGATTACTTTTGTACTCTTCAATTAAACTTTTTCGACATAGCTCGAGCAGTATTTGATAAATTTTACCAAAAATTGAAGTTCTTGGCATTTTTGTTGAATAGCATTGTAATAAAAAAGTGAAATATGAAAATGGTGAAGCTTATAAACTAACCAAAGCTTATAAAATTAATTTACATAGCAAGCAACATGCCATCTAAATTGTATATTTGTCAAAAGGACACGCAGGGTTGGTTTTACTTTTCAATGTTGCCTTCACAAATTGAGGCGAGCGTTTGAACCAGTTTGAACCTGTTTGGACATAAAAAGTTACCACGTAAACTTTATGTTTATGGAGGTCGACCGAAATTGAGTTACTCAGTAACTTAGGTGTTTATTGTACTGGAATACTCTTATTCAATCACTCTATTTTTGGACAATAAGATCGACTACATACGTAAAATTTTTTTTTATGGAAATTAACATGGTCACTTGTAAAAATCGATGAAATGAACGCCAGGTTGCAAGCACGAGAAATTAACATGACTTGTGACAAATGCATATTTTAATAAGAATAATTTATTCGCATAAAATATGGTTAGGTATACATCACAAAGTAAAGAGTAAACCTATCGCAATAAAATGTTTATAAATTAATATTAAGGTTAAGTTTATTAACTTGCTAACAAATTTACAAAAATACTATAACTTAATTAATTAAAGTAAACACTTAACTATTTTAATATAAAAACTTAACTTATTTCTTAGAATCTATTTTATAAGTTCGTTAATGGAATAAAACATATTATATACAAGCCATTTATAAGGCGATGATTAGATTTCTGTAAAGTTTGGATTAGGTCACTTTCAATATCAGCATTTTCATAAAGGGTGGCCCACTTTCGGTGGTCCAAAAAATTTGATTATAGATGCCACATAAAGAGGCTCATCTAAAACACCCCCATATTATGTCCCGCGATTTTAGTAGCTTTCGGGAAAAAATGTAGTATTAAAATGTAGGGCAAGACAATTTAAATAACTTTTTTGTATAATTTTTTATGCTTTTTCTTGAACAATAACTAAATCGACAAAAATAATCCTGAAAAGTAACAAAAGAAATTTTCAATCATGTCTTTCATAGTAAATAATATATTATGACTTTCTTTTTGATACTGTCTATGTGTTTTATACTTTTTTTCCTTTGAGACTTCTATTTGTCTATGTAAAAGAGTTGCAGAATTGACTGTGGATAAACCTCAGCGGTTTATACAATGCCATTAACGTGATTGTTTGTCAAAAGTCTTTGTATGTGATAATAAATAAAATAAAAAGGATTGTATGTTGTGGTGCATTATTGAAGTAACATTACATCGGACTAACAAAAGTCGGAGCAATATGGCGTCGATGTAAAATCTAATGTAATTTGAACAAACAAACTATCGCAGAAACAAGTCATCGCACTATGAAGGCTTCGATGAAATGTTGTCGATGTATCAATTTTCGAACAATAAAGTTTCAAACTGACATACATAGAGAACCCGTTTCATAAGCCTTGTTGTAGGCACCTAAAAAAAATGTTGGATCACTGAAAATGAGCCAGCCGCTAACGCTATGGAATCCCAGTACAAATAAGCCTTGAGCCGATGAGTTAGGAACTCGTCGATTTAATTGCTGATGATACCGACGATAGCGCTCTCTTTGTGCTGTTGTCAGTCCAAATGTGGCCAAATATAGTCTTGTGATATTGATTTGTTCCATAAAAGGGGCCTGTTAAGTGAACGATGGTTTAAGATATGGCGATAAGCAGACAAGGGTAGGAACTAAAAAAATTGATTTATACATTTTATGACAAGCGTGTTCATGTTTTCAAGTTATGTTTTTAAATTTTAAATAAATCAATAAATAATGATATTTTATCCAGCGATATTTTGGAAAAATGTGCGATTAAAGGTTAGTCATTCAAAATTTGGTACAGTTGGTAGTGAACGCTGCCTTTGGTCCAAGTGTTGCGGGTTCGATCCCCGCACAGGTCAAACATTTGTGTGCATGAACATGTCTGTTTGTATTGGTCTGGGTGTTTCTATGTATTATAAGTTATGTAATTACAAAAGAAAAGTATTATATGTATATATTTGTAATCCCACTGTTGATTCTGATATCTGTAACACAGGTGCTTGAGCTACCTATCTCGGAGTCAGATCGATTTATGTGATGTTGTGAAATATTTATATTTAAAATATAATTATTGATCGTTATAGATTGGCATAAGAGTCGCCGAGTTTATTGATTTTTTTCTGTGGTTGGCTGTTCTGTTTGAAGGTGGTCATTTCGACTCAGTTATACTCGTACAGGTTAAAGAAGATGTGTTGCGGGGCAAATTCTTTCGGCATTTTCCGTGACACCATTCTCATTTCCACGGGTGGGTGATTTGCTGTTTAGAATTAGCTGTTATGCCGCGCAAGGGGGGTAAGAATCCCCCCGCGGAGAGCCCAGCTGTACCTGAGTGCCCTGCGCCGAAAGGCCAGGGTGGGATCCCTCCCCTGAGGGCCAGGTCTGCTAAAGGGTGTCTTTCCCACTTCGGTAGACTACGTGGTGTAGTGCGAGTTAGGCACGCCTCCTCTCAGTGCCCAAGATACGGGACCGGGAGGGGGCGTTACCCGAAAAATAAGTTGAAAGAGATAATTGCAACGAATAGTAGGTAACTGGCGTTTTTACAACTTTTAGTCGCGAGTCGACCAATTCTAATTAGCACTGTTACACCATACGATTCGTAGAATCTTTTGTACCTCCTCTATCCTTTGTACTCCTACTCACGAAAGATTTGTTTCATCAGCATCACGGTGTCTTTCGGATGGAAGTGCGTGTAGTCTTCTGGTTTAAGATGAGCATTACCTAGAATATTCTACTTCTAGCAAGTGAGTCACACGCACATAAAAGATGTTCTATGGTTTCCGTCTCCTCCTTGCATGATCTGCAGTCGCTGTTCGACGTTATGTTTTGCCTCCAAGATGTTTTTTTTTGTGTACTATAGTACTATGGTTATAACTATGGATAGATTATTCTTGAATAAAGATTTGTCGAATCGGGCCTTAATTTTATGATCTTGTAAATTTTTCATTGACTGTATTAGATTGATTTTATTGCAGCATAAAATAAAATGTCATGTTAGATTGTGTTCACCTCTTCGTTGGTCAGACCAAATAAGGCATGTAACCGGACTTACTTTACCGATTGCCCTGAGACCGTCCGAGGATAGGGAAGAATGGAAAGACCTTGTCACCGCCTCGGTAAAGGCATTCGTTCGGTAAATTTTCGATTGCACGGTAAGAATCAGTTATACCAAAAAACCGTTTTAAAAAGATCTGCCAACCTTCTTTAAAATGTCTTTACATCAAAAGGAATCAATGTTGCTACAAGCAAATCTGAATTTTCTTATCTACTAGCTAAGCATAAAATTCTGTGCAACAGGTATTACTCTACAAAACGTAATAAGTGCTCATAGCATATCAAACAAATTGATTTGAAAAATGACGAACCTTTTCGTTCTTTGACTTACGTACAGCCACACATCAAAGTATACAAAACTGTCTTTCTTCAGTCAATTTGCTGATGTGTGGCTGTCTGTACCTAACAGAAATAACTAGGAAATTTTCAATCGTACAGTAACACCAAGTTGCGATGTCAACATTGAATATTCATGCTCTTGGAAATGTCTGTGTCATCATAGCAAATGAGATCACATAGTTTTGCTTGGCAAGTTATTCAGGCTCAATCTACTGAGTAACTCTGATACGAAAACTATATGGTAGGTATATGAGTTGTGCAGATGAATATGGAATTTATTAATATAACAATTGTAATCTTGAGTGGTTAGTTGTAGAGAAGGTTAATCATATTGTAGCTTTTCTATTGAACTTAGTAATGATATCGTCATTTAGCTTTATATAATATAGATGGATAGATAGGTAAACAAAAATCTTATGCATTTAAAATTTGATTTGACCAGTGGTTTAAACGCCGCGGTTGAAAAACAAGAGTTGTAGGTTCAATTTCCGCATCAACTTTTATTTTGTTGATGATTCAGATATTCGTGTTAGGTGTGTATTTGTGGTACCTTTGTTGTTTCTGGTTTCCATAGTACCTACATAATCTGGACAACCTTAGTTTGATCTGGATAATAAATTCTGAAGGATGTTGTCTCAATTTATTTAGGTGAGAGGAAATTACTTTACTCAAGAAAATCAGGCCTAGAAAGCACTAGCAGTAGGCCGCGATACGGCGTGCCGTTGCGGCAGTGCGCACATCAATGTTTACATAAAACTGCTTGATAAAAACGCAGTCATTTGCAACCAGCCGTCAACCGCTCCGATTGTGCTCGAGCTGATGTGCGGCACGCCGCATCGCGGCCTACCGTTAGTGCTTTCTAGGCCCTATACTAAAGAAAACAAATAAAAACCCCAAGGAAAAGTAAGGTTCCCATCTAAAAAACACCTTTCCATACAAAAGCGCTCAGCTGATTGGTGCAATTTGCATCGGAAGGCGAGTTTTTATTTTATATTAGATTCTTAAGTTCCTTGGGGATTTTTTTTAAATTCATCAATATAAGCCCTTTTAGTAAGTTAAAAAAGCACTGTGATGTACGTCCGTAAATCTTGCTAAGGTACTCGCGCATTTTTATGGCTTAGTGTTGCTCTTATTTATTTTTTTTATGATATAAGTGGCAGACGAGCAGACGGATCACCTGATGGTAAGCGATTACCGCCGCCCATGGACGCCTGCAACACTGTCACAAGTGCGCTGCTTACCTTTTAACCTCCCTTCCCCTGGATTGGGCCTCCGGTACCCTCACTCACGCAGCGAAACAAAGCGCATGCACTGCTTCACGCCGGTTTTCTGTGAGGAGTATTACTCCGGTCGAGCCGGCCCATTCATGCCGAAGCGTGGCTCTCCCACTGTTAAAACTGGCAAACTGGATTGGCAGAGTTGTCTTATGAGACAATTCTGTCAATCTCAAGTGATTAAAGAGACACTAGGAAATTAGATTAATGAGCTGGTTCTCTTAGATGAATTGAGTTAGGTTTATTATTTTGAACACCACCTAAAACAAACACTGAAATACACATTTAGACGACACAAACTTTATTAATTGGGACGCGCTTTTGTTGTTGCTCGATATTTATTAATCCTAATTCGGAAAATGTCTTTCAACCACGAAACATTTTTTTCCTGAAGAAAAATATCGGCTTGTCAACGATAAGTGCTGCCAAACTTTATCTTCCGTTCAACGAATTGTTCCGTTGACGTCGGTGAAATACTCGTAAGCTGAGTAAGTTTTGTGTAACATTTTCAAAGTTGTTAGTTGTTTTTTATGTTAAGGTAAACGCCACATCCACATAAAATGGCATATTCTTAGCCAGTTCTTTACAAACCTTACACTTATGGTTCGCAATTGTGCTGTCTCATGACACCAATTATTTCGATGAATAACTTTTCAACCTATTCCTTTTTTGAAAATTTTACACAATATTTTATCTTAAAAACATTGTCAATTAGGGTTACTTGTCCAGGTTATGACGTTAAAGACAGTTAAATAGACATGATACACATCAAGCTCATATAAAAAGATAAAAGATAAAAAATTCTTTATTCAATTTAGGTCCACACAGAACACTTATGAATGTCAAAATAGTACATATTATCTACCGCTGGTTCGGAATGTCGATTTCTACTGAGAAGACACCAGCAAGAAACTCAGTAGTTACTCTTTTCAAATATTGATGATGTTACAGAGTTTCAATTGAGAAGAGAGAAAAAAATACAATTATGAAAGTTAATAGACTACTATGAGTTAATAGACTACTATGAATAACAACTCAAAAGATTAATGAATTAACATGACCAAGAATCCTTATCATTTAAATAGTCTTGTACACTATAGTAACCTTTCTTCATTAGGCAGGTTTTAATATGGGACTTAAACTTATCCAGTGATATAAAAAAGGGGATTACTTTTGTTTCGTTAGAGGTTAATAATGAGAAACGAAAATGGTACACAGTATCATCTGGATGGAACATATGAATTTGAATAACTGCCATTTATTCTGTGGTCTTACAATTACCAAAATCGATATTTTGAATTACAGCTAAAATGATTGCGAGTGACATCTCTAAAAGAGGTCTTTTCAATATGATTTATTGAATGGCTGATTTGATGGACTTTCAGTCCATCCATCATTCGTTTAGATTATAGCATGGATACTCATACAAAACAGACGTATATAACCCCCCTGTGCAAAATTTCAAGTTTATTACCCTTAGGTATGGTTTAGGCACCATATAACAAGAGCTTTAAAGCTCTTGCTTATAACTAGTGGTTTAAGCCGTGCATTGATAGATCGGTCATTCAATTAGTCAGTCAGCTTTCGCTTACACAGATTTCACCATAGACATGCACCCTAAACAGACTGTATCTTTTCATAGAAAGCCATACTTGAAAATTTGCGCGAAGCCATTAATTAGTACAGGGGTGACGAGCTGGGCGATGTACTTTTCCACGGCACACGTATAGAATCTGCGTCAGGGCCGGTTGGATCTTTTTAACACACTGTGACGTTTTTTCTGTAAATGGCACATTCCGCTGACTTCTAGTTTCATGAACTCTTTTTATGTTTCTTTTGTTACTCCATACTTCACAATCTGATTACCTAATAAAATATCATCTTCATCATCATCAGCCCATTTAAGTTCCCACTGCTGGGGCACGGGCCTCCTTCAATCACATGAGGGGTAATTGTCATACTCACCACGTTTGGCAGACGGGTTGGCGAGGATTTTGATATTAATGCAGAGGTTTCCTTTTCTGGGTGCTGATGATCATGCCAGCAGCTTTACCTTAGTCGCCTTTTACGACACCTCGACAAGAGTGAGGGTGGCCTATTCTACTCTTCCGGGGACCACACGGCCAAAAAAAAACATCTTACTAAAAGATAAACTATGGGTCAAATAGTTTTTGTATACTGTGCAATGAAGGGTATCTAAGGTAGAGATAGGGACCGGCGACGTTACACCAATCCGCTGATTATAAATGATGAAGTGAAGAAGTAAACTGGGTCGAGCTTTTGAAGGTGGCGTCCATCAAAACCGTCGAAATAGACAGCAGTTGGTTCATTTTAAATACCAGACTCCCCAAATAATTAATCATGGTCTAAATGTACCCTGGGTACGGGAACTATAATAATAATAATAATTCTCACAACATCTCATACGTTTACCTGATTCCATACTAAGTAGCTTAAGCACTTGTGTTACACATATCAGACAACAGAGGAATACAAATATATACTTAAATACATATATTACACCCAGACACCGAACAAACACAAGTGTTCATCGCACGAATGTTAGTCCAGGGTGGGGATCGAACCCACGACCTTTGGCGCAAGAGGCAGGGTCACTACCAATTGCGCCATCCGGTCAGTCTATTCTAGGAATTATTCACTAAGAAGAAGATGAAGACTGGACAAACGTGAGTGTTCGTCTTCTTGCTACTGGTGTACTCTTTACTGTGCTCAGGTATATATAAGTTACTCAATGGCTAATACACACTTACCAGCGGGAAGTTTCCCATGAATATGAATGCTGCTGACGCTACACTTGTGATTGCTCTCTACCAAATTTCCCCTCAACAGTCAACTAGGGTGATTTATTACCATAAACGTATACAGACATTTTGAGAAAGGGGTCCTTTGCTTTGTTTGTGTAAGATAAGAAGTGTACCATGGATATTAGTTTTTCGAATTTCTGCCCTGCTATAGCGAGGAGAACCGACAGGCCGTTGGGACGGAAAGGTCCTCAAGTGGAGACCACGTACAGGAAGTCGCAGCCGTGGCAGGCCTCCCACAAGGTGGACTGACGATCTGGTGAAGGTTGCGGGAATCCATTGGATGCAGGCGGCACGGGACCGATCTGTGTGGAGAACATTGGGGGAAGGCCTATCTCCAGTAGTGGACGTCTATTGGCTGAAATGATGATAATGATGATGATGATAGCTAGGATATTCGCACGAGTAGACGACTTAATAAACTCCATCCATACTATCTGGAACCAATCCTTTCCAGAACGCTTTGATTCCAGCGTTCATTTTTCCCACGCTCGTGCAAAACCTGGAATGAGCTTCCAGCCGCGGCATTCCTGATCGCTACGACATGTCCTTTTTTAAACGAGGTTTGAAAAGAGTTCTTTTTTCTCGGTAGGCAGCGGCATGATTCTGCTCCGGCATTATTGATGTCTATGAGCGGCGGTTACCATTTACCATCAGATGGGCCGCATGCTCGCCTGCTTATTTTTCGCAACAAAAAGAAAACAGGAATAATCCGATTTTTTTATAGTCAAAGGTGGTAGGTGAGCTGGACATGGACACCCAAAACACCAGTGGAGTCACAAGTGCACTGCTAACCTTTAAAACCCTTCTTATTTTTAAACACACTGTCGTTTTGGTTGTTTGAACAAAAAAAGACGATAGGAATCAATTTACATAGGTACATAAACTCGATCTTATTCAATAATGGTCAAAATAATTTGGAGAAAAACAGCCTTTACTACTCTTTATTCGCTAAAACTTATTGAGGCTACGACTCTTATCTTGAACGCTTCAATGAACATAAAAAAATCTTTATTTAATTGAAAAAAAAAATACTGAATAGATACTTCACGGAACTAGAATTTATAATCGATTCCGAAATATTTAGAACCAGTGTTAATACCTTCTTTTTGGTAGGTTGTTTTATTCTATATTGTCTCTATAAAACAGTTGTGGTTTTATTATGTTGTGAAAATAAGTGTAAAAGTGTGTTTTATTTTATTAGCGTGCTTTAGGGACATTAAGCGTATTTAACAACCAGAGTTAATCCAAAACTAAAACTCGCGCTATTCAAACAGCCAATTAAACTCACCCTAATATTTTTAAAAACAAACTCTTAAAGGGTGACAGTTAAAACACTTTTCAAAACCTCTTAAAACTCCCAAGTGACAAATTATTTTATTCAGTTCGTCTCGAGAACTTTTATGATTGTGGAATCAAGTCGCCTGTAGTTCTAAGAGAAAGTTCTAAGGCTATTGTCCTTGCAGGTCTAACTTTACAGTACCTAGTCTAAGGGTGCGTCTACATCTGGTGAATGTGCGCGATGCGAAGCTCGCGAGCCGCTCACGAGCTGTGCGCGAGCCGCGCTCCTTCTATGACTACCTCGGTGGCGCAGTGGTTGGTGGGTCGGGGGCCGAGGCGACTTAAAGCGACGGCTCTTGCGCAGCCGTCGTTTTAAAGTTGCGTCAATCCAAAAAGTACCTAAGTTTTTCATAACAAATCCTCAGTGCCAGCCCGGAGTCTGGAAGCTGGCGGTCTTGTGTGGGCGGCTGTGCCTTGGAAAGAACGTTAAGCCATTGGTACTGCGCCCGAACCCTTTCCCGTCGTGTCACTTAGTGTCCCGTCGAAATATGAGGGTAAGGGAATGGAGAGTGCACTTGTGTTTGCAGTACACACTTGAGCACTATGATATATCCTGCGTACGTGGCTGATCGTTGGGATTGGCTGCCATAGCTGTAATCGGTTGGAGGATATTATTGGTGCGCCTCTTTAGCGAAACTCATGTGAGACTCGTATAATGCGCGCAAGCATTGCGCGTGCGGCTCGGGATCCGGGCATACTCATTTTATTCTAGTGGCGTGGGGCCACAGAATAATATTAGGTGGCGCGCCGTGTGAGAGAGAGTTCCCGAGACGTGGACGCACCCTAAGAATTGTGAATTAATTTAGACTGGATTTACTTTGTGGTTGGCGATTAACACAATTTGTTAGAGAGCTCCCACGCTCTTTAAATTTGTGGAATTAGATGCTCGATTAAGTTTCATCTTCCACTTGATTTTACAGTTCTGAATTCACCTTTCTTATTATTCGTTATAATTTAACTTTCTCTGAAGACGTTGGATCTCAAATTCTAAGAAATAATATTTCCCATGGCTTCCAATGTGTCTATAGAGTGACGATCCAATTTATAAAATTGGGTTCAATCAAACTTGTTAAAAATCTATTAAATTTGACTTTCCCTCCAATGGGAACAGGATGGTTATTGAGTGAAAAACGGAGCTCACTTGAAGTAGCTAATTGAACGTAGGCTGCTCAATTAGTTATTTCAAGTAAAAAAGCACCGTTTTTCAATATCCTCTCAAACTGTTGAAAGAGCTAGAAGCTCTAAATTTTCATTCCCGATATTCTAGAAGTAAACATTAAACGAATTTAAGTTTGCAATCGCCGTGTGGTCCCCGGCAGAGTAGAATAGGCCACCCTCACTCATACCGAGGTGTCGTAAAAGGCGACTAAGGTAAAGCTGCTGGCATGATCAACAGCACCCAGAGAAGGAAAACTCTGCATTTATATCAAAACCCTCGCCAACCCGTCTGCCAAGTGTGGTGAGTATGGCAATTACCCCTCATGTGATTGAGGGAGGCCAGTGCCCCAGCAGTGGGGACTTAAAAGGGCTGATGATGATGATGATGAAGTTTGCAATACGATAAAATACTAAGTAATAAACTTTACAATATACATACGTTCATGTACACTGTACTCAGATTGACTGCCTCGGTGGTGCAGTGGTTAGTGGGTCGGCCCTATAAAGCGACGCGACGGCTGCGCAAGAGGTCCCGGGTTCTATCCCCGGGTCGAGCCAAAAATTTGTACTTAAGTTTTCGATAAGAAAATCTTAGTGGCAGCCCGGAGTCTGAAAATTGGCAGTCTTGTACCCCCGTGCCTCGGAAAGCACGTAGGAAAGCACGTCCGATCCCTCTCCGGTTGTGTTACAGTAGTGTCCCATCGGAATATGAGGGTAAGGAAATAGAGAGTGCACTTGTGTTTGCGCACATACTTGAGCACTATAATATATCCTGCGTACGTGGCTGATCGTTAAGATTGGCCGCCGTAGCCGTAATTGGTTGGATGATTATAAATACGAGTATATAGTCAGATTGTGTTGATTGGTGCAGTATTTTAAATTCTCCCTGTAGGTTTTTATAAAACGTGGTATAATAACATAATATTTTTAGATAATAATTATGCAATATACCTTTATGAATTGTAGAATATGTGTTATTCTGATATTTATTTATATTTTTAGGATAGCTAACAGCTTGAAAATGAAAAAAAATATAACAACAATAAAAATATCAAAGAACTATTGACATGTAGAAGGTAATGTTGACTCATAGTGAATAATAATACTGAGGCGTTAGATGCCAAGAAATATTATTATTATACGAGTATAACATCGTCCTGCCTAGTTAGCAAACACAATAGAAAATCAATTGAAATAGGTAGGTATGTAAGCTATTGCGAAGTGCGAAGTTTCATCATAAACTCTCCAGTAGTTTTTGCCTGAAAGGGCAAAAAATGTTGGCGTTAATAAATTACCTAGTATTAATATTAACTTCTTCTCCAGTAAGAACAGAATAATAATTAGAATATGTGCGTGCGCATTGAGTGAGCACCCTTTAGAAAAAATCAATAATATGTTTATCATTTAGTAAAAGGTCTAAAACAATTTTAAATCCGATCATACAATTTGAAAATAATATAATCGGAGATAAATAGTTAGACGTAGGCTCACTCAGTCCTCACAGGAGGTTAGTTAGATCTCCGCATATAATAAGTTTACAAATACCATATAAGGTTCCCTTTTTTGTGAAAACTCTTTCAGCTTGGGGTTTTCTTTCGCCGCTGTCGCTTATTATGACAATATTGGTTTGACACCCGCGAATGCAATTTTTTTGTTGTTTCTTTTTTTTTTTTGTGTGTTTTTTTTAATATAATTTTAATGTTTTTAAATTGATTATGTATGTATCTCTGTGTTATTATTTCTTTGTTTTGTATATGTAATTTTTCATTTTCTTTTTACTTGTATATATTGCATGTCAATCTTTTATAATATATTTTTTCAATGAAAAGGCGTCACCCAAGGTCCAGCCTGAAAATCAGCGCTGCAGCTGCTGTGTGTGGCAGCTGCAGCATATGCTGAGGCTGAGCCTTGTTGGCCGCAACTCTTTGTCTCTGTACCCTGTTTTCTCTGTTTTGTTCTATGTGTAATGTGTTGTGGTCAATAAATTGTTTCTTATCTTATCTTATCTTATCTTATCTTTTAAGACTGTCATTGAACCCTTTTTAAAAAATTATAAATAATCCTTGAGCTCACTCAATCCTCAAGCTAATTTAACCCCGATATTCCTGGAACTAACTACAGAAGCGCATTTAATCATCTGCCTTGTTTATGTAAACTCTAAAACGGATTTCGTAACACATAAAATGATTCACCATCTCGATGAATTTGCGAGTAATATTTATTAACAAATGCTCACTCAATCCTTCCATTTTTCGGAAGTGTAAATCATAATGTCTTTCAATTGAGAACACATTGAAAAATCACCGCGAAGTAATGTCAATACAATCAAAGCAGGGGTAACTTGATCTGTCGCCATGTGTACATCAGATGTTTGTTTTAAATAAATATGATGAAAAACACGATTTTTATTTACTTTGTAATTAATACATAAAATGCATTAATATTAATTTACCTGAATTAAAAAGACACACTAGTTATTAGTTAGTTTTATGTAATATTTGACTTGTGTGATAAATAAACTTTTTCTATGTATTAATGTTTTAGTCATTATATTTTATTGCAACATGTTGGTACATAGTAATGATATACTCGTAAATACAAATAACCCTGTTAGGGCATCACAACTTCTTCTTTGCCTGTTCCCACTTTAGGTGGGGTCGGCTCTCCTTATCCTTCTGCGCCAGGACAATCTGTCCTGGGTTGTTAGGGCATCACAACATTGCCTACTATTATAAAATATAAGTCTAATGAAATATTATAAATATTAATTACAAGCATTATACATGTACTTAATCAAATTAATAAACAAACAATGAGATTTATAGTATCCCTGAGCGAACTTCTAAATGTATTTTAGGTAATTTTATTAGTAGGTATTGCTACTCTAATCATTTTAATATGATGATAAACACTTTAACATGTAATAAATAAAAACTATGTATATTTACTATTTTAAATAATTGCACTAAAATTCCGCGAATTCATTATTTATTATTATTACTTATTTCTGATGGGAATTCTGTTCTGTATTCTTATTAATATACGGTAGGCTCCCGAGCTAACAATATTTAATCTAGTAAAAGGTTACGCTATTCGATTTCTATTTCTTAAGTTACGTGGTTGCGAGTAAAAATCTTTTGCCTGATGATGATGATACATTTATATATTTTTCCTAACAAAGGTACGTATTTCAAATACATGAAGAGAAATAAAAGTCAGTATTTTTAGATTTATGAAACGAGACCAACTATATATTGGACAAAACCTTGACACATCTTTTTTGGAGGATGAACAGTTGGTTTGCATGAGTGGAGTTACCCTGAGTATAATTCCGTAACTGAGCCATTCATTTGCATTAACATAATATGAGATTATTGCAGTTTTTTAGCCTGAGCTTCTTTTGGATTCATACAATGCATAAGTAAAAGTTTATTAGCAATATTTTCTACGAGTGGTTTCCAGCATCATCATCATCATCATCATTTCAGCCAATAGACGTCCACTGCTGGACATAGGCCTTGCCTATGTTCACCACATAGATCGGTCTCTGTGCCGCCCGCATCCAATGGATTCCCGCAACCTTCACCAGATCGTCGGTACTACCTTGTGGGGGGCCTGACACGGATGGCTCTTCCTGTACGCGGCCTCCACTCGAGGACCTTTCCGCCCCAGCGGGCGTCTGTTCCAGTCAATGCCCGAGTCTATTTCTATAAAATATTTTTATTAAAATCTTTGTTCAAGTTAGGTACTTGTCTTCTTACTTACATCGCAATGAGAATAGGTGATCCTATCCTCCCCTTGTCTCGATAGATTGAACCTACGTTAAATTAGTTACACATCAAAGTAAGAGTACCGTTTTCCAATATCCTTACGGAATGCTGAAAGAACCGGCCCGTCTAATTTATTGTTCCCGACATTGCAGGAGTGAACTTAAATGGAATTTAATTCCAACAGAGTTCCCTAGCTCTCATAACTCATCCGAGAAATAAATCGTTACTTTAATTCTATTGTAAAAATGTCACAGAGGAATAGTTAGGAATTTCACTAAGAGCCAAGTTTGAAACAATTAGGACTCGATGAGTTTTTCAACGATTCAATGGTTTTATATTGAAAGAGGCGTAATTAAAGTGTATTGAAAAAAAATAGAACGACGACGTAGTTTTTAAGGTGACGGGTAGGGTACACTGGCGTCGCAAATTTATTTAAATTGTTAGCAACTAAACTGGATATCTTTTTACAAATTTAAAGCTACAGCCTCTCAGAAAACACTTATACTATTTACTTAATACTTATAATTAACTCTTGGCTCTGCTTTTGTACTCAACATTGATTTGTACACTTATGGCGTTCATACAAATTTCGAGTGCAAAAACAAATAAATAAATAGTCCACAATTATTAAATAAATAGTATAAATTTTTGCTTAGGGATTGCCGCTACGAAATTGCTTAAAATAGATCTGGTTATAAGTCGCTAACAATTTTAATCAATTGTTGTCGTTAACTAGGGCCATCCGTCGATTTAAGGTGTAGTTTGCATTCAGAGCAACCCCATTATGCTCGTAATCCGCGAGCCGCTCGGCCGCGAACCGCTCGAGATTCAAAATTTGTTTGTCCGCGACGCGCTAAGTCGCGACGCATGATTTGTAGATTTTTATATTATATTACACACCGATCCAGATAATTAAGAGTAATAAAAGATAATCAAAAAGGAAAAAAATAATTATTATACAAACAAAATCAACGATATTTATTTACTAAATATTCCTATGCAATTCAACCTATTTAATCATATTTAAACAAACAAAATACAAAGTTCAACTCAGACTTACATAATCTATTATTTTAATATCACAATTTTTATCCCAACAGTACTTAAAAAAAGAATCAATAGCGTCGCGACCGAGCGCATCGCGGACAAATAAATGTTGAAAATCGAGCACGTCTCGGCTGAGTGACTTGCGGAATGAAAGCGTAAGGACCCAATTAAGGTGACGGGTATGGCACACTAGCGACGCCAATCGATTTTAATTTTTAGCTACAAAATCGGATTTATTTTAAAACAATTTCGGGGCTACAACCTCTTGGCAAACACTTACACTATTTATTAAATAACCATGCACAAATGTTGGGTCCGTTATTGAACGCGAAAAATTGATTACTGCCAAAAGCGCCCCCTTTAGCGTTAATAAATTTTACGCGTACAAAAACTGACCGAACATTTGTGCATGGTTATTTAATAAATAGTATAATGTTTGCCGAGAGGTTGTAATCCCGAAATTGTTTAAAATAGATCCGGTTTAGTAGCTAAAAAGTAAAATCGACTGGCGTCGCTAGTGTGGCCTACCCGTCACCTTAAAATCCTTACTTATACTAATATTATAAATGTGAAATGAAAAAGAAGGCAAAAGCGACACGCAGCTAGTTACCTTAACGTTCGCCATAGGCTTTCAGATCCCTTGAATTTATTCAATGAGTTAATTAGAAGCTGTACGAGTATATTAATTAAGACGATCCTTTAAAATATTTTAATAAGTTTTGTACCTGCAAATTCGTGGAAGTGGAATACCATCCCGAGGAAATAAAAAGAATTCACGAAAAGAGACCAATTAGAATGTAAATTTTGGCGAAATTACGGAATACAAATACGGACTAGGCTAAATAAGAGGCAGATGTTTGCGGTCCGCGGGTATAAATTGTTTTTGCGAAATAAAATTGCTGGTGCAAAAAAGGAGAGAAAATATTTCAAAACAATGTCACATGGAAACTGTGGATGAAAATTGTGCTTAACCATGGATGGAACCAAAGTTGAAACAGACATCATGAAAAGGGTGCCTGAGCATTTATTTACATCCTGATCTTCTGCATAATTTGACTTCATCGTCAGCCCATTTAAGTCCCCACTGCTGGGGCACGGGCCTCCCTCAATCACATAAGGGGTTATTGCCATACTCACCACGCTTGGCAGACGGGTTGGCGAGAGTTTTGATATAAATGCAGAGTTTTCCTTCTCTGGGCGCTGATGATCATGCCAGCAGCTTTACCTTAGTCGCCTTTTACGACTCCTCGGTAAGAGTGAGGGTGGCCTATTCTACTCTGCCGGGGACCACACGGCCAATAATTTGACTTAATTGCTTATAAATAATAATAAATATATTTTTTTATATCATTGGTGTATCACATAAATAAAATAGGCGCAGTAATGGCAAGTGGAGAAAAATCCTGACCAAATGGTATCCTAGAACCGGGAGATGAAATTCGGGTCGTGCAGTGTATCGATGGGTCGACGAAATCACCACAATCGGGGGGACCACATGGATCCTGATGATGACAGGACAGATGAAAGCGAGCAAGCGGGTTTCCTCTTGGTAAGTGATCACTAACGCCCATGGACATTAGCTATACCATAATCCGGAGCTTCAGGTTTTTTTAATGACAGATTGATTGATGAGTCGCAAGACACAGTAGCGTCTTGCGTTACGTCTATAATTCTGCCATTTGAAAGATTGAGCGGTGTGACGAGCGGATTCTATTTTAATGAGTTTTAACATTACCTAAAACAAAATAAATACATGGATAATACAGAAAAGTAAACAAATGTAAACATACGGACAAAGAAAAAAAAAGTAAGAGGGAGATTCATTCAGAGTTAAACTATCGCCCTGCGTTAAATTGCTTGCTTTCGCGCGCGAACAGTGAGGTGGTTTTTATTTAACGTCGATGTAAAATTACGTTCCCACATGAAAATTAGAATAAATTTTCATCATTAATTCCATCCAAAAGTCCCCTTGATAGTTTTTCCCCAAGCATTAGCATTTCCGCAAGGAGTTCATTTCCCTAAAATTTCCTCAATAACATTATTTTTCCCCAGAATTGCGAAAAAAAACCAATCTACCAGCCATGTCTTAAATATATATTATGTTATCATTTCTCTAAGATTTCAATGTCAAACCACCTGTAATCTTTAAAAAAATTTAGTTGAACAATTACCGTATATATCAAATAGATACTACTTAGATATATCAAAGAGTTACTTCTGCAATGTTGTTCTAATATTGGTGTACTACTTTATAAAAAAAAGAATAATGTTTATGTACTACAAATTAATGCCTGCCTTTCTCATTAATGTAGCGACATGTATTTTTTATGCTACAGGCGACAATCGAGCTAGTTGGCCACCTGATGATACGTAATCAACGCCGCCTATGAATATCCGGGAAGTCAGAGAAATCGCTAATGCTTTGCCGGTCTTTTAAAAAAGAGTACGCTCTTCATTTCATGCATTCGTTGATTGCACGAACTACTTAGTTATTTTAGTTAAAACAAAAGCAAGACTAACATAAAAGGCCAAAGGAAACCCCAAAAGTTTTGTAGGCTAGCGACTTCAAAGTTATGTAGGCCAACGACTTCATTTGGGTCTCTGTGGACGTTGCTTTGCGTTCTGATTGCTTTGAGCTTTGCATAGTTGAACACTGCTGTAATGTTTGTTTGCAAGGCACGGGACAAGTTCGCGCGTAGTGAAGTATCGTACCATACGTACCATATGAGAATATTTTTGTTTTAGTCATTACTACTCGACCACAACGGCTGACCCATTATTCAAAGTCGCTCAGCGGGCTATGGAAAGAGCTATGCTCAAAATTTATCTGCGCGACCGAATCTGGAACGCGGTGATCCGGCAGAGAACCAAGGACATTGACATAGCTCATCAGAAGGAGTCAAAGTGCACTGGCAAATAGAAACCCGCCTTTAGACGACCCGTTTGGAACAATGGTAGTGAACGCTGCCTTTGGTCCAAGGATTGCGAATTTGATCCTCGCACAGTACAAACATCTGTGTTTTATTTATGACAGTTGGCAGACGAGCAGGCGGATCACCTGATGGTAAGCGATTGCCGCCGCCCACGGACTCCCGCGACACCATTGGAGTCACAAGTGCGCTGCCAACCTTTAAACTCCCCTTTCCCCCCCGGATGGCCTCCGGTACCCTCACTCAGGCAGCGAAACAAAGCACAGTGCTGTATCACGCCGGTTTTCTGTGAGACCGTGGTATCACTCCGGTCGAGCTGGCCCATTCATGCCGAAGCGTGGCTCTACCACGGTGAGAACGGTTGTGTGCATGAACATCTCTGTCTGTATTGGTCTGGGTGTTTTCTATGTATTATAAGTATGTATTGTTGTATATGTTTTGACTGACCGGACAGCGCAATTGGTAGTGACCCTGCCTCTTACGCCAAAGGTCGTGGGTTCGATCCCCACCCTGGACAAGCATTCGTGTGATGAACACTTGTGTTTGTTCAGTATCTGGGTGTAATATATGTATTTAGTTATATATTTGTGTTCCTTTGCTGTCTAATATCTGTAACGCAAGTGCTTAAGCTACTTAGTACGGAATCAGGTCAATGTATGAGATGTTGTGAGAATTATTATTATTATTATATTTGTAATCCCGCTGTTGATTCTGATATCCGTAACACAGGTGCTTGAGCTACCTATCTCGGAGTTAGATCAATGTAAGTTTGTGATGTTGTGAAAAATATTTATATATATGAAAAAACAGCAAAGACGCTGCTTCACGCCGGTTTTCTATGCGGCCGGTCATGCTGAAGCGAAGGTTTTCTACGGTCAAACATAAAAGGTTTACATAAAAGGCTTTAAGTCCCAAACGTGACCTACATGGTTACGGACATCATTTAGTCTTTGTGGGTGGACGTTGCTTTGCGATCCAATTGCTTTGAGCTTTGCAATTGAAGACTACCTACAGTGACGTTAGGTTTGTATGGCACAGTAGTATTGATTATTAGGCTATTCACTACAGCTATACCGACAGCTACATCGTAAATAATAAATAAATACATGCTTTATTGCTTACCGAGTTACTTAGACTAACAAAGATTTAGGTACATTTATTACGAAGTAAAATAATCTATATAATTAATTGTCTAATCCATTTGTTGAAATAAGCAGGGGATCCCAAACTAGGCACAGCCTGTATCTTGAGTAACCAGTAACTTATTAATTAACAGAGTTACAGTATCCGTTAAAAAATTAAATAAAGCTTAGGTGTGAAAGTAAATTATAAAAAAGTACCTATTAATGTTTGTAATTTGCTTGTTAGAAGAAATGTCATGTTTTAAATTGTGAATTTAAGATGTTAACCAATATCAGTCGAAATATACTTTAGATATTTCGACTGATATTCGTCTGATTAGACCGTGGGAAAGATCGAAGACGTTGCCAGTGGAGTAAAAGTTAGCTGACAAAAGTCTCCAGAGTTCTTAATTTGCTCCATAGAGTAAGATAATGATAGTCTGGATTCCTTCCCTAATGGTCAAGCAATGATTAATGACCTGATGTCTTGTCGTCAAAAGATATGCCGTCAACTATGATTAAATTTGACGTCAAATTTGACAATGGACCTGTCGCTCTCTGACTTATTTAATGTTCAAGTAGTTCTATGTTTTCTAATTCTGAGAATCTAATTTTCTCGTGACAACTTGCTTGGACTTAATAGAGTCTTAAAACCTGCGATTGATAGAAGAGTGATATCCGCTAAATCCGTAGGTCGATAAAACGTAAAACACCGGCGTTTTATTTAGTGACTGTGACTTTGACTGCCTTCGACTGTTGACTACCTACTTATTCTCAATAAGTTATCTACTTGACATTGGCGAATTTTCTTCGGGTAGAGCCGTTATAAAGAAAACAGAGAATCTAATAATTCCAAAGTAAGAGACGAGTTTGTTGTTTAAAATCTGTGACGTTGGTTTTTTAGTTAAGTAGCTGGAATGCGCCATTGTCACGGAGTAACGGAAGTTATTGTGGGTAAGTTGTTACACTAGCAGACATATCGGTCTACCTTTTGTTTTAATTGTTTTTTTTTTTGTTGACGAGGCGGAGAAATTCCGCCTGTCCAATGGGCGGACGTCGGCTTCAGTGGTCGGGGTCGGCTTATGCACACCTGCCTGCTGGGAAACGGAAGGGTAGTATGAGGATCTCCTCTGGGTTGGGTCTCTGCTAATCAAAGACCGTTTAGAGACCTACCCATTTATACTACCCCGACCTCTTCCGGCTTATCCAGGCTCCGGGGCAGCCCAGGGGCTAAACGGACGAACCCTGAGCTTGGGCATCCTACTGGCTGTGTTACGCAGCGCCAACCAGCGAAAAAAATCCCCACAAAAATGTGGGGATGGGGGGGAGGGGGTGGCGCCCGGAGGCGCCCCACGATGGGGAGGGCCCGCAACAACGTGTCGATAGGACCCTAAAGGTCCAGGACAACACGACTAATGGGGAGACCCGCTGAGGCACTACAGAGTTTTCCTTCTCTGGGTGCTAATGATCATGCCAGCAGCTTTACCTTAGTCGCCTTTTACCGTTTAGCCGTGTGGTCCCCGGGCAGAGTAGATTAGGCTACCCTCACTCTTACCGAGGTGTCGTAACTTTTATTTATTTATTATTTATTTATACTACTTAGTAGAGTAGAGCATCGCACTTTAAAGGTCCCGGGTTCTATCCCCGGGCCATAATTTGTACCTGAGTTTTTCTATTAAGAAATTCTCACTGTTAGCCCGAAGCCAACTTCCAGTTAGCGGTCTTGTACCTCGGAAAACACGTTAAGCCGTTGGTCCGCGCCTGCTCCCTCTTCGGTCGTGTCACACTGCTTTGGAGGACATTATTAGTGACAATGAAACCTAATGATAATTACAAATTAACAAACAGTGCAACCATTATCCATACAGATTCCCAAACGGTTTCCTCTTAATATGTGCATATTGATGATCGTGCTTTCATATCTGATTAGGGGCGTTAACTATGTTTGCTATGTTAACACGTGATATGTGTCCAATCACATTTGTGTTCGTTATTGTTCCCCACTAAATAGTATTGTTGTCTCCTTAGTTATAGCACAAGATCTCACTACTCGATTAGCAATTTGTTTTTTTGATAATACATTTTGAATGAATGGTGAGGAAGTATTAAATGGATTAGGGTTAGTTTACATATAAAAAATGTCAGAATTACCTGTAATTATTTTTTGTATACTTCATTTGGTAATTTAAATGCAGTAGTCACCCGGCAGTAGTGGCATAGCGTGTGTGGTGACGATTTCGAACTGAACTCATGACTGACTGTAAATAATGAACAGAACTTATATTACATAATACATATGTAAGTACTGGCAGCCCTAGTATTGCGGCAAAGTGAGAGCTGGCAAGCATTTTTTTCTTTTTTGTAATTAGGTTAAATTGATTTGAAAATCATTATACCTGCTATGCAATGAATATTATGAAATTAATGATAAAAATTTATTACAGGTTATTGCTCTAATTTGTTATAGGCAACCCAGAGTATTATTACCTTACTCTATGAGGCAACATATCGCCTTAATTCATTGAACGCGTCCTCCACATCCTTTTTAAATAAATGTCATCAATAAACGTACCATCTAGATGGGTGGAGATCAACTACAGTGCGCTTTACACGTATTTTTTTTTGTTTCCGAACCGGTGCGACATTGAAATCTTCAAGAAACGTCGGCAACGCATCTCCACTTCTTCTGTTGTGGTTGATGTCCATGAACGGTGATCATTTACCATTAGGTGACTTGCTTGCTCATTTGCCTCCCTCGTAAAAAAAAGAGATAGGTGCAGAATCGAGCAGTTGGATCTCGGGCTATGAAAGTTTATCAACTGAGCGGAAGCGACATGTTTTGCTTTCATTATTTTGTTTACAAGACAGGGTTCAAGCAACTAAATAAAGCTATAATAAACGTTGGAAGTAAACAAAGTTTAAAGTAAATAAAGTTGCTAGAAGGAGGACAAAATAATATTACTTTTTTTTTAATATACAACAAATTCCACGGACACTGGTTCCGTCCCGTTCTTGTGCTTTTTTTAAAGGGTTACAACATTTGAGAAATTGCTTCGCGATAATTTTCAATAGCTTAAGTTTAGGCAGTCATGCATGATTATTGTTAGTAGGTTGAATTTGAATTTAGTGTAATTGGAAGTAGGGTGTTTTTTATGTAGTTTATGGGCCTCAGAGGGGGAGTTTTGAGGTTTGTGGATATTTCGTTTTGTTTGCAAGCTTATCCCTAACCGCGTCATCACCCCGGTGGATCGCCGGGAATAATATAACTATAATACCCGCTGCCTACATAGCGTGTCAAATACAGGCTACGCACACATAGATTCTTGCATACAGTATTCTCGGGGTGGTTCGGCGTGAAACAGGCTAACGTGTGCGAAAGAGACAGAAATACGATATACGGCCCGAGCGAGTCCCACCTGTTACCTTGTTGAGATGTAGCAAGATTACCGGTTATACCCTCTAATAACAAAAAGGTACTCATATACCGGGTTTAATCATGGACTAGCAAGTTCATGATTATTGCGGAATAACATTACTACTATTTTGACAGTGGGAGAGCCATGCTTCGGCATGAATGGGCCGGTGAAACCACGGCCTCACAGAAAACCGGCGTAAAACTGCACTGTGCTGTGTTCCGCTGCGTGAGTGAGGGTACCGGAGGCCCAATTCGGGGGAAAAGGGGTTTAAAAGTTGACAGTATATTTATGACTCCACTGAATATGGGCGGCGGCAATTGCTCACCATCAGACGATCCGTCTGCTCGTCTGTCACCTATCACATAAAAAAAACTATATTAATATAGCGAGTGCAGAAAAGCAACGTATAGAACTGCTTAGCTGGTAGACTTTAATAGCTTCATGAAAACACAAAGGAATTCCATTGGAATAACAAGCGTTTTTCTGAGAAATCGGGTGGGTTCGATATATTGACATCGATTGGGGTGGGTCATTCGTCAGCGCTCTAGTAAGGGGAAAGGCGACGGAACATTTGAAGGCAGAAAAGAGGTTTTTAGAGTTACGACATTAGAATGTTTCAGAAACGAACCTACGTCTCCTTCACCGTCAGCCCATTTAAGTCCCCACTGATGGGGCACGGACCTCCCTCAATCACAGAGGGGTAGTTGCCATACTCACCACGCTTGGAACACGGGTTGGCGAGGGTTTTGATATAAATGCAGTTTTCCTTCTCTGGCTGCTGATGATCATGCCAGCAGCTTTACCTTAGTCGCCTTTTACGACACCTCGGTAAGAGTGAGGGTGGCCTATTCTAGTCTGCCGGGAACCACACGGCAACAACGTCTCCTTACCATACCATTATTTTTAGCTAGGTAATACTAGTATATATTAGTGTATGGTGTATGATAACGTTTTATTTCTTTTTATTGTGACACAGTATATTGGCTCTCCTCAGCCTGATCGTAAGCAACAGAAGAGCCCACGTTGCAATTACAACGGAAGCGATGTCAGGCATCGCCTAGGTTGGGACTACCATACTGGCCCGCGAGATGCTTCTTCACGCTTCGTTTGAAGGAATCCATATTGTTGGAAGGAGGAAATACATGCGCTGGCAACGAGTTCCATTTCTTGACGGTGGCAGAAATAGGAACTGCAAAGTTTACTTCTGGACACCCGCAACAATAATGGAAGAACATGTACGCTGTCAACCTTTAAACCTCCTTTTTGAATGGGCCTCGGGTACCCTCACTCACTCTGTATTGTAAATTATTCAATTTTCTCCTATAACGTTTAATAATCCGATGGAAAGGCTTATATTACCTGACCGTCAAACTTAATATCAAAAAAATATATATTTCCATAAGCTTGTATCCTATGTTGCCTGATAACAATTAGGTACCTGCCATCACAGCCTCACCAGGACTGCCTCGATGGTGCAGGTTAGTGGGTCGCATTTTAGATCGCACACATGTGTGTGTGTTTTGCGCAAGAGATCCCGGGTTCGATCCTGGAGTCGGGCAAAAATTTGTACCTAAGTTTCGGTAAAAATTTCTTAGTGTCAGCCCGGAGTCTGGAAGTCGGCGGTCATGTACCCCCGTGCCTCGGAAAGCACGTCAAGCTTTTCGTCCTGCTCCCAATATTTCTCCGGTCGTGTCACGCTGGCGTCCCATCGGAATGTGAGGGTAAGGGAATAGAGAGTGCTCTTATTGTGCACACACTTGAGCACTATAATATATCCTGCTTATGTAGCTGATTATTGGGATCGGTTGAAGGATATAAAACCTACCATCGAAATCAGCTAACATGGTTTAATGTTACTGCTAAATCCAAAACATTTCTTCGATATATCTGGGTAAAAATAATACGGGCTAAACCCTCTAACGTAGAGGCGTAAAAAGCATTTTACGAGTATATAGTCGTAAAAAAGAAATGGTTTGGAACGATTAATAGAAGTGTTGGCTAAAAATATGCTAATGTTTCCTGATTCAGCCTGTGAAAGATTTCCTTGTTTATTTTTATTGCTGGGAGATCGCTTCTGTAATGGAAATTAAGACATCACTAAACAAGGGTAAATGAGGCATTAACGGATTAAAAGGAGAGTTAGAAGTTTTGAAGGCGTTAAGCACAGATGTAGGGTTTACTTATCAAGAAGCTCAAAGTAAAAACTACCATCCGGCTACAGTTGATAATTCTGTAGCTCTCTTTAACTTGGGTTTTCGTTAAAAAGTAGTCATATACACAGTTAAATGTTATAATTTTAGTTGGTTTACAATCTTCTCCTCTTTCAAATGAAATTCTACTTAATATGACAACCGGCAGAAGCAAACAATCACATTTTACAGAAAGTATTAATATATTATTCTAAGTATGAGACATAAAAATATCAAAGGATATTTTTGAAAAATATATGACTTTAATCTTTCTGCCTTGCCCATTTTAGATTGATAAAAAATGCTGTATAGCATTAAGTGCGCCATTCATATTATTCATCCGAACATTATGTAGTTACAAATCATTTACATACAATACAAATACAAATCTTTATTTCCAGATATTTTGTTACAATATGCTTAAAACTACACTTAAAAGCTAAATTATTAAAACTAAGAAATTGTAACAATACAGGAGATAGATACATATTATTGTATTTTCATTCATCATTATTCAGACCATATAATAATAATAAATAATAATAATAGTAAATATTTCACAACATCACATACATTGATCTGACTCCGAGATCAGAATCAACAGTGTGATTACAAATGTATACATATAATACTTTTCTTTTGTAAATACATACTTATAATACATAGGAAACACCCATAGGAGAGCACTTGGGGCTCCTCTGGTGTCGCAGATGTCCATTTGCGGCGACAATCGCTTACCATCAAGTGATCAGTCTGCTCGTCTGCCACCTATGACATAAAAAAAAACCGCGACATAAAGTAGGTACTGTATTTTGAAAATTAGTATAAAAAATAAGTCCATAGAAACTTAAGTTTTCAACTCGTGCCTACTGATGGAAGCCTAATTAACACGTAACCATGACCGAATTATTACTGAAACTCGAAGCACAGCGTTTCCACCGCTGGCAGCTCTGATGAATGAGTGAACGGTGAGTCAGCTTCCGCTGATGTATGCTCGCCGGCGCAAATCCTTGTTTGTGGATTTAGAGTGGAGGTTTTCAAACTTTTTGAGTGCTTGTGTAATATAAAAAAAGCCATTTTGAATATAAAAAAAGAACTAAGTTTAAAATTAAAATTAATGTGAAGGTAAAATTATACATTTTTTTTGTGATAAGTGGAAGACAACAAGATGGATCACCTGATGAAAAGAATTTCAAGTGCTCTACTAGCCATTATGCTCCCATGCCCTCAAATTGGGCTTCCATTACCCTCGCTCATTCGGTGAAACACAACACCGGCGACGGAGATGCGACTAAACTGGTGTTGCAAGTGTCCTTGGGCTGCTGTTATCGCTTACCACCAGGTGATTCGTCTGCTCGTCTGTACCCTATCTCTTAAAGATATATTACGCCCACTGGGGGCAGGCATGATCAGCATTGTTGAGATAGTATGCACGTCACCCTGAAAATTGCATCATCACACTCCTTAGTGACAGAGTAGCTGGCAAAATTAATCATTTTACAAGGAAATTTAATTCAATCATTAATTTGATATAGTTAGTAGACTAGTGTTTTATTTTTAACATAAAACCTGTTTCGCATTCTCGTACCTAAATGTGAGTATGGATTAAGTTTGTACACAAAAACCAAATAAGTATTGACTTAAAACCTTTGAATGCATCAGTCGGCAGGTTTTGTACGTTTTTTTTATTATCTTAATTACATACATACTCTAGGTCCGTGCCTTTTTTGCTAGTTACATAGTTTGCTTGCTGATTTCAAATTATAAATAATGTTGCTCCGCGCACAAAAAAATGTTTTCTTAAATAAATTTCTATGAGATAGGGGGCAGACCAACAGACGGATCACATTTAACGATATACCGTCACGAGTCTAAGCTTTTGCACGTTAATATTTATCTCATTTTAAGCAACTCTTTTTTTTTTTAAGATAACCAACAGCATTACATGTTGTATAAACATTGTTTTTAAGTTACAAAGAGTAAAGCTAATAACAGGTTTCCCTTATTTATACAATTAATAAAAGTACCTAAGTATAATATGTTTAATAGAATAGCCTAAACAATGCGTTTACCCATAAGCTGGAACATGCCTAATCATGCAGAATTCTTGGAATTTCCAGATATAAAGAGATAAATTAATCATTGGAAAACAAGATAATTTAGAAAGTAGTTAAACGACAAAGCATTTATCATCGGTTAAGAGTGTTTGTGAGTTCTACTTTGTAATATAATATATATTATGTGTCTGTGTTGTGTGCGTGTGTGATGCGGGCGACGCAGGAATGATCTGTGTGGAGATCATTGGGGGAGGCCTATGTCCAGCTATTGGCTGAAATTATGATGATGATGATGAATAACCTAGCTGTGTAGCTGTCTGTACCTGTCGACTACTAATGGAGAATTTTAATCTACGCCAAGCTGTCAATCATTCTTATATCTCTCAGGTGCCTAAAACCACTTAAGGTAGAGATTCAAGCGGCAGGACTAAAACATTCCGCGTGGGCTGAATACAAAGGTTTAGAATTAGTTTCTAGAGGTTTTAGTGAACATTTTAGTGAACAAATTTAGTGTTTATTGGTGCAGTGAAGTGCCGCGATGTAATACTATTAATAAGAATCATTGAATTGCATTGATTTTAACACTGCTATTATGTTTCGAGTGAGATGACACGTGACAACTTACTTGGACCTAATAGAGTCTTAAACCCGCGATTGTGTTAAGAGTAGTATTGGCAGAATCCGTAGGACGAAAACACAAGACAGCGGCGTTTTATTAAGTGTCTGTGACTTTGACTGACTTCGACTGTTGACTACCCACTTATTCTCAACTTATTGAGATATACTTATACTTATTGAGACACTTGACATTGGCAAGATATCTTTGGGTAGAGTATATCATATAAAAAAAAAACTTACGGTGTTACAATAAACCTTAACAAAACGAAAGAGAGCCCTGTGTGTTTGATAGATCGCTTCAGCAGGAACATTTTGCTTGAGCGCCTCCTAATTTCACCCTTTTTGCACGAATTCTGAAGAAAACTTTCCCTTTTAGGGGTCTCTATTTCACTAAATACTCTACCGGTATTATTCAGGGAGAAACAGGAAAGTAGGTACGTTTGAATTGCAGAACGGCCCTCTAATTGTAAACTCATTTCTTGCGATTCTTGATTGATTAGATCACTTGCAAGAATTGAGTTGGTTTTTACTCATTTCTCACTTGACGAAAGAAGTGCCCAGGCACGGAACCTTCCAGATGCAAGATCGTACTTGCCCGCCTTTTTATAAGGTGTTACAGTTCTTTAGTTCTTAGTATCCCTGTCAGTTACTTGATAGATGGCTGTGTCGAATGGGCGTATTAATCATTCTAATATTTGTAAGTGACTCTTACCCTAATTTCCCATGAACGGATTGAGAATCCGTAGAATCATTAGTCGTTAAAATAGGTCAAGTTTGGTTTTTTGTGGGCATTGTCATCGATAGATAGATAGATATTCTGTGTTGCACAAAAATAAAATACAAGCATGATACAACATTAGCAACAGACAGTACAATAAGGCGGTCTTATCGCTTGTATCGATATGGAATTAATGTACCAAGTGGGGCTGTTCAAAGTTACCCCTTTTTCTGTTATTTTGTTTTAACAAACAAGCGTGCGGCTCGACTGATGGTAAGCGACTGCGGCAGCCTATGGATGTCTGCAACTCCAGAGGACTTGCTTACTTGTAATTTATTAACTAACCGTTTATTAGTCTACCACCTATCAACTTATTGCCCTCACTCACGCAGCGAATACATAGTACAGCTTCGCGGAGATTTTCTGTGAGGTTTTCCAGTTGTATGTGATATATTATCTACCGTCTGCCACGAGCCTTTACGTGCATCTTTCAAGTTCAGTTTTGTAGAAACCAAAAAAATACTACTTGATTTAGTCACTAACCTACCAGAAATGAAACGCGGAGGAGCTGAGCGGCAGCAATCGCTTCCCATCAGGTGATCCATCTGCTCGTCTGCCACATATCACATAAAAATATAATGTTGTAGGTATTTAACGTTCCCTCAAAATTATTAAATCCCTTTAATATTGTGTCGTCCTTGTGTATGTTTTGTTCTGTCTTGGTTTTAGATGGTGTTTGGTGTAAGACCCAATTAAAATAAATATGCAAAGGATTTAAACTCGCCACACCGGTCAATAACCATAAAAATAACGTGTCTCTCTAATCAATCGACACGTGCAGAGTTATTATGTGTTCGCCACGGGCAATACCAGTAGCAACCACTAATATATATATATATAAAAAAATGCTAATCTAACTTAACCTCTTTGCACACCTAAAACTACTAAATGCCTATCAAAATCATAGTTTGACGTAAAATTACTATTTTTACTATGCAAATAGGTATTTTAAGATAGAGGTTGGTTTAATATATTCATAATCAAATTAAAGTGACGTTGTAAAGCTATAAAAAAAAAGTGGTGAACAAGCACTCCCGCGTTTACATTGCTGACCTTAGGAGCATTACTGGTAGTGACTGGATGAGGAAAGTCAGAGGGAAAAAATGTAGCGTAGCTTAAAAGAGGGTATATAGGTTTGAAATTTGAAAAAAGAAAATGTCGTTACTCGTATATGCATTTAATGAGAAGAGGGGAAGAGCATGTAACCACACTTTGATTGTATAAAGTAACGAAAAGAGTGAATAAGAATAAGAATAAGAATAATTTTATTTGCTTAAAATATGGTATACATGGGTTGTTCAAGTGATAAGTATGAATGAAAGTGGGTGGAGGAACAGAGGTCGGCCGGAAAAAAATAGATAGATTGAGTGAAGAACGACAAGATGGAAAAAGGGGTGGATGGTTCAATGATGAATGACAGGGACGTGTGGAAGACAAAGGCACACCGCGCCAACCCAGTTCCTGATAACCTGGTAAAAGGGAAGGAGGATATTGATTGCAAAAAAAATCTTTATTCAAATATCATGTATACGAACTCGCCTCGAAACGCTTTAAGTGCGCAGATCCTACACAAAATGTATAAAAAATTTCTGAGTGGCTGCCAGCTGGCAGCTCAATGTGCCGTTGACTAAGGTCTGGGTAACAAAAGCTAACCTTTCGTCCCACTTTACATAGCCGCACTCATTTGTTTTGGCAAATCACGACCACAAACCTAAAAAAAGGTTCTTTAGGTCTAAAGGTACTGTTACCCATGCTTAATTTCATGCTTTAAGCATGGTAATTTGAGCTAGTGCTACTAAAGTAGCATGTCTGGAATGTTTTTTTTTTATATATGAGAGGTGGCAGACGAGCAGACGGATCACCTGATGGTAAGCAATTCCGCCGCCCATGGACACCTACAGCACCAGTGGATTTTCAAGTGCGCTGCCAACCTTTTCCCCTTCCCCCCTATTGGGCCTCCGGTAACCTTACTCACACGGCGAAACACAGCGCAGGCGCTGTTTCATGCCGGTCTTCTGTGAGGCAGTAGTATCACTCCGGTCGAGCCGGCCCATTCTTGCCTAAGCGTGGCTCTAACAACAAAAACTGACTAAAAGCATGCTAATTTATTTTAAGTACACTCAAAAATCGCACGCTGGTCTTTCTGAGCATGCTACCTGTAGTGCGAGTGGAAGGGATGTGGCGGAATGCTTTAATACGAGTAAACAGGTTTGCTTATTTTCAAGCACGCAATTAGATGGCTAATAGCATGCTTATTGATAGCAAATGTGGATAGTTCATTGAGCATGCTCATATTTGGCATGCTTTTTAATCATGCAACAAATGATCATGTTGAACCGTAGCTTAAGGTTGGTAGGCCTACATTTGTAAATATTAAAGGGACACCTCGCCAAATTTCTTTTCACAATCTGTGACACATCTCCGATATTCCGCTAGGGCTCATTCGTTTTCCACTTGGAATTATTTTTTACAGTGTATTATTGGAATTTGAAAATAATGGCTTTTTCTTTGTGAAGTTCAATAAAATAAAATTTTCAGCTTAATTATTAACACCTTATCTTGCAATCATCATCTTTGCGTGTTTTTTCTCAAAAACAGTTGTTTTAGAGCCCAGGGTTCTGCTTTCTTGCTATGCTTCCTCCACATTGCACGGTTTGGCCAAAGGCTTTAAAAATACAACTGGTACTTAAACACCTAATTATGACCGTGGGAGAGCCACGCTTCGGCATAAATGGGCCGGCTCGACCTGTAAGGACGTGGTATCCCACGTCCTCACAGAAATCGGCGTAAAGCAGCACTGAGATGTGTCTCGCTGCGTGAGTGAGGGTACCGGGAGCCCGATCCGGGAAAAAGGGGGGTTTAAAGTTTGTCAGTGCACTTGTGACTCCACTGATGTCGCGGGTGTCCATGGGCGGTGGCAATCGCTTACCATCAGGTGATCCGTCTGCTCGTCTTCCACCTATCACATAAAAAATATACTTGAATGGTTGTTTCTGACAGTCTGTTTAGTGCAAAAAAAAAGTTTTTTTTGTTTATTTATCATTAAATCGATTATTTTACTTCATCATCATCATCGTCAGCCCATTTAAGTCCCCACTGCTGGGGCACGGGCCTCCCTCAATCACATGAGGGGTAATTGCCATACTCACCACGCTTGGCTGACGGGTTGGCGAGGGTTTTGGTATAAATGCAGAGTTTTCCTTCTCTGGGTGCTGATGATCATGCCAGCAGCTTTACCTTAGTCGCCTCTTACGACACCTCGGTAAGAGTGAGGGTGGCCTATTCTACTCTGCCGGGGACCACACGGCTCATTTTATTAACTATATCATGTTGTAAGTTCCTTTAAGTACAAAGAAAACTGTTAGTATTAAGGCCCACCCATTATAATCCACTTTTCCCACAATAATAAGTGAATGATAATACTTTCCATTTAAAGAGAACATTTATTATACCAAACATTTCATGTCTTACACTCAAAGCAAAATGCACTTACATAACTGTGCGACTGATGATTTAAATTTACAATGTTGAAGACAGATATTAATCTACTTGCCAGACATGTTCAGACGACTAAATACATCTACAATGAATCTAATTAGATTTCAAGTCTCAGTTTCAGCTGTATGTTACTAATAATTACGAACAGTTCTAATTATATTTGAGGTAATTAATACGTTAAACATTTTGCTGTAATAAATTAATAATCTTCTTCGCAAACGCGTAACATCAAATATTTACCTCATCGACTCTTTCCATCAGGTGGAATTATGGTCAAGCGTTAGCCGTGTGGTCCCGGCAGAGTAGAATAGGCCACCCTCACTCTTACCGAGGTGTCGTAAAAGGCGACTAAGGTAAAGCTGCTGGCATGATCATCAGCGCCCAGAGAAGGAAAACTCTGTATTTATATCTAAACCCTCGCCAACCCGTCTGCCAAGTGTGGTGAGTATGGCAATTACACCTCATGTGATTGAGGGAGGCCCGTGCCCCAGCAGTGGGGACTTAAATGGGCTGACGATGACGATGATGATGTTAGCCTATCACCATCATCATAGTACCTACTGCTGAGTATAGGCCTCCTTTTCTTTACGCCAATGTACCAGGTCTTGAGCCGCTTGGATTCTAGTCCCTACGATTTTAGTGATGTCATCGACCCGTCGTGACACTGGACGACCTGGATTTCGTCTGCCGGTTCTAGGATACCATCCAGTCAGGATTTTACTCCACCTGCCATCACCGCGCCTAGATAAGTGTCCTGCCCAATTCCACTTTAGTTCCATCACTTTTGATCCGACGTCTTGGACTTTAGTCCTGCGACAGATTTCAGAGTTCCGGATTCGATCTTAGAGCCTGATGCCCAGCATTTTAAACATTGACTGAACGGATGGCGCAATTGGTAGTAACCCTGCCTCTTACGCCAAAGGTCGTGGGTTCGATCCCCACCCTGGACAAACATTCGTGCGATGAACACTTGTGTTTGTTCAATTCTGGGTGTAATATATGTATTTAAGTATATATTTGTGTTCCTCTGTTGCCTGATATCCGTAACACAAGTGCTTAAGCTATTTATTCAACGTATGAGATGTTGTGAGAATTATTATTAATATTATTTTTCTCTCCATGGCTTTCTGTGCAACTCTAATTTTGTGCGTTATAGTTAATTAAAAATAATAACTGACTAGTGCTACGCCCTCACTTCGTTTCGGGATATTAGTTCCACTTTATATCAATAGATGGCGCTATGTGTCGATTACATCGCGCTAGCGTTTCGTGTATTCGTATAAGCGTTGCCGCTGTCTGTAGGACTTACCTTTTAACAAATACGAGTTTTATAGCTAGATATAGATAATATTTTATCTATATCTAGCTTTAAAACTATTTAAATTATATTATATTTTATTAAAAATCCTCTATTTTTCTGTCTGATGAGACATGCAAAAAATCCTCCATTTTTCCGTCTGATCAGACAGAATAATAGAAGATTTTTTTGTAATTATGTACCAAGAAGAAAATTGAATTCGATATAAGTTGACTTGTACCACTTTTCACAGGAAGCACAGAATTATTCCTCTTTCATATATATATATTTTTAAATAATTATAAAAAATATTCCTACTTCCTACTAAAAACTAATGTACTACATTGCGGTTTTTTATGACCACACACAGACCACAATTTAAAATTGCGATGTTCGCGCAGCAATGAATACGAAACGAACAGTACTAGTGGCTTCGACAATCTTCGGCTTCTTGTTTGCGGATTACCTATAAGCGTTTATATATAGTAAATATAGATGGATAGAGTTCAATCACTTGTCAAAATTTAATATCAGTGTTCTATGTACAAAATCGCAAGTTTGTAATTAATTTGAGCATGTTGAAAATCAACGACAACCTTAACAATATCTGATGTCTTAATATCCGGACGACGACGCTTTGATAATAATACTTATGGCCGCTGTAATCTGTAGTTTACGATATTGTTAGCAATTTCAACGTATTAATGAGTGGTTTTGATCGCGGCAATTTATTCTGGAGTGGTTTAGGGTTGGGTAAAAAAATTAAATGATATCGATAAAGAGAG
This sequence comes from Marasmia exigua, assembly GCA_019059595.1. Taxonomy (NCBI): domain Eukaryota; kingdom Metazoa; phylum Arthropoda; class Insecta; order Lepidoptera; family Crambidae; genus Marasmia; species Marasmia exigua. The sequence goes on along the minus strand of CM032482.1, from coordinate 10,431,833 downwards.
ATCTCCGTTTTTATCGGAGAAATATGTCTCTGGCCTCGCTAAATGTAGGCTTCCGTAGATGTCCATGATGAATGTGACCGTCTATGGACTTGTTTTAGCGTGTTTTTTTTATGATTTAGGTGGCAGACGAGCCGACGGATCACCTGAAGGTAAGTGATTACCGCCGCCAATGGATACCTGCAACACCAGTGGTGTCACAAATGCGCTGCTTACCTTTTAACCCCCCTTCTCATGGATTGGGCCTCCGGTACCCTCACTCACGCATCGAAACACAGCGCATGCACTGCTTCACGCCGGTTTTTTTGTGATGACGTATTACTCCGATCGAGCTGGCCCATTCGTGCCGAAGTGTGGCTCTCCTCTCAATGTGTTATAGAAATAGTAAAAAAGGCGCAACCTTTATAAGCTAAAGAAATATTGCTTGTAACGTAAAAACGTAAAGCCTATCTAGCCGTAATATTTGTCTTTTTGAGCCACTGTCATTATTTTTATGACCTCCAAAATCAACCTTAGTGGGCCGAGAGTGAGAACACTTGACTATTACTAAAATTGCTGAAATCATTTTTATAATTATGTACCTACATCATATGGGTGTAAATTATTTCCACCCGATCTTTTTACAAATCACGGTCTTATGGTCTACATTGTATGTAATATCCATTAATTATCGATATGAGGTGCCTGATATAATTTCTGACACTTAAATTGAGGTTTTGAGTTCAAGGATTGAGCCTGGGTATTCTAGTCAGAATTGTGTTAAGGGTCGCTAGATATAATCGATCATCATTCCTGCTGTCGAGTCATCCGGGTCTCAACTCAATAATTTGTATTTTTCGTATATAACGGTAATTTGTCATCGTGTTATCGGAGTCATCAATCTTCATTCCTATTCTATCATTTTCGCAGTTATTCCAAGTAGTCCCCTCTAGCACCAGGGGTAACACCTGAGATTTTTTCACAGTCGATTTCGACTTTGTACAAAAAATAAATATTACATAAAACTTTACAAAGTAGACCTAACTTGGGCTCCAAAGCAACATCTTTGGACACGAACGGAAAAGACACCCCAAAATAAGATGGGGCCGCTATTGAATTGATTTCATCGATAAGTCTACGACGTTCCTCATCACTACTTGAAGTAATGTTTATTAGTGGTGTCGGTGATTGTGACTATCTCGAATAGGGTGATCACCCCCAGTAGGCGTGTGCTCACGCGAGCTAATTGTACTCTGGATCACGCCCCAACCGCTCGTTATCGGTTTGACGTGGTTTCATTCGCTATTTAACTCACTTGACATGAGAACTGCATCTTTACCACGTTTCGGCATGATTGAGCCGGCTCCACCGGAGTGATACCACTGCCTCACAAAACACCGGCGTGAAGCATCACTGTGCTGTGTTTAGCTGCGTGAGTGATGGTATCGGAGGCCCAATCAAGAAAAAAGTGGGGAAAGAGGCATTTAAATGTTTGCAGCGCACTTGTGACTCCACTGGTGTCGCGGGTGTACATGGGCGGCGGTAATCCCTTACCATCGGGTGATCCGTCTGCTTGTCTGCCTCTTTATGTGATAAAAAACCGGGAATTATACGCTGAGGATTATCGGAAGTGTGTACGTGAAAGGTAACACTAAAGTTAAAAGTACACAAGTATTCATATCAGTAAATAAATAAATATTTCACAACATCACATACATTGGGTTTGTTCAGTGTCTGGGTGTAATATATGTATTTAAGTAGATATTTGTGTTCCTCTGTTGTCTGATATCTGTAATACAATTGCTTAAGCTACTTAGTACGGAATCAGGTCAACGTATGAGATGTTGTGAGAATTATTATTATTATTATTATTGATCCGACTCCGAGATAGCTAAAGTAAGAGTAAAATTTTTATTTGTATAGGCTTGTACACAGCTCTAACAAATCGTTATATATTAAAGAAATTCTTCTGTATCTTATAGTGTAATTCCCGGCTGCCCAGGGTACGCTTAGACCATGATTCAGCATTGGGGGTCTGGTAATTACAATGAAGCGAATGGCGTTTGACCTTCGCAACCCTTTAGCAGGGGAACCAGGCCAACTGAATCATGGTTACACGTTTTAGAAACGTTCCGAAACGTGCAGGTTTCCTCACGATGTTTTCCCTCACCGCCGAGCAGATGGTAATGGTAGAAATACGCACATAGATTTGAAAAAACCATTGGTGCATGCTCGGATTCAAACTTCGACCTGCCTGGAAGGCGCGTTCGTATCCATTGAGATACCATCGCTCTTCATATTAAAGATATTTCATATTAAAGAAATCTTTATAACAATTATTTAGGTAGGTATGTACAAGATACATGTAAAAAGTAAAGTATCAGCCTATATACTGTCCCACTGCAGGGAAAAGGCCTCCATTATAGAAATCAAGTCATCACTACTATAATGGGAATAGGTTTAATCACCACGCTTGCCAAATGCGGATTGGTGATCACAAACCCAAGCTGTGTTCGAATAATTCGAAACATACTTATTTCTCGATCTGAGAGTCGAACCCAGGACCCTGAGATCACGGACCGGTATTTAAACCACTAGACCAACAGGGCGTTTATATACATTTAATTAAATATGTAATACTAAAAAAGTAATAAAAATAATGCGATTCTACCAACGGAATCGGAAAGTTGATTTGAAATGTTGACAAGCACCTGTATTACCAATAATTATCAAAACAAACAGCGGAATTACAAATATATACATTCGCAGTATATACATATTTTTCTTTTAAAATGTTTGTCCAAACTGGAAATCGAATTCATAACCCTTGGAGCGTAAAGCGGGGTCATTAGGTATACGGGGGTCGCGTGGAGTTACCGTAATTGGACTTTGACTCGTCCTTATATTTGAGACACAAGTGTTATTTTGCACTGCGACGTACCCACTCGAGCTAACGCCGTCTGTACCTAACGTGCGATTGAATCAATCTCATAGTTACTAATATACTCGTTCTACTCGTAATAGTAAAGCTGCAGAACCGAACAAATTGCATATTTGCGAAGCACTCAGTCCCATCGCGGAATCGTCCCGGGCCGCATCCCACCACTCGACGACGAATAGGGCTAACACTATCAAAGTAAATAAATAATAAATATTCAAGCGTAAAAGTTTTAAAAACAAACCGACAAGGTTTTTGACCTCCCTACAGATGTATTGAGCATTATTGTAAAAGTAAAAAGTAAAGAATCATGATTATTGTATTTGAAGAAAAAAAAGAAAAAAAAATATGTGCAACTTGAATTTATTCGGCCTCGAGTTTTTACTTATTTATTTTGCTCTAATTGTCTTTCAACTAATTGCCGTCCACTGCTGAATGTATGCCTTCTCAAAAAACGCCAACTCCGGTCTTGCACAATTACCCTATCCAATGCGCCAACTGACAGTCCATCATGCTAGAAGGAATCCAGTTACTACGTATTCGCACGTGTATTGAAGTAGTCGGCTACTTCAATTCAGTAGCTAAAAATAACAAAATAAAGACATTTAATTTATGTCTTTGTTATGATCATGTATATAAAAGTCACTCGACGACTGCCTTGTATTCACTTTTACTCGTATTATAATATGAATTATAGATAATTAGTGGTCTTAATCTAAATAGCAATAAGTGTAATGGTAGGTGTTTCTTATATGTTTTATAGGCCAAGCTAAAACACTGTGCCTATCGAAATAGATAATGTTTTTTAATTCAAAATGCAAAAATCTCATTTTCGCTTCCGACTCAAAAATACACAAGTAAAAGTGTGATGGCTATATGTACCGCGGCAACTCCTACTCGTACAAATGCATGACGTCCATTTAGCGGTCGATATAATAAGGAACCCTCGCCAACCCGTCTGCCAAGCGTGGTGAGTATGGCAATTACCCCTCATGTGATTGAGAGAGGCCCGTGCCCTAGCAGTGGGGACTTAAATGGGCTGACGATGACGATGATAATAAGGAACGTACTTCAAGTACGCACTTAAAACCGGCGTGAAGCAGCACTGTGCTGTGTTTCGTGGGTGAGGGTACCGGAGGTCCAACTTATGACTCCACTAGTGTCCCACGGCAATTGCTTACTATTAGGTGATCCGTCTGCCACCTATCCCGTAAAAAAAGTCAGCATTTTGTTTCTTCTTGAAAAGATGGCTCTTATACAACATAAGTGCTACAAAGGTAAGTGGCAACCCTACAGACTCTTGTTCCAAGTGGTCATTATAAATCAAGAATCGGCTTCACTGTTCGTAACTTCACAAAGTTTCCTTGTACAACGAATAAGCAAACAATAAGTACTATTATTGCTTTTGAAGCATCATCTCGCAAGAAGGCTCAATATAATTCTAAACATTAATATCCTCCAACCGATTACGGACACGGCAGCCCATCTCAACGATCAACCACTCACGCAGGATATATTATAGTGCTCATGTGTGTGCGCTAACACAAGTGCGCTCTCCATTCCCTTACCCTCATATTTCGATGAGACACTACTGTGACATGACCAGAGAGGGATCGGGCGTAAGACCAACAGTTTAACGTGCTTTTCGAGGCACGGGGGTGCAAGACCGCCAACTTCCAGACTCTGGGCTGACACTATGAATTTCTTTCTTAAAACTTAGGTACAAATTTTTGTACCTAAGTTGTAAGTTTGGGGATCGAACCCGGGACCGCTTGCACAGCCATCGCTTTAAAGTGCGACCCACTAACCACTGCGCCATCGAGGCAGTTAAATAAATTCGTACAACCTGACCCCAAGTAGCACTTGTCCAATGAAGGTAACAAAAATAAAACTATTTAAGCATTAAGTACAAGGCACAAAATGAAAATTGTATTATTTTGCGGTGCTTTTTCGGAAGGTTTTTTTTTTGGTCTATAGGCTAATGCTTGACCACAAAGCGACGATGAAGTCTAGGATGAGACGCCCAAAATATTATAAAATAATATCATCTTACCCATTCAACCACGGTGGCTGATCTCAACGATTAGCTAAATTATGAAGGATATATTGAGGTGCTCAAGTGTACAAAATATATTTGTTATCTATATATATATAAAAGGAGAACCTGAGTGACTAAGGTATTAAGTGACTAGGAATGCACCCACAGCCCAAACTACTGACCCTAGAAACTTGAAATTTGGAACGGGGGTTCCTTTAATAGTGATAATGAGCACTAAGAAGGGATTTTTGAAAATCAACCCTTAAGGGGGTAAAAAGGTGGTTACAAATTTGTATGAAAGTCCTCCATCTATGATGTTAGAAATGTGAAAATTTGTGTTGTTTCTAATAACTTGAAATAGAAAAAATATTCCAAAATCAAAATAGGTAAAAAAGGGGGTGAAATGCAATATGGGGATTTGCTAATTAGTGAAGTAAGAAATTTAAAAATGATGTTTGGGCACGGGTTTTGAATAAAAAGTGACTTTTGAACTTTCAACCCCTAAGGGGCAGTTGCGTGGGTTTGAAGTTTGAATGAAGACTATTGTAGTTAAGACTAAAACTACGTGAGTAACGCCGCAGGCGCAGTCTAGTATGCTTATAAAGAAACGTATGAAAGAAATTTATGGTAAAGCTGCAAGTTGTATGATATGACAATGTTATACCGTAGATTTAAACTCAAATGTACGAGTATAAATAAAGATTGATCAATTCGGGCCTTAGTTTACTTAGGTGATGACCGTGACCGTTGACCGTGGGAGAGCCATACTTCGGCATGAATGGGCCGGCTCGACCGGAGTGATACGACGGCCTCATAGGAAACCGGCGTGAATCAGCACTGTGCTGTGTTTCACTGCGTGAGTGTGGATACCGGAGGCCTCATCCAGGGAAGGGGGGTTTAAAGGTTGGCAGCGCACTTGTGACTCCACTAGTGACGTGGGTGTATAGGCACCACCCATAGGGGTTACCATCAGGTAGCACCATAAGGTTGGCTTACTGAATCACAATACTGAGGCGTTAGATGCCAAGTAATATTATTATCTAACTTCGTCCTGCCCAGGCAACTGATACAATAGAATATCAATTGGTTTTGATCAGCGCTATGGCTCAGGCCATAGCTGAATGCTGAGTAGGGACCGTTTCGGCACTTAGCTTTTAAGATATTTCCTCTGTAAATGTCCATGTTAAGTGTCGAATAAATGATTTCTTATCTTCTTATCTTATCTTTTGGCTTTAAAATATAGACTAATGCCTAAATTGTACATTGTATCTCTGTGTCCCCAGCTTATAAGTTTTTTTTGTTGTGCAATAAAGGGTCCCTACTTCTTTATCGCGGAGTCAGATCAAAGTATGTGATGTAGTGAAATATTTTTTTTTTATTAACTGCAGGTGCGAGAGGTAACCCTACTCGTCGGGCAGCCCCAAGTGGTCGTTATAAATCAACGATCGCATCACCGGTTGTTTGTGTTCCGGTCCGACATTTTGCACCATTCGGGGCAGTTTCTCTTCATTTGCTACTTTGCTGGGCACTTGCGCACGAGAGTACTTGGTTTGAGACAAAGTTTAGGGAAGAGGGTTCGGATAGGCAAATGCACATGGATGTACAGTCAAAGAACGAAAAGGTTCTTCAGTTTTCACATTGATTCGTTTGATATGCTATGAGCACTTATTCATCGTCAGCCCATTTAAGTCCCCACTGCTGGGGCACGGGCCTCCCTCAATCACATGAGGGGTAATTGCCATACTCACCACGCTTGGCAGACGGGTTGGCGAGGGTTTTGATATAAATGCAGAGTTTTCCTTCTCTGGGTGCTGATGATCATGCCAGCAGCTTTACCTTAGTCGCCTTTTACGACACCTCGGTAAGAGTGAGGGTGGCCTATTCTACTCTGCCGGAGACAACACGGCGTACTTATTACCTTTCGTAAATTTGTCAGAGTAATACCTGTTGCACAGAAAACTATGCAGAACTGTTAGATCAGAAAGTTCAGATTTCTTGCAACATTGTTTCCTTTGTATGTAAAGAAATTATAAAGAACGTTGTCAGATCTTTAGTAAAACGGTATGTTGGTATAACTAATTATTTCTGTGCAAGCGAAAATTTACTTTAAGGTGACAAAACTTTTTTTTCTCTGTACCGTACGTACAGTTCATGTTGACCAAACTCAACTGTGTTAACAATTTTGCAGGAAGTGCGATTTGAAGTTAGTTTAGCGCTGATAGTGACCTTGTCACACGCTCCAATGAGACGTATATTCGATTCTTAGTCGGACCAAATATTCGTGTGGAACACTAGTATTTTTTACAATATCTAGGTGTTAAAATATATATGGTAAAACCTTTACCAGGCAACTGGACATCTTTTTTTATAATATGGCTCTCTTATTGAGAATAAATGGGAAGTCAACAGTTGAAGTCCGTCAAAGTCACAATCACTCAATAAAACGCCGGTATTTTGCGTTTAATCGGCCTACGGATTCTGCCGCTACCACTGTAAACAGAATCGCGGGTTTTAAGACTTTATTAGGTTCAAACAAGTTTTCAGTGACAAATGCTATCATGTGACACACAATAGCAGTGTTAAAAACGATATAATTCAATGATTCTTATTATTAGGATCACTTTGCGGCACTTTGCTGCACAAATAAACACCAAATTCGTTCACTGAAAACTAATTTAAAACCTTTGAATTGCAGCAGCCCACGCGGATTGTTTTACTCCTATCGCTAGAATCTAGACATCATTTATTTCATTGGTTTTCAACCTTTACCCATGTCAAACAATTTTACAATGTCAAAATATGTCTAAAGACAGTAAACATTTACTGCCTTTAGCAAACATCAATTTAGATAAGGAAAAAATGACTTAACTTTGGAATCTTAAACTAAATCACTTTTATTATAGCAATAAATAATTTTACAGTTCGATTTCTGTAACATTTACATCTAGAAATAAAACATTTTATGCTGTCGTTTCGTCGGTCGTAGCAATCCGTATGGTAGCAAGCTAAAATAACCGTAGCAGACTACGACGCTGTTACTGTGCTACGGAAGCTACGACTTTCGTAGCGATGTGAGAATTTCATTTCCATGTCACCTTAAAATTGTTAAAGCCATCAGTTTATAAAATAATTCGGCTTATAGCGGTTTAAAGCATAATAAAAGTGCAAGTATGTCTGTGCTTTATACTTTAAATCTTACTTATAATAGAGCATTCTATTTTAGTATTTAATGTAAGCCGTGGTATAGCCCTTCCCTTCGGCATGAATAGGCCTCCTCGAGCGGAGTGACCCCAGCTTCACGAAAACCCACTGTTAAAAATGAGTGCGGGTACCGGATGCCCAATTCGGAGGAAAGGGAGTTTAGAGGTTGGCAACGCACTTATGACTCTACTTCTGTTGGCGATGTCCATGGGCGGCGACAATTTCTTACCATCAGATGATCTGTTTGCCGGCCCATAAAAACACATACAATTGTACTTTTTTATTTCGTGCCATAAAGAATGAATAAATACATTGATCTGACTCCGAAATAGGTAGCTCAAGCACCTGTAATAATAATAGTAAATAATAATACTTATAATACAGAGAAGACATCGAGACCAATACAAACAGACATGTTTATGCATAATTTAAATTTTGACGACCCGTTTGGAACAGTGGTAGTGAACGCTGCCTTTGGTCCAAGGGTTGCGGGTTCGATCCCCGCACAGTACAAACATTTGTGTGTATGAACATGTCTGTTTGTATTGGTCTGGGTATTTGTATGTATTATAAGTATGTATTTACAAAAGAAAAGTATTATGTGTATATATTTGTAATTCCGCTGTTGATTCTGATATCCGTAACACAGGTGCTTGAGCTACATATCTCGGAGTCAAAAAAAAAAATCTTAATTTCTTCTTATAAGTAACCATTTTTGTAATTGCTAAAAGTGGGCCGGCCCCTTTTGGCAATAATAACAATTTTCGTCACCTTAAAGTTGCAACCACGTGTAATTGGCATCCAAAGCTGTCCCTTCTGAACCCGATATAAGCTCAAACCATGATCCAAGATTTGGGGAAGTCTGGTAATTACGACGAAACGACTGCCGTCTGACCTTCTTGGTCAAAGTCAATTATCGTTATCCAAGTGGAATAGAAGCCAGACGTTACAAGATAGGTATTTTAGACGTTCATGGAATTATAATAATGAATCAATTAGAGTAATGAAACATGATTTATGAATACTTCAGAGCAGTACAGGCAAGGCAGCGCAATAGCAAATTACTAAAGGGGCCTCCCCATTAAGCGAACAGTGAGCGGCTGACAGTATGCTTCAAGTTTGAAGTTTGCCTGCATACCTATACGATGAACCGTTTGGATCATTGCACAGTGGTAGTCAACGCTGCCTCTGGTGCAAGGGTTGCGGGTTCAATCCCCGCACAGTTTAAATATTTGCCAAAAGGGGCCAATAAAAACGTGGCCACTTTTAGCAATTACAAAAATGGATACTTTATAAGAAGAAATTATGACAAGATTTTATCTCAAAAAAATCATGAAATTGTCATTTATCAGTTCACCACTGTACTTTTTCAAAAAATGTCTCATAATGTAATAAAAAAGTAATCACGAACGCGGGAGAGCCACGCCTTGGCATAAATGGGCTGGCTCGACCGGAGTGATACCACGGCGTCACCGAAAACCGGCGTGAAGCAGCACTGTGCTATGCTTTGCTGCGTGAGTGAGGGTACTGAATGCCCAATCCGGTGGAAAAGGAGGTTTAAAGGTTGGCAGCGCACTTGTGACTTCACTGGTGTTGCGGGTGTCCAAGAGCGGCGCAATCGCTTACCATCAGGTGATCCGTCTGCTCGTCTGGCATCTATCACACAAAAAATGATGCTACCTGATATACTTAGGTTAATTTTACTTTTATATTTATAAAAGTTCTATCGTGTTAATAAATGACATTCATACTGATTTTGATTTCGGAAAATAAAATGGCACAATTAATACAAATCCATTGGCGGCGCTAGTGTCGTCGATGCGTCACCTTAATAAAGTTAAGGTCAATATTAAACAGTATCAGCAACTTCTCTGATTTCGTAGATGTTCATGGGCGGCGGTGATTACTCACCATCAGGTGACCCGCTTGCTCCTTTGCTCGCCTCAAGTATAAATAAAGTATATTGGCTTGCCCTCGCCGTAGGTCTCCCTAAAAGTGCATAAATGTTCGTTCGTTTGTTCGTAATCGCTGCGATAACTGAACGGCGATCTTGCGGACATACCTACAATTGAAAAGGCCGAGGGTGTAAAAATTACACTCCTTTTAGAATAGCAAATATTTTTTTAAAACAAGGATAAGCAGGTTGTTTGTAACATCTGAACACACAGTTATATTTCTGTATATGAATAATGTGAAAAATCTTGTTTGAGACTTTTACACGAGCTCTATTTGGGCATTTTTTGATGGAGAAAAGTAAACCCCTCATGATATCGATGACAGCAGGAGCGCATTTCTCGTGCTGGTGACATTTATTATCATACAATATATATCACTAAAACGTAGTTTTTTTTTTATGTTTTTCAGGTGATATCCGCCATGTTTTCAAAATATCACGAGCACGAGAATTGGGCTCCAGGACAGAGTTATACGTGAGTCACACGTTAGAAAGAGACCAAACGTGAAAAATGTATAGATTTTGATATCTATCACCCAAATCATGCTAAAGCGAAAGGCATATGGTTACACTGTGGTACCTGTAACACAATCCAAAATTGATTTCAAATGCTTTCTATCTCACATCGCTGGATTAATGCAATTAAACAGTGATTCGGTGTAGATATTCATTCCAGAGATATAATTTTCGACTGTTCGATATTCAGTTTGAATGCATGCGGAGTTACGTCTGATAATATTTAAATGTTATTAAGCTGGTCTGTAAATAAGATATTTTATTGCAGCAATACGTGTGAATGTAAAATTTCACATTGACACAAACTTGAACTCACTTCTTAGAAAACTGTCTAAGACTCACTTATACAGTAATTTTCTAGTCATTATTTTGGCAACGGCAGCTAATTTCAGCGATGAGCAAAGTGTACATTTTTATATTACATTGGTATGTGCTGCATACACACATGCCTAATATGCCTATGTAAGAGTTAGTATTTTAGATTGAACTTGCCTATATATATTATTTACTAAGGAATAAATTGCAAAATACTGCTATTAAAATATCAACTATTGATTTAGCAGTCGCATCTTAACTGGTGGTCAAATATTTGTAATAATATTTCCACTAGATATTTGTGATAATATTTCCACTGAATATACCTACAATATTGATGAGACTATCGACAGCTCATGTCAGCTTACAAATTTCGTTCAGTAGTCTAATTGGTAGAACATCCACCCGGATTGTGGAAGGTGTGGGTTCGAGTCCCGCCTGAACACGAGATGAAAGTTTTAAGTGTGTTATTTACTTAAGAATAAATTGCAAAATATTGCTATAAAAAATATCAACTAAAGACAAAGACAAAGACAAAGACTTTTTATTTCACATGAAATAGGGTACATAAAGATGACAGGGTTTTTATAAATTTTGAATCGACATATTTCACCAGATACTGGTAAGCAAAATATAACATATGTCTAGAAAATAAAATATTAAAGACATTCATAGCGAGCATTAAAAATTATCATAACATACATAACATTAAAAATTCTATTTATTTATAACAATGTTTTAGAGTTTTTACTATTACCTGTATATTGCTCGAAATGGTTAAATTTTTAATAATATATTACCGGTGGACTGCCTAATAAAACCTTGGCCAAACTATATCTAAGCACGCTGACTGCTTGAGCTATCTAAGTACTGGTATATAAAACTGACGGATAATAATCAAAAATAATATAGTATCCTCCAACCGATTACGGCTATGGCGGCCGATGTCAACGATTAGCCATATAGTAGGATATATTATAGGGTCCCCGGCAGAGTAGAATAGGCCACCCTCACTCTTACCGAGGTGTCGTAAAAGGCGACTAAGGTAAAGCTGCTGGCATGATCATCAGCGCCCAGAGAAGGAAAACTCTGCATTTATATCTAAACCCTCGCCAACCCGTCTGCCAAGCGTGGTGAGTATGGCAATTACCCCTCATGTGATTGAGGGAAGCCCGTGCCCCGGCAGTGGGGACTTAAATGGGCTGATGATGATGATGATGAGGATATATTATGGTGCTCACGTGTGTGCACAAACACAACGCACTCTGCATTACCTTACCCTCATATGCCGATGGGACACCAGTGTGACAAGACTGGAGAGTGAGCGGGCGCAGGATCAATGGCTTAACGTGCTTTCCAAGGCACGAGAGTACAAGACCGCCATCTTGCAGACTCCGAGCTGACACCGAAAATTTCTTAACGAAAGCTTAAGTAAAAATTTTTGGCCTGATCAAACCCTTTTGCGCAGCCGTTGCTTAAAAGTGCGACCTACTTACCAATGCGCTTACGATGCAGTCAAATAATATATATTTGCAACCAAAATCAAAATCAATATTAGTAATATTCAATATTTCTGGTTTCCATAACAAAAGGAACATCGCATAGTCTGAGATTCAAAAACCACTACAGACAATCGTATTGTTTTTTATTAACCCACCCGACAGATGTAAACACTTTTCCTCCAAAATAGATATGGGTGATGATTGTTCCTTTATCCAATTGTAACGAATAACTTAAAAAGAATAAAAGTGTATGTCCATTTTAGAATCAATTACATCATATTATTGCTCGACGTCTAATGTGGGTCGCCACAGGAGGTGTGTGGCTCGGCGACGCGGTGTCGCATGAGAAAACCGGTTACACTCTCAGAACAAACATGTTCAAATGGATTTGATTTATCTCTCGATATGACCGTCGACCTTTCCACGGGTTTCGGCAATCATTTACTATAAGGTGAGATCGAGCAGTCTGCTTGTTTACCAACTATCACATAAAAATCCGAAGTAGTTTGCTGTCTGTTTTCCTTCAATGCCAAGCTATATTCAACGCATAGACTCGCTGCAGGCGGTAGAGTTCATTTCAATCATTAATTATAAATAAAATATGAAACTGGCTGCCACAAGGCTTTGGCTCGAGTATAACAGTTTTTTCAGTTTTTTTCTTCTGACTATTTTGAACATATTAAATTCTTATCTATCATATCATAATAGCAATATGCTCCAACCGATTTCGGCTAAGGTGGCCATTCTCACCAGCCACTCACGCAGGATATATTATAGTGCTTAAGTGTGTGCGCAAGCACAAGTGCACTTTCTTTTCCCTTGCCTTCATAATCCAATGGGACACCAGTGTGACACGACCGGAGAGGAATCGGGTGGAGTACCAACGGCTTAACGTGCTGTCCGAGGCACGGGGGTACAAGACCGCCAACTGCGAGACTCCGGGCTGACACTGTGAATTTCTTAACAGAAAAACTCATGTACAAATTTTGGCCCTACTCGAGTATAAAACTCGGGACCGCAAGCGCAGCCGTCGCTTTAAAGTGCGATGCAATACTCACTGCGCCAACGTGGCAGTCAATCATATCATTAATTAAATATAGTATATATAGCATTGAGTATAGTAGAATTAATAAGCACATAGTGCCGTGTGGTCCCCGGCAGAGTAGAATAGGCCACCCTCACTCTTACCAAGGTGTCGTAAAAGGCGACTAAGGTAAAGCTGCTGGCATGATGACCCAGAGAAGGAAAACTCTGCATTTATATCAAAACCCTCGCCAACCCGTCTGCCAAGCGTGGTGAGTATGGCAATTACCCCTCATGTGATTGAGGGAGGCCCGTGCCCCAGCAGTGGGGACTTAAATTGGCTGACGGGTGATCGTTCTGCCCCCTATCTCATGAAAAAATGTACCACAAACTTCGTTTAGAGGGCACACGTTTTAGTCACTAAGTGGATTACCACTTACATCTTTCACTTTTCATCTCCTGTGTTACACGCTCCCTTAACACTGAGTGTGAGCTATGGGAATGGACTTTATGAATAAAATAGTGATTGTGATTTTTTAAATTATTAATCGTTGCAAACTCCGATATAATTTCTACATTATTGCTCCATCTTAAAACTGCTCCTTAACACCGTTTTAGCTAACAAGTTTCATCGTCATCGTCCGCCCATTTAAGTCCCCACTGCTAGGGCACGGGCCTCCCTCAATCAAATGAGGGGTAATTGCCATACTCACCACGCTTGGCAGACGGGTTGGCGAGGGTTTTGATATATATGCAGAGTTTTCCTTCTCTTTACTAACAAGTTTATTGGACGTTTATTCATAAAGCCACTATGATTTAAATCTTAAGAATATTCAAATAGTGACAACCCCAATGCTCTAATCAAAAGTAGCTAAATACCTAAAATGGTCTGACTAATCAAACAAAATATATAATTCAATTTTATGAAAATTAAAGGGCAACCCTGGACTCTCTCAACAAAATTACACAAAATGGCGAAGTGTCAATACTGCTTTAGCGTATGTATCTACTGTGCCAATACACTCTTAACGTGTGCATTTGGGATGAAACCCCATACGTCAAAATCTATTCATATCAAACCCCGCCAAAATGTATATAATTTGTTGCGAATTCCGCCATAATCAAAGGTTTCCATCAAAATCTAAAAAAGGCTTCCTAGCCAGCCTGTAGTCGACGCCGACCATGACACTAATTGTACCTATTTTTGGTTTGATAATAACTCAATACACGAGGACTGGCGTAGATAATTCGGTGTGAGAAGAGAATTGGCACTGCGCAGTGATCAATTTACATAATAAATGTTATTAGATTCGCGTTTACTGCATATATTGCGTGCACACCGAGTTTTGGTTGGAATTTTAATTTAACCAAATACTCGTACATTTATTTAATATTCTACTTTAACTTTGAAAGTTAGCATATATCATATATATATAAAAAAACCTAAGATCACATTCGTACCTATATCATTTAAAAATGCTGGTGTCTTTAGGTGGAACCCACGATCTTTCACTGACTGGGTGAATAATTTGACCACTGAGTGAAGCAAAGTACATCTTTCTAAGGAAAATATTCGAATCATAAACGTACTCGGTAGCTCAGTGGTAAGAACATTTACTTTATTTAGTTTATAAGTGGAAGGTCAAGCATACGATTCTCACTCTGGGCAAATATAAATGCGATTACCACTTATTATTCAGTGTCCGGATACTATTACAAAAAAGAAAGTATTGTGTTACGCACTGATGTGTTGTTAACCGCATTTGATTGATTTTGAGTTTTCGTATATATTATTATTTATGCATTAATGTCAGTGTTAGCCGTGTCGTCCCCGGCAGAGTAGAATAGGCCACCCTCACTATTACCGAGGTGTCGTAAAAGGCGACTAAGGTAAAGCTGCTGGCATGATCATCATCACCCAGAGAAGGAAAATTTATATCAAAACCCTCGCCAACCCGTCTGCCAAGCGTGGTATTACCCCTCATGTGATTGAGGGAGGCCCGTGCCCCAGCAGTGGGGACTTAAATGGGCTGATGATGATGCATTAATGTTAGGTCTTTACCTATGAAATTGTCGTTCTGTATGGCCCTTTTCTTAGAAGCAGTATTTTCCATACTAACTTTTTTGTTTACAGAGTAACTGTTATTGCTACTACTACATAAGTAACTGTGATTTAATGGACAACTTAAACAAGGAACGTGTAGGATAGTTTTTCAGGACATAAATATGTTTTAATAAAAAAAATATTATAGAAAACGATAAAAACGTCAATTCTGCCAAGAAAAAAAGAGGATCATTTTCGAGATTTTTCTTTGCATCACAAATATCTAATCTCTATTTGATATAAATAAACCTTAAAATATAGTTTAATTTAAATAAAAAAATGTAGTAAGGTGACTTTGTGCTTTTTAAAGGAGTTAGAGTTTTTGTGTTTAAAAGGATGAATGTATCCAATGGTCCAAGGGTTGCGGGTTCGATCCCCGCACAGTACAAACATTTGTGTGCATGAACATGTCTGTTTGTATTGGTCTGGGTATTCCCTATGTATTTTAAGTATGTATTTACAAAAGAAAAGTATTATACGTATATATTTGTAATCCCACTGTTGATTCTGATTCTGATATCCGTAACACAGGTGCTTGAGTCAGATCAGTGTATGTTATTTTGTGAAATATTTATTTAAATTTATTTATTCATTAAACACGACAGCATTTAATGATTCTCATACCCATCACACAGATGTGGAAGCTACTTACTTCGAAGCAGCCTCCCTTCGATAATGATTTTCATCATTTTGTCAGCCAGTATGCTACATAACAATTAAACATATTTGCCGGCATTGGATAACTTCTATGAAGTGATTGTAACCTCTTTGGTACTAAACGTTAACACCGACATTAACGCTAAAAAAGTTATCAGTTAGCTGTCAGATTGCGGCGATGCGGTTATCAAATGTGTGGTCTTAGACATTTTAACACGAGACGTGGTATATAGCGCACATGTAGTTTTAAAACATTCTGCCAAAATCCGCGGGGGGGGGGGGGGGGGGGGAGGGAAGTTTAGTGATGGTCTAGATATGAATAAATGAGTGACATTCTAGGAATGAGTCAGTTGCATACAAAAATGTTGTTATTAGGGACATATGCATGTAAAATTGCTTATAAGTAATCAAATGATAGGGTGATGATTTTTATTTACGAACATAGGTGAATCACTTGCTTACAGCAGCGAAAATGCATATAAGTACTAGAAAATTCATACGTAATTTAATACCTCGGTGGCCTAGTGGTCTAGGCGGTCACCAGGATGGTCAAAGGGTTGGATTTTTGAAACAGCATACAATGTTAGTGGTTCATTCTAGTAAAAATGTAATAGGCATATAAAGGCTGTACGCAGAAAATTTTAATAATATTTCAGGATCTGATGTCAGGATCTGATGATGGAATCTTAGAGAAACCGAAGTCTTCAATAACTGATAGCAATAGTGAGACATTTATTATTCATTCTTTCAATTACTCTCACAACACTAATCAACATCGTGCACCATCGTCCACCATCCTTTATTCGTACCACGATATCGCCTATTGTTTTTTGGGGTTATTTCTGTCGTAAAATATGTAGATGAAAAAGGTTATTACTCCGTGAATTAACGTTTATTTTATTAGAACATTACTTATGAATCATAAAAAAGGTAAAGTTGATTTTTCTGATCGTCGTTCTCAAGTAAAAACCTCACAACAACCATTTTGACGAGTTCCGCTCAGCGACAGATACGCAGTCGAAATGACAATTGATCGCGCCGATCTAGTTTTAATAAATGTACACGAACATTTGTTCGTGTACTTTGGCAGAGGGGAACGCGTCCACATGCCACGTCCCGTCTTAAATTGTCTAAGCGCGTGTGTGTAACGAGATTTCCAAAAAGGTTACAATTAATACTTATAAATTATCCAAAGCCGGCGCTAAACAGACTGTGCCTTTTCATGTAAAGCCATACTTTAAAGACTGCGCGAAGCCGTTAGTACTGGGGTGACGTGCTGGGACATTCTTTCTCTACAGCACCCGTATAGAATATGCTTCAGGGCCTCTATATTTTATTGTAAGGGTCGGTTGGATTTCTTTCACAGTCTGAGACGTTTTTTTTCCAAAAATGGCACATTCCGCTAACTTCCAGTTCCATGCCGGCATTTTTGTTTTTGTAATCACATGCCAGTGATAACAAAAGCAATAAAACCAAAAGCCAAATACAGCCAGTATCTAACAAAAGGTATGCGGACGTTTCGGGGTCCGTCTGTGATTTCATTTAATTTAGAATGTTTTGTTTTAGAGACCGATTGATGAAATCTTTTGTGATGCAAATTCCAGTGTATTCCAATAAAATGCAAATGATTCTGATGTTTTCATGACTTCACGGTCTGTCTGATTTATGAGCCAATCTTTGTAAATCGTTTTCATCAGGGTTGGTTTCCATTTCTTTTTTCAATTTATAATAAAAACATTAATGAAAGAAGTAGATATGTTTTCTTTCTCTAAAAGGAGGCGTCTGGCAATTACAATAAAACAACTACCATCTAACCGTTGAAACCCTTTACCAGGGAAAGTAGACTAGTCATAGTTACACGTTTCAGAAAATTATCCGAGACATGTAGGTTTTAGTTTGTACCATGCTAATGGTATAAACAAAATATTAGAAAAATCCAGAAGTATGCACATGCTCGGGTTTGAACCTACGAGCTCCCGTAAAGAAGGCGCAAGTTTTATTCACAACCACTTTATAGCTACCATCGCTCGGGAATATAATTTATACTCTTAAGCCGTGCGCTGCGTTAAGCGGGTGTACGTCGCGGGTATCCGGTGCGGACATCCGTCGCCGTGCTCTGTTGCGGACAAATAGCCCGTCGCTCTCTATCTCTCTCTCTCTCTCTCTCTCTCTCTGTGTGGTCTTTCTCGCCGTGGAGCGAGAGGCCCGTACGCCTCGAGGCAAGGCTCATTACCCGGGCATCTTCTCACAGACCCTCCCGCGTCTGGATGTCGCTGGCACGGCGAGAAGTGTTGCTCCTCAGCCGAGCGGGCCTCTTGCGGGGAGGCAGGGCTTGAAGTGGGGGGAGTGTAGCCCGTCGCACATATCCGCAAGGACTTCCCTCTCACGCAGCGCCGCTAGTCGCCCGCGGGGCGTGGTCCGTCGCCCGCGCCGCATGCGACAGGCGACTCGCTTCACGCATCACTGCTGTGGAATGATGACGCGGATACTCGCGACTTGCACCCGCTTATCGCAGCGCACAGCCTTAGAGCGTAAAGCAGGGTCTCTATTTATGCCAGCTCATAAAAGGTATAAGTATTTTTCCTCAGTTAAAACCCAAAATTAACATTTGCACTTCTCTTATCTTGGACGCATTATTGTAATTTTTATGAATACGGAATTCCATTATACGTTCCAAGTCCATTTCCAAAAGTCTAAGGAGGCTACATTATTCCAAGTGGAAAATTTCCATTGCGAAAAAAAGACAGCGGCGTCCATCGCAAAACATCAATAAAACCACAGTGCAAGAATAGTCAGGAGTCGAAACCCATATACTAAGTCAAAACGTCTAATAGTACAGTCAACAGCAGAAGTAGCTGCACATATTTCGTAGTGTGTAGTTCTTATTCCGAAGAGCATAGGAGGCACTAGCTGCGAAAAGTGTGCATAAACCTTTACTGTTGACTGTACATACAAGGCAGAGTAGAGCAAAAAACCACCATCATTAAATGCACTAAATTGACGACCAACACGAAAAAACTATTTTAACGAGGTTTGACCGCGAGACCAAGCTTCGGCTTAAATGGGCCGGCTCGACCGAAGTGATACCACGACTTCACAGAAAACCGGCTCGAAGTAGCACTGTGCTTTGCTGCGTGAATGAGGGTACCGGAGGCCCAATCCGGGGGAAAAAGGGGGTTTAAAGGTAGGCAGCGCACTTGTGACTCCACTGGTGTCGCGGATGTCCATGGGCGGCGGCAATCGCTTACCATCAGGTGATCCGTCTGCTCATCTGCCACCTATCACATAAAAAAGTTTGAAAAGAGTTCTTCTTACACGGCGGCAGCTTTTTTGCAGCAGTTGACTGTGTTAACATTCCGATCTCATTGGTAGAACAGACACCCGAAATGTGGAATATGTCGGTTCGGTTCCCGCCTGAACACGAGTTGAAAGTGCGTTATTAATTTAAGAACGTAACTTAGCCAACGTACCAGTTAGGCCATTCAGAAAGAAAATACGCCAAGTCTCCTAGGCACGATTTATATCCTTATTCCCTTTATTACCTATTTTTTTTCTAAGTTCCTATCGCGACATTTTGCGAAAGCGACATTCTGCAAAGGAGACAATATGCGAAAGCGACCTTTTGCGAAAGAGACATTATAAGATAGCGACATTTTGCGACTGAGAGACATTTTGCGAATAAGCCGAACATTTTTTTATTATTTTACAGAAGGCTTACAGACTAATTACAAAATAAATGACAATATTATATAAAACAAATAAATGACATAATGATGATGACAGTGCAAATTGCTAATAACAAGCCTCCACATTTGTTTATCTTTATAAATAACATTTTGTACGGTACCTTTATAATATAAATTAATTTATATTCTACTACTTATCAAAATAATGCTGCTACAGTTCGGATGCTGAGAACCATAAATTTTTATTGAAAAATATTTTTTTGGCTAATATCCGTCTCGTAGTGCTAGAGGAAGTGCAAAAAAGATCGATATTTATCTCGCGAGGTACCTAGGCTATTGAAACTGGACGTGCTCCTGGTAAAGAAAGCATTTTTCCTGTAATTTGTAGACGCAAATGGAACTTAAATTTTTTGTTAAAATTTATGTGTAGTATAGTAATGTATAAATAGTATAATCTTAGATGTAAAATATTTGTATTTTGTTAAAACGAAATAAGATATCTTACTTAACAATAAATTGCAAAAGATTTTCATTAAAAATATCAACTATCAATATACTTCTCTAAAAAGGCTTCTTAATGAGCATGTAGTCAACACCCTCTACTAAAAAAACTTTACCAATGATTAGTAGGAACAACACAAGGCCCCATGTGCAGACGGTACCGGAGGCCGAGCCAGCGGTGATGATGTATAGCATAGACAAAGTATATTATAACAGTGAGTTTAACTTCGGACAATCGGTAAAATACTGACCTAACTCAAAATATAAGATAGATGCTAAGTCAAAATAGTATCGGGTATAATCCAAGGGGATGAAAGATCATCTAATAACAATTAAATTTGAGTTAAGTAAAAAAAAAAAACACACACACACACACACACACACACATGAAATATGAACACGAGATGAAAGTTTTAAGTGCGTTATTTGCAAAAAAAAATGCTATAAAATATCAACAATATTAAGTTAGATCAGTATTTCACTAACAGTGCGATATATTTTTTGTGTCATATGTGCCACTGCCTGTATCCACACTGTGTGATAAAACCGAGTTTATTGACGCAACGAACGTTAGAAATAAAAAGGGAAATTCTATCGGAGGCGCCACCTCACTGCTCTTATTCTTGTGAAAATAAGACAGTCATAAAAGTAAATTTATGATCAGCAGTAAATAAAGAGCTACATATTGCGCTTTCGAGCAGTAAAAAGATATCACGGCGCACATTGACACGAGTTATCGTTAAAAATCAGTGTCTCGTTTTAACTTGGCATCTAACATAGAGTAACTTATTACGTATTGTGATAGAGACATCAGTCGTCGAGCCAGTGCTAGAGCCATCTAGAGGAAAACGACCAATACTCAACGGCTATGTAGTACGCCTAACTTCGAGAATCAGTCAGGATGACGATTAAATAATTTATCAGATATTATATTTGACGATCCAATTGGAACAGTGGTAGTAAACGCTGCCTCTGATACAAGGGTTGCGGGTTCGATCCCCGCACAGTACAAACATTTGTGTGCATGAACATATTTGTTTGTATTGGTCTGGGTGTTTGCTATGTATTATAAGTATGTATTTACAAAAGAAAAGTATTAAATGTGTATATTTGTAATCCCACTGTTGATTCTGATATCCGTAACACAGGTGTTTGAGCTACCTATCTCGGAGTCAGATCAATGTATGTGATGTTGTGAAATATTGTTTATTTATTTATTTATTATAATTTTATTTTCTTCAAAACAAAATTCCCAATACCTTCTAGATCTCTGGTTTATTTCCTATACTTTTTTAAAATTTCTAGCGTGGTTAGGTGGCTTGAGGTCTTTGTTTAGGAAACGCTGAACGCGTATTTTTCCCAATATATATTTTCAATTTATATTTTCAAGCAAAAAAGTTTTAAGTAAATGACCCTGATTTTTGCCCAAGGAGCATACACTGATTTTCAGCTTAAGGTTAAATGACGGGTAGGGCACGCTAGCGACGCCAATCGATTGTAATTATTAGCTACTAAACTGAATATATTTTAAACAATTACGGGATTAAAACCTCTGGCCAAACACTTATACTATTTATTAAATAACCATGCACACATGTTGGGACCGTTTTTGTACGCGAAAATTTGATACCGCCAAAAGCGGCCACTTTTAGCGTAAACCAATTTTTTGCGTACAAAAACAGACCCAACATTTGTGCATGGCTGTTTAATAAATAGTATAAGCGTTTGCCGAGAGGTTGTAATCCCGAAATTGTTTAAAATAGATCCGGTTAAGTAGCTAAAAAATATAATCGATTGGCGTCGCTAGTGTGCCCTACCCGTCACCTTAAGCCCTGAGATTACACATGGCGCAATATAGATACCGAGCCATGATACAGTACAATAGTCGCAAATTATTATCATGTGAATATCATAATTATATCCAATCAATTCAGTTCAATTAAATATAGATGATGCTTAATTCAATTTAAATACGAGTATTATTAATAACATTTCGTACATAAATGTCAGATTGAAATATTCAAGATGTACCTATAACAGATATTGAATCTGCATTAAACTAAAAATTTGATTTGTATAATTAAAATAAATGTCAAATATTTGATTTAAATCATTTCAATGTAATATAGGAATAAGGAAATATTATCATGTGTTATAGTCGAGTCTCTAATCTAGTTTGTAATATTGTAATGTATTATCACTCGTGAGCCGTGTGGTCCCGGCAGAGTAGAATAAGCCACCCTCACTCTTACCGAGGTGTCGTAAAAGGCGACTAAGGTAAAGCTGCTGGCATGATCACCTAGAGAAGGAAAACTCTGCATTTATATCAAAACCCTCGCCAACCCGTCTGCCAAGCGTGGTGAGTATGGCAATTACCCCTCATGTGATTGAGGGAGGCCCGTGCCCCAGCAGTGGGGACTTAAATGGGCTGGCGATGACGATGATGATGAATGTATTATGTTTGTTGGTAATGAACTCTGCTTATTGTTTTCAATTTGGATGTAATTTTTTTATTTTTTTCTTTTTATAGCTGTTATCAGTTTTGTATTATGAATAACCGACACCAAAGCGATCATGGTACAACTCCTTTATCTGATTTTCATCTATAAACAGTTCAATAGTTTTTAATCATAAATTTCGATTGATCATTCTTTCCTTTAAATAATGACCGTGGTAGAGCCACGCTTCGGCATGAATGGGAGGGCTCGACCGGAGTGACACCACGACCACACAGTAAACCGGCGTGAAGCAGCACTGTGCTGTGTTTCGCTGCGTGAGTGAGGGTACCGGAGGTCCAATCGGGGGAAAGAGGGTAAAGGTTTGCAGCGCACTTATGACTTCACTGGTGACGCGGGTGTCCATGGGCGGTCGCAATCACTTACCATCAGTTGATCCGTTTGCTCGTCTGCCAAAATTTGTACCTGAGTTTTTCTGTTAAGAAATTCTCAGTGTTAGGCCGGAGTCGGGAAGTTGGCGGTCTTGTACCCCCGTGCCTCGGAAAGCACGTTATCCCGTTGATCCTGCGCCTTAATCCCTCTTCGGTCGTGTCACACTAGTGTCCCATTGAAATAAGAGGGTACGGGATTAGAGAGTGCACTTGTGTCTGCGCAAATACTTGTGCACTATAATATGTCCTGTGTCTATGGTTGATTGCTGAGATTGGCCGCCATAACGGAAATATGGGTTTCGAGGACATTATTATTATTTCATAAACTAGCTGCAACCCGCGACTTCATCCACATTCATATGTGGGTGAAGTCGCGGGTTGCCTATGTGCTTGATATATAAGTTTGTTTGTATTGGTCTGGGTGTTTGCTATGTATTATAAGTATGTATTTACAAAAGAAAAGTATAATGTGTATATATTTGTGATCCCACTGTTGATTCTGATATCCGTAACACAGGTGCTTGAGCTACCTATCTCGGAGTCAGATCAATGTATGTGATGTTGTGAAATATTTATTTATTTATAAGATTTTAAACTTTCGCGTTGCATTATACAAATAATTAATGTACACGGGACAAAACGCGGTTACTATTATATGTAAGTACATACTCGTAGTAGCGTATACTCACAGCTTGACGTATCGACCGCGTTACAACGGTCGTGGTCACAAGCGGACTGGAGGAGGTGCACGGCGACGTCTGCTACGCACGGCCTGTTGGAAACCTCGCAATTTGCCGCTTCAAATTACTTCCAACCCGGATACTGTGAGTGTCACTACACTCACAGTATCACAGTGTCGGGGTGACCTCACTGACATTTTATTTAGTGGCAGTGTAAATAACAATAATTCACAAGCCGGGCGTAGCAGACGACGCCGTGCACCTCCAGTACGCTTGTGACCACGGCCGTAGTAACGCGGTCGAAACGTCAAGCTGTGAGTATATGTTACTACGAGTATTGGATTAAGACAATTGGATTAAGACACAGCCACTCAGGTCTGCGTAATAGAGTAAAGCTTTACGTTCCTCCGACGGTCACTAACTATCGCAAGAACGCGTTCTTTCAGCGTGCTAGCTCAGCATTCAATCTCCTTCCATCTGATTTCGATTTATTCTGCACCAGTACCACATCGCTCAGACGGCAACTTGCAAAAAATTATTTCAAGAATTAACTTTAACACTGGACCAGAGTGCATGTCTTTAGTTACGCTGAGGACATGCATTCTGATTAAGTGTAACATGGCGGCACTCTCTCCATTAATAATTGATAATTAGTAATAATTTCCCACTTGTTTACTGTTTCCTGGAACACCAGAATGTTTAAATCATATTTAGTTTCCCGAAGCTATTGTTACAACCATAGGCGGAGACTTATTATTGGCACTGCTTTTTCTTATTGATATAAGTTTACTGTATTATTTAGCTATTGGTCTTCCAAATAATAAATAAATAAATAAAAAAGTATGTACTTACATATAATAATAACCGCGTTTTGTCCCGAGTACATTAAATATTTGCCTACGTGCTATTCTGATATATAAGCCATATCATTGTGAAGTTTCATTTAAATTAATTCAGTAGTTTTTGCGTGAAAGAGAAACAAATATACTTACATACATACTGACGAACCTTTCGAGTTTCTAATATTAGTAGTAAATACTGTCCACTGGTGTCACGAGTATCCATGGGCTGCGGCAATCACTTACCATCAGGTGATCTATCTGTTCTTTTGCCACCTATCACATAAAAAAATAAGGTACAGAACTCCCATCTCGATCTTACTGCCGCATTCAGAGACATCAAAATAAGGTAATAATCATTATCTTATTTATTGAAAGTCTTTCTCTTCTTTTTCTATAGCCTGTTTCAACTAATTGAGTGTAGGACTCCTTCAGCAGTTTCCATTCTTCCCGGCATTGTGCTTTTTGCATCCAGTTCAAACCCCCAGCAAGTCCCTTCACGTCGTCTTTCCAGCGCATCTGAGGTCTTCCTTGAGGGCGTTTATTTCCACTCAAGATCACGTTTGCACCAAGTGGCTTCATTGCAGACGACATGTCCTGCCCACCTCCACTTTAAGAAGCCACTCGTTTCGTTATATCTGCGACTTTGCTTTGCTTTCAAAGTCATTTAATTGTTTTACGGTCCATTAGTGTCACTCCTACCAGCTTTCTACTGCCCTCAGGGCTACTTTCAGTCTGCTGATAGTGATTTTAGTGAAAACCCAGCTTACGGCATCATAAGAGAGCACTGATCAAATATCCTGACTTTACGTTTCGCAGAAATTTGCAAAGTTCACATAAGTCTTATCCGTCTGTAAGTCTCATTTGCTTAGTTGTCCTTCCCACTCTGATCTCCTGCCCTAAATAGACGTTCTCTTTACGTATTTTATAGATAGTCTTTATGCGCATAAGTGTGAATACTTTTTCATAAGTAATATTAAAGTTAATTGGACGTCTCTGAGTGCGGCAGTTACACTATTTCCTTCTGTTACCTCGCTTTTCAAAACCGCCATTACGGTTCCATATTCAACGGAAAATGAAATGAAATGTTGCGGAAGTAAAATATGGCAGGAGCATACCACTAACTTTGCATAAAGGGGAAAATATAAACGGTGCAACAGTAATAATGGCCGGTTTATTCGTAATTTACTTTTTTGGTTCCTCATTTTTTTATAGCAAATACATTTTATTTATACATTCTATTACATTGTGGATGCAAACAATTATGTATATGAATGTAAATGTGAGATACAGGGTAAGAATTAAACTGTAACTCGGTTTTTTGATTTTTGGGCTACCATTCTGTGGCTTTAGAATAGCGATAAGGTATTCGACATGACTGTAGCAGGCGTAACTAGCACAACTGAGTTATATGAGCTCTGAAGCGTAACGTTTTTTTTTTTAATTATAGCCGAGAAACGAACAAATAACATATTTGATGGTAAGTGATCACCGCTGCCCACAGACGTTTACCACACCTCTTAACAAGAGAATAAGTTCTTTTCTTGAAGATCAACAGGTCGTATCTAACAAGCCTGAAAAAGCGGTGAAATTTTTAAGTGCGTTATTTAGTTAAGAATAGATTGCATTAAATCTAACACCATTGTTGGCAGCTGGTTCCACACGGCAGGAAATGACGAGGAACGCACTGTAGTAGAAATAAATCCATTCAAGAAATACATTTTATAATGTATTATTTAACATGTGGATAACGCTGTTGGTTAAGTATTCATTGAATTTACATGCAATTTTGAAGTGTTTTGTTCCAAGCTTTTAATGTGTGAGTTTTTGTTCTGTTTTATAAAAAATGCAGTAAAATTGCTTTTAGAAAGAACTGAATCTCCAAAACGAACTCAAGTCCCAGGGACGCTATAGCTATAGGGTTGACAAAATGCCACGGGCCTCCGACCCAACAGGCCGTGGGCTCAAAAATAAGCGAACATTTGAACAAAATGTTGCGCCTATGCCGGCCACAACTACTATGGGGTCACAACTGAAGAATTTTTCACGGGCCTCAGTAGGTATTAGTTATTACGCCACTGTCCTATTGTTATAGAATTAAACGACGCAAGCCTCTTAAAATACCAGGTGGCTTATAATGGACCCATTACGGAACGAACGTGAAAATCTTTTTATCCCAGGGGAAATCATCATCATGGCCGTCACCTTGTCATGTGTAGGGAACAAGATGGTGAATGTAACCCTAACTAAAACCCCTGGGGTGTCCATCTCAGTGCAATCTCGGTAGATAACTCCACACAGCTAGGATTCTAATCGCCGCACCGTAACCACTAATCGCGCTCGCCGCACTAGCCCTTCTCTGCTGTATGACGTTAACGTCTTCCCCTGGGGAGTCCTATGCTGAGAAAATTACTCCCTAGTAGTGAGTATGTTCACCCACTCCAAAGGCCCTATTAGTCGCTTCTTACGATAGAGCGGGAATACCTTGGGAGTATTTTAAACGCCCCTAGCACACAAGAATATACCTGACGCATCTAATCAAAAGATACACACAGCGCATGATAGGGAGGTAAAATCTGATTTGGTCGTAACGTAGGCTGTAGGCCACCAGACATGTCGATCGACGAGCCATTGTTAACTTGGCTTTGTTCACCCTCATTGATGGATCCGCGTTTTGAAAGGCCTGCCGCCCACTAATATCGGAGTTAATGCAATAAAATCCGCTTGTTACTTTTTGTACCGAATATTGCGGCCTGAAAACGATGTAAAATATATTTTATTTAAGCAAAAAGTTACGACAGGGATTTTTGTACTACGACAATTAAAATTTCAAATGACAAAAGCAAACGAAATTTATATTTTTTTAGTTTTTTATACATACATAATATTTACAAGTAAATTAGTAATGTAGGAAAACATCATCCTTATTTTTATCTCTTTACCAAGAAACTCTAACGTTAAGGTAGTTTCCGTAATTAAGTTACGTAAACCATAAAAGAAAGTAATCTAATAATAGAGTCTTAAAACCCGCGATTGCTTTTAGAGTGATATCCGCTTTATCCGTAGGTCGATAAAACGTAAAAACACCGGCACTTTTTTGAGTGACTGTGACTTTGACTGACTTCGAGTGTAGACTATCTACTTATTCTCAATAAGTTACTTGACATTGGAAAATGATCTTCGGGTACAGCCATATAAAAAAACATTTTTGAACACAGAAACACATTGTGAAAAGCATTCCACAAAAAAGGCCTCTATTTGTATACGATTATCAAGTTATTATAGCAAAACCTCATGCTTTACACAAGACAGGGCTCATCAATCTTGTTGGGGTGCACAGTGGTTCCGATTTGAATATGACCAAAACTCAGAATACATTTCTATGTGGTTCGATCATTACAAAGCCTATCAATATTTGCATCTCTAAGACTTTTACAAGGTCGTAAAGACTATATATGTAAAAGTAAACGTATTTAAAAAATACACGAATTGCACGTTTACGTACGTTTTATATATATGATTTTAAGCATCATACCGCCCTGTTGCTCTAGTGGTTTAAGTACCGGGCCGTGATCTCGGGGTCCTGGGTTCGATTCCTGGGTCGAGCAAAAAGTGTGTTTCGATTTTTTCGAACATAGCTCGGGTTTGTGATCACCTATCCGCATTTGGCAAGCGTGGTGATTAAGCCTAATCCCATCATAGTAGCGACTTGATTCTATGACAGAGGCCTTTACCCTGCAGTGGGACAGTTATAGGCTGATACTTTAAGCATCATACCAAACATTTTACCAACATACCCAGTATTTAAGTACATCCCAATCACCAAAGAACATTAGGTGGAAGTGGGCACATAGGTCTACCTACAAAAATTTTTATTTTATTTTTCGACAACCATAAGTTTGTGAAAGATTTAGTCACACAATAGTGTGTAATATAAAACGATTCTTCATTCTTCAAAATTCTGAGATTTTGTCTTAAGTTCAACTTTTTTTGAAACCAGAACCTCTGTGCAGCGCATGCATTTACGCCCTTCACAGAGGACATGTCAACGTGTCGTAGGAGGAAAAAAGTATGGAAAAATGTCAGAGAGATTTTTGGGTACCATTAGTTATGTGTTTTAGCAACCGCAATTTATTCAATGTAAAACGTTTTTTTCGTACAAAACATAAAAATTCAACATCCACTGAAGTGGTAAATAAAGAGATTGTAAAAAATACATGCGATATTTGGAACATGTTCTTAAGGTGACGGGTAGGGCACACTTGTGACGCCAATCGATTTTAAGTTTTAGCTACTAAACCGGATCTATTTTAAACAATTTCGGGCAATTCTCTTGGCAAACACCTATACTATTTATTTTATACTTAAAATTAACTGTTTGGTTTGCTTTTGCACTCGACGACACGAATTTTGGATTACCGCCAGAAGTGGCCGCTTTTGGCTTGAATCAATTTTTCGCGTACAAAAACTGACTCAACATTTGTGCATAGTTATTTAATAAATATAGCAAGTGTTTGCCGAGAGATTGTAACCTCGAATTGTTTAAAATAGATCCGGTTTAGTAGCTAAAACTTAAAATCGATTGGCGTCGCTAGTGTGCCCTACCCGTCACCTTAAAGGAAAATGTTTGGGTGTAACAAAGCTTATTTTGTTGTACAATTCGCTAGATGGCGGACATATGTCCATTTACAGGGTTGTTTTTGCCGTGATAGTCAAAATTTTATTTTTACGAACTAAACAACCAATTGTATTGTATCATAGCCGGTAAAATACAGTACGATATTCTCCCATACCTACCGTTGAGTATTTAATTTCCTTATATGTAATACAAACTCTTCGACTAAAAGTTAGGATTTTTTACTTAAAGAAAAGATTCCCTACTTTTTATAAAGAAATATAAAAATTTAATTGAAAATTTAAAAAACCCTTGATGGCGGCCGTCTTGGATTTGAAATTTGTCACAATATTTTTCTACTCAAGCCCTTTTATATGATACCCATATTGTGGGAGTTATGTTAAAACATACAATCCATAATAATAATAATATTGCCGTGTGGTCCCCATCAGAGTAGAATAGGCCACCCTCACTCTTACCGAAGTGTCGTAAAAGGCGACTAAGGTAAAGCTGCTCGCATGATAATCAGCACCCAGAGAAGGAAAACTCTGCATTTATATCTAAACCCTCGCCAACCCGCCTGCCACACGTGGTGAGGATGGCAATTACCCCTCATGTGATTGAGGGAGGCCCGTGCCCAAGCAGTGGGGACTTAAATGGGCTGACGATGATACAATCCATATCTTTGTGACGGCGGCCATCTTGGATCGATTTTTATCCAACATGGCTAAGAACACACCCCCTTATTCATCTTTCGAACAAAAAAAAACAATATCATAATCGGTTCATTTGTTCGGGGAGCTACGATGCCATAGATAGACACACAGGCACACACACAGACACGTCAAACTTATAACACCCCGTCGTTTTTGCGTCGAGTTTTAACGAAATGAGCTCCCATCAGAGTTGTCCACAACACATAAGCTGGTTCTCTGGAATTTCAGACGTTTATAGGCTATGTGAATCCCTTACCATCATGCTAGCCGCACATTATTTTTTGCCACAGACGTAAAAACATTGTAAACAATACGCAAACAGACTATACGCCAAATAACTGTAACAAAATCCTTTCCTTTTCTTAGTCCTTTTGTTTAAAAGACAGTATATTTGTGTTGAGTTTAGCTGTCTGTGGTTTCTCTCTTTGTTCTTTAATACAAAAGCTTCATACTGCAAGGGGAAATCTCAGTTTGGTAACAAATTTATATTCATGCGCAATACAATAAAGGGAATTGTAAATGCGTTTTCATCAAAGTATTTTTTTCTCATTTTACAAGTTAAGCTATTTTTAATTTTATAATTTACACGAAGAAAATATTTTACAAAGAAATTTATGATATTATTGCACTGTGTTATTTTATGCCAAATGTTTAAGGGTCTTCTTATTTATAATTATTTTTAAACCTTCCTTAACCAAAACGGTTGTTAAATAAAGCAGTTAATTTTTTTTTACAAAAATTTAATATGAGCATTCTTTTGTTTCAAACGTCAAAACTACTATATACCGTTTAAGCCAAAAAAGGTTTATTGAAAGTTTATAAATAAAGCTCTATGAATTTTTCTCCGAGAATCATAAGACGAAAATTAATAATTCGCAATGATACTCAGTTGATCACTATTTTATGTATAAGAAGGCGTTTTTTTCATTAAACCTTTACACTTTGTTTCCTAGAAGGACGTTAAAACCGTTTCTAATTAAGTTTATTTAGGTACCCTTAAAGTTATGAGATATCAAAAAAACACGTTGTTTATGAACCGATCCTAAGAAAGCCAAGTGATAATCAAAGGAAAATTATGAAAGTTAATAGAAATTTGCTTCGCATTGTGTTAGTAAAACTATGAACTTTGTCATATCATCAGTCGGAAACTCTTATACTTACATCACGTTGGGAGCATTAATCTATTTAATTTAAGTTAAATGATTAATTCTCCCATCTTCCTAACTACGAATGTATCAATAGCAGTTACACGTGGGAATATGAGCAGCGATGTGTGCTCTCGAAATATCAATACACTACTCAGTACCTATTTGATTTTACGCCACATTTGTGTTAAATAAACTTAACCTTAGACCTCCACAGCAAAGACGACGAAATGAATTACTTTGTAATTGGATTAATAATTATCATCTTATTGAAATTAATCATGATTACAAAGTTAGTAATTAGTTATGATTAAATTTTCTAGAGGTCTGGGTGTTTTCAATGAATCATAAGTAAAGTATTACAAGTAGTATATTTACTAAAGAAATTAAATTAAATGTATATATTTGTTATTCCACTGTTGATTCTGATATCCGTAACAAGGGTGCTTGAGCTACCTATCTCGGATTCAGATCAATGTACGTGATGTCATGAAATATTATTACCTATATTATAAAGCATTTTAATTTTAATTACATGATTACAATCTGTATATATTGTATAAATGACAATAAGATAGATCAGGAGATAATATATTATATTATATATGAAGTGCACTTCTAACGACTACCTATTTTTATTAAAGTTAGTATGCGTGATCAATGATTTGATATAATAGTACAAAGGGTATATAGAGGAACTATAGTTAATTACTAAATTACAAAAACAAAATATAAATTAATGAAAGCATATGAAATAGAATGCCTAAAAAGTGTCGTATCGTGCTCATCTCGAATTTATAATCCATCCCTAATAAAACAAAAATGCGTAACAAGGATAAATTCAATGTAACAGTGGATATTTGACTTTTGGGACTTCTTATTTCGTCTACTATTTCTTTCCGTTCTTCGATAAAAAGTTTGAATCATCAATCAACATTCCCTATCAGTACGACAGTAAATGTCTAATATGTTGAACAATAATAATAAAAAATCTCTGCCTATAATGCGGCAAGTCGATAGGTTCCCTTGAAAATATACATAATGTTTTCTTCTTTTTTCTTTTCATTTCAACGTCCGTCTTACAGTTTTCAACTACGTTCTATTATAAATAATAATTATCCTTATTCTAAAAAGAAATATTCAACTTTCTGAGATTAAAAATAGGTAAGTATAAAATTAGAAAATCGAACGCACAACTATTTTTAAAGCAACTACTGAATAGTAATTTACAAACCACGTAGGTTTTAGTCAACAATATTTCAAAACGAGTTTATTAGAACCTGCTCAGATTAATTTCACCAATCCAATCGGGCAGAACTTGTAAATGTAGAAAGGTACAATGAAATCAAAGTGGGGCATGGGAGGGATTCAGATCAATCTAGTGTGAGGCCTGGATTAGCGTTTGGACCGGGATATGTTTTAAAATTGAACGGACTAATCGAATGAATTTTTCAAGTGAAAACTTAACATGATTGATTTAAATGTTTATTAGGGTTTACGTATTTAAGTGAGCTTTGTTAAATGGCAATGTACAGGAGATAAATAGATGTTTTATTTACGAGCTCGGGACTTCGAAAGTACTTATGTTTTGGGAGATATTTTATTAATGACTTGATTATAGATACTAGGGCGACCAAGTGATTTGTATTGACTGTGGCGAATACTTTAAGGAAATGATTTACAATTTTTTGCCACCCACCGATGTTATAATTTCTTCCTACAAGTAACAATAAACTCCATAGTTGCTAAAAGTGGCCACTATTATCAATTATCAAGATTAATCTTTTTACAGGAAAAAAATATTACGTAAGTTTGTGACAAAAATGGTTAGTATTATTCTGAAAATGTTCATTTCTCACTTTAAAAAAAAGCTCTTATTTGCCAAAATCCATAAATATAAACTTACCTTGCCTAACATCAGAGTAGAAATGTATAAAAAAAACCCTTACAAAAACGCAATAAAAGAACGGAAAAAATCTAATTAAATTGATTAATAAGTTAAGAATCATGCTAATAGAAAAATATTATTACAATATTATAGAATATTATAATGATAAATTTGACTAATATTTTTCTCGTTCTGTATCTATATCTAATTATTTGAAATATAATGTAAAAATATAATTGATTCCATGAATTATTTCGTTATGTAATAAAATAATAATAATTTAATGCAATATAATATTTACTTTAATTTAATTTTGCACTCACTAAATTATATTGTAAATTTTGCTATGCCCGAATGGGCTTCATGAAGAAACTTATACCCATGTATTATAAATTATCCTACGTTCTCATGAAAGCGATAAATAACTTTGAACTTTGAATCAATATAAAACATTTGGCGGCGCTAGTATCTTAACGGTGTCGTATTAAACAAACATGGGTGTTCATCGCATGAATGTTTGTACAGGATGGAAATCGAACCCAAAACTCTTGAAGCGGGAGGCAGGGTGCAAAATGTGTTATGGTCAAAGTTTTATTTTGTTTTGTATACCTTATCGTATAAATCACCAAAATCATCACGGACTATCATATATTTTTGCATAGGTACGCTTCATTAAGATACGCAAATTTAATGAAGTTGATAATTTGTGAAAGTGAAACAGATATTTTGTGTTGGGTCTGGGTATTTGTGTTACCTTCGTAGTTCCTAGTTTCCATAGTAGGAGGGAAAACTATTTTGGACTATGACGAATAAATGTGACGTTGTCTAAATGTATTTATTGAAATGAGCGATTCAGTAATACGCCTATTTTAATTTAATTTAAATTAATTAAATTTATTTTACTGCCTCGTTTTTCGTTTTTTTATGTCATAGGTGGCAGAAGAGCTGACGGATCGCCTGGTGGTAAGCGAGTGCTACCGCTAATGGACACCCGCGACACCATTGGAGACGAAAGTGCGCTGCCGACCTTAAAGCCCCCCCTTTCCCCAGGATTGGGCATCTGGTACCATCACTCACGCAGCACAGTGCTGCTTTACGCCGGTTTTCTGTGAGGCCGTGGTATCTCTCCAGACAAGACGGCCCATTCATGCCGAAGAGTGGCTCTCCCACGGTCTATATATCTATCTATAGATATACTATATATAACCCAAAATACAGAACTTAAGAAACTAGGCATTACAAAAACATTATCAGCGGTCAATCAAATTTCTTATAGATTATAGACAAAAAAAATATTGAAAATTTAAAAAAACCCCGATGGCGGCCATCTTGGATTTGGAATTTGTCACAATAAATATGTTCTGCTTCTCAAGCCGTTTTATATGATACCCATATTTTGAGAGTTGTGTTAAAAGATACAATCCATACATTCATTCCGAATCAGCGGTAGATTTCATAATATTTGACATTCATAAATGGTCTGTATAGACTTAAATTGAATAAAGATATTTATATTTTTAATTGTTTGTTTGATCACTTGTTATGTCAAAATGTATTAATCATATAAAATACTTTAGTCATACTCATACTATGCTAATAAGTTCAAGTGGGATCAATAAAGAGGTAACGATATCTCAACGGCGATCGAACATAAGGGCGATCTCACTTAGCATTGGCCCCTTGTCAGATGTTCAGATCGAAGCCCTTATCACGACTTACATTAATCCAAGATTAATGTTTGTAACTAGGTCCGGACATAACGCCCCGAGCGTGAACATATTGATATTCCTGGGACAGAGGCTAGCATGGTGCAGTTTACTAAAATACATTCTCGACATTTACCTAATGGGATTAATCAGAAAAATTAAAAATGATATGGTAACAAAATAGTAAAGTAATAAAAATAAAAACGGATACATAAGAAGAAGACTCAATTAAAGCCTTATATTTTTTCTTTTAATACAAAATTACAATTGGTATGCTGTTTGAGGAGTTCGATTATTTTAAGGTGACGGGTAGAGCACACTAGCGACGCCAATCGATTTTATATTTAGCTACTTAACTGGTTCTATTCTAAACAATTTCGGCGTTACAACCTCTAGGCAATCACAAATATGTAGCACAAATATTGGGTCGAACGCGTACGCAAAAAAAAAACAATTTTTCGCGTACAAAAACATTTGTGCATGGTTAATAAATAGTATAAGTGTTTGGATAAAGGTTGGAACCTCGAAATTGTTTAAAATAGATCCGGTTTAATAGCTAAATATTTTAATCGATTGGCGTCGCTAGTGTGCCCTACCCGTCACCTTAAGACGATACCGCAATGATACTAGTGCCGCCAAGTGATTTATATTGATTGCGGCGAAAAGGAGATTTTTTTTTAAAAAGTGAGCAATGAATACTTTACGAATATTATTTACAAATTTTGGTAAGCGATTGACACCGCCCATGGGTGTCCATTCCATGGGCAATACCGGTGGAGCAACGAGAGCGCTGCCAACCTTTAATGCCCCCTTTCCCCCGGATTAGGTAGCACAGCAGCTCACACACAGCAAAGACGCTGCTTCACGGCGGATTTCTGTTTTCCTTCCTTACGTCCCTATCTGTCGTGATCAAATCATTCACTTCTTTTTCAATCAATCATTATTTACACAATCTATCCATCTCTTTTTCAACCCTCCTCTGGTATTGAAGCTTAAAATATATTTTACAGTCTAGTTCTTGCCATATTAGTCTAGGGATTCTTTTAGTTACACTAACAAAGTGTACATGTAAAGTGCATTAGAGAGAGTGCACTAAGGAAATTATAAAATAAAAAAAAACATTTTAGGATTCTCAAGTGACACGGAGTGCTTCAAAATGATAGATGATTCTAAATGGTAACATCATGTTTTCTTATTTCCAAATTTGGACAGGTTTTAGTAAAGAATATTCCACTCGCAAGTGGGCCCCGGGCTCCGAAGCGACAGCTTAGGACGAAACCGGGACAAAACGCTAAGTTAATGGTAGTGGTTCCACACATAGTTGAATAGCCTAGCTGCCACTTTTTTATAATTTGATAGAAAGGTTAATTACGATTATATTACGCCAGAAAAAAAAATCCTTTTTTTTGAAGCACATTTCCTAATATATTTTAAATTATATTTTCGCTATACAGCCATAAAAGCCGTCCGCCATGATGGTCTATTTTGGTTATTTACAATAATGGTGACGTAGAACCATGGAGGACGGTGTTTCGATCAAGAGAAAAAAAGTAATAATATAACTGGTTTAAGTTGAATTTTTACAGAAATTTCTTTTTCTGTTTTGAAGTATTTTATTGTAAAAATAACCAAAATTATAACTTTACTCAAATAAATATATTTTTACTAATGTTCTAGTGTTAACATTTTTGACACTTTCATCACCGCACAAACAAATGATAATGAAAATTCCATGACACCTCGATTTTCGAAACTAAAAACACTCTAATACCGACGGAGGTTTACGCCTCCAAAGGAGTCGGATTTATTGAAGTTTATATATTTCGGGCCCCTGTACGGAATAATAACCTGTAACTAAAAGTTATTTTTATAAATGGTGACATGAGACAACTTGCCTATTGCAGATACGATTATTATAGACACAGGGTGAGTCGGTGAACGGTTCTACGGTAAATCTTAATTTGCACAAAAATGTTTGCCTTAGCCAAACAGAACGGTCGGCCTTAAATAATAATATAAAAGTTGATCTAAATAATGGGTAAATTAAGTACTTCGAAGCATTTAACTGTTCACTGATACACCCTGTATAAATTTAAAACCACGAGCTCGTAATTTGCAAGAACTACTATTATTTGAAAGTTATTAACTATATTTTTTACGGCAGATAATATTCATTAGAAAAGTTATTTACGGGATATCTATCATGTACCTTATTTTTGAGTTTTCGATATCTAATAACTATTTATATTCTAATGTTGTTTAAAACAAGGTAATATTCATATTTACAAATACCTATTTCAATTTTATAAATACCAAAACTATCAAACTTCCTTGAAACTCTTATTATAAGGTAGACTTTTAAAAAGAGCCATACTAAAAGCTAACATGTTAAAGTATGCTCGGTTCATCCAAATTCATGACTTCACATATGGGGCACCAGTGTTCGAATATTTTATCACACATAATTTATCACTTACAAACTTTACCTCAGAAATGTCTTTCATGTCGGGACTGTCTATAAGTAGGTATAATCGCACCCCCAGTGGAAGATAAGCAGAAGTGGTCTTACTTCTGATCTTCAATTTTATCATATTTTAAAAGAACGTTTAAAGATAATGTTAAAAGTGTTTCATATTTTTCTTTTTTATTTTACGAATTAATTATCTTTGTACGTACTTGACTATTTCTTTTTCTGAAACCTTAGGTATTTTCCCCTTACATTTTTTTTCTCACTCGCTACTTGCTTGGAACTCACAGGACACTCGCAGGTCATTCGCAGGTGACTTGCCCCGGCTTCGCACGAGTGCAATATTATGCATTGCATTTTGTACAAACCGTTGCATAGTTTAAAATATTACCATTATATTATAATATTACTATAGAAGGGGTTACCCTTATGTGGTAGAAATACCGGCAACACGTACCAAACGGTTCAAATGTACATTCATGTTGCGTACAGCTAAGGAATAGAACTCTCTGCCGGAGGATGTGTTCCCTGGGCGCTATGAACTGAACTTATTCAACAAAAGAGTGAATAAATAAATAAATATAATAAATATTTCACAACATCACATACATTCATCTGACTCCGAGATAGGTAGCTCAAGCACCTGTGTTACGGATACCAGAATCAACAGTGGGATTACAAATATATACATATAATACTTTTCTTTTGTAAATACATACTTATAATACATAGATAACACCGAGACCAATACAAACAGCTATGTTCATGCACACAAATGTTTGCACTGTGCGGGGATCGAACCCGGAACCCTTGCACCAGAGGCAGCGTTCACTACCACTACCTATCTCGGAGTCAGATCAATGTATGTGATGTTGTGAAATATTTATTTATTTATTTATATTCTAAATAAATATCTGTTATACTTCTATTTAATTTCTATCTGCGTGGATCTATAAGTGATTTCTCTGTAACCATACTGATGTAAATATACATAAACAATGTAAATTCTGGTCTACCGTTTATGAATAAATAATAAAAATTAAATAAATTATCACAACTATAAGTGTTTGCCATTTTATATATTTTTTGTTCACTTCCATACTCACTCCTATCACCTCTTTAATTATATTTTTAGCATTAGAATACACACAATTAATCTATTAACCACCTTAGACCTCATCTTCACGTGACATCAAGTAGGATTGAAGTCAAATGCTTGTCTGTCGTAACATATTTAAAAACATAATAATAAATAACCTGTGTGAATAAAGAATGGGATCAGAAATGGCGGCGCATCTATTCACTTCTCGCTCGCACACTATTTGCGTCTATACTTGCACTCGTGGGGCGCGAGTATAGACACAAATAGTGTGCAAGCGAGAAGTGAATAGATGCGCCGCCATTTCTGATCCCATTCTTTATCCGCACTGGTTGTAGATATTTGACTGACTGGATGGCGCAATAGGTAGTGACCCAGCCTCTTACGCCAAAGGTGGTGGGTTCGATCCCCACCCTGGACAAATATTCGTGCGATGAACACTTGTGTTTGTTTGGCGTCTGGGTGTGATATGTATTTAAGTATATAATTGTGTTCCTCTGTTGTCTGATATCTGTAACACAAGTGCTTAAGCTACTTATTACGGAATCAGGTCAACGTATGAGATATTGTGAGAATTATATAGGTTTATAAAATGTAAAAAAGCTGTTTCTGTACATTGAATAATATTGATCACAAAATAACTTGGACCTATCAAAATTCTTCTTTCATAGTCTGTGATACCAAATAAAAATTTAAAAATCTCTATTAAGTACCTACTCTTTGTACAGTCAAAGAACGAAAAGTTTCGTCAGTTTACAAATTGATTTGTTTGATACGCTATAAGCACTTATTACCTTTCGTAAATTTGTCAGAGTAATACTTGTTGCACAGAAAATTATGCTTAACCGTTAGATCAGAAAGTTTAGATTTGCTTGTAGCAACATTGATTCCTTTTGATGTAAAGGAAATTTACAGAAGGTTGGCTGATCTTTTTAAAACGGTATGTTGGTATAACTGATTCTGATCGTGCAAGCGAAAATTTACCTTAAGGTGACGAACCTTTTTATTCTCTGTACCGTACAACAAAATAGAATTCCACAAATCAAGCAATAAATGGTACAAAACCATAAAACCGTCTGCGACAATATTTCGTCGTGAATTATGTCATTTTGTGCAAATGAAAAATCGTTGTCTCGCTTCTGTTCACGTTGAAAAAGGAAATATTTTCAATTAATTATCCGGAATAAACTGCTTGGATAACAAAAGATATTGTTATTTTTATCTTTGAATCGGTAGAATTAATGGAGCAGCAATTTTATTGAGGGGATTTAAATATATATTTACGGATAATTGACTTCATTTACCTTTCAAATATCGTAAATGTGAAAGATAATTTGTTGATTCTCTTTTACTTAGCAGCGGAAAAACATTATTATTATTAACATTATTATTTGGATAAACATTTGGGGAAACTGAAAAATGATATACATGATAATGTGATGACACAGCAAACAGGCGTGAAGCAGCACTGTGCTGTATTTCGCTGCGTAAGTGAGGGTACCGGAGGCCCAATCTGGGGGAATGTGGGGTTTAAATATTGGCAGCACACTTGTGACTCTACTCGTGTCGTGGGTGTCTTTGGAGGCGGCCATCGCTTACCATCAGGCGATCTGTCTGCTCGTCTGCCACCTATTACATAAAAAAAATGATGCTACCTAATAAACTTAGGTTAAGTTTACTTGTATGTTTATAAAATATCAATCGTGCTAAATAATGACATTCATACTGGTTAAGATTTCGTAAAATAAAAGCTATTAATATGATGGTGTTGAGACGCTACGGAATGATGTTGAAGTGGCTGCGGAAACATATAACATTTGTTGTCACAACAAAGGATGTGACGTAGCCATTGCGTATTCCTTTAATGCATTGCTTATTAAGACGTTCTTGAATTAAATATCTTTTTTAGAATAAATATAACATACAAGTATATGTTCCTTCTTAGGTTCAATCCGTAAAACTCTAAGTCAAATAGTGAAGACTTATGTAATTTTGTAACCTCGATTCTGAGTGGAATAATAATAATAATTCTCTCAACATCTCATACGTTGACCTGATTCCGTACTAAGTAGCTTAAGCACTTGTGTTACAGATATCAGACAACAGAGGAATACAAATATATACTTAAATACATATATTATACCTAGACACTGAACAAACACAAGTGTTCATCGCACGAATGTTTGTCCAGGGTGGGGATCAAACCCACGACCTTTGGCGTAAGAGGCAGGGTCACTACCAATTGCGCCATCCGGTCAGTTGGTGGAATTCTTAGGCATCGTTGAGAATGAAATAGATGATCGCTGTGAAAATTATCTAGCACATTTATTTAAGGTGTGATCAAGGCGTCTATCCATCTATATAATATGATCGAAGCATCTATCAGATAACTTGAATTAAAAAAAAAGTTCTTAGTGACCTTTTCACTTGCTACTACGCCGTGTGGTCCCCGGCAGAGTAGAATAGGCCACCCTCGCTCTTACCGAGGTGTCGTAAAAAGCGACTAAGGTAAAGATGCTAGCATGATCATCAGCACCCAGAGAAGGAAAACTCTGCATTTATATCAAAACCCTCGCCAACCCGTCTGCCAAGCGTGGTGAGTATGGCAATTACCCCTCATGTGATTGAGGGAGGCCCGTGCTCCAGCAGTGGGGACTTAAATGGGCTGACGATGATGATGATGATGACCTTTTCACTTCAAGCTTACGTCACGCAGCTGAACTTAACAGTCTAAAAAGACTTGATCGAGTACACTTCTACTTGTGATTACCAAAAGTAGCGTACGGGGCTTGTAATGAGATCGGCGCCACGGGGCCAGTTACAGTTAGTTAGTTAGTTAGGTGGGCCCTGTTCGGCTACGGCCCCCGCTAAAGCCTCCTGGGACGCATAACACCGCTTGCTGGTTACAGACTTTCAGAAGTATTCAGGTAGCCATAGCATTAGTATTTATTTACTCAAGCGAAAACAGTCTTGAATTAAAAACGACTAGGGGAAAATGTTCGTTTTATCTTTCTTTTGGTTTTTTTTAAGTTGCCTACTTAGGACATGTGTTAAGACGTGTCTTAACAGTCCCACCATTCGCTTTTTCAAAAGTCATCGAAAACGAGACAACAAGGGTGTCATTAATTCACTTCATCGCTCACATCTCCACCCACTCACTTCATCTAACCTTAATGAGTTTAATCAATAAAGCAGGATTTATAATTATGTACATTGTTTTTATGCCAAATTTGAGCAAAAATATTCAACATTCCAGTGAAAGATAATTATTTTCAAAAATGAAGTGTTTACGACTTTTATCTAATCGAAAGTCAAAACACCGTCCGCAATAAAACAAACATAAGAAAAGAAAAAACAAAACACATGTCCTAATTAGGAACCTCAGAAAATCGTGATAGATACGAGTTGTTGCAACTTATTATGATGGGAAATGTAGCTGGTAAGAGGCGCGTGGGTCGGAAGAAAAAATGCACCGCCGAGCTGTTTTGCCTCGCTACAGACCGAGGAGAATTATGCTAGATTGACTGCCAACCTTCGCATCCGGAGTGGCACTTTAAGAAGAAGAAGGTTCTTACATTAAAAAATAAATGAGTTTCTTCATCTTCATCATCGTTGTTAGCTTGTCTTAGTCCAATGCTAAAACAATGTTGTAGGATTTCGCCATTTCACCCTGGCTTGTCGCATCCAGTCTGAATCAACAGCTAGTTCTTAGCCACTAAGCTCATACGGCTTATCTGTCTAGACATACTTATGTTCTGACAGTAAAAAGCTCCTTCCCGATAACTGCCCAGACGTATACTTACAAAACTACAACAGAAAGTATAAATTTCGAGCATACCAGCAACAAAACAAAAGAGGTACTGGACAATCCTCGAAATCAGATAAACACGTATCCCAGACAGACAAAAGGAAAGTGTCCCTTATTTTCTTATTTTCTCTGATCCACAAAAGTATTTTCCATTGTGTCGGGGATAAACATTAGAGCAAAAAGGATTTATAAGGCACAAATCGCCACGAGTGAGGCGAGTGTACAGTGGTTGCAATTGATTCCCGTAGGTGTTATACCTCTTAGTGACGTGGAGGGCTACGAAGTAAGCGGTTATATTTAAAATACTACCTATGAAGGAAGGATATATATCTTGCAGTACAACTTTTCCCAAGTAGTAATGCAACAAAATAAGAGTCCAAAAGGTATAAAAAATGTAAGCTAATAAAGTGCATCGTTTATGGTGTTCATTGAAAAAATGCCTCTATCGCTGTACCATATTATCATGATTTTCAATAATTAATTGATGTAATTTTAGGATTCGAGTAATTTAGTAGTCTTTGATTTGACTGTTGACGGTTTTGAGAACTAAATTAAGGAAGTCTGTCATAACTGGAAACGTATCGATAATCGATAGGCGCGCCAAACAGATAGGGACATTGACTTGTCGGTTGACGGGCGAACGAACAGTTCGATTTGAGCAGCCGTCTGGTACGGACGTTCCGAAATAGGCCTCGTGTAAGCTAAAAGTTCTGAGTGAGATCAATGTATCTATGAATATTTATACGTGCAAAATTACGGAATAAATGACATGAATGGCGGACTCTAGAGTTTCATTACAATATCATAAAAGTGTAATTATACTGATTTTACTACTCCATTACAATCTTCTATCGCCTGTTGTAATCATTAGGAACTTAGATGTAGGGTGATAGTTAATAAGTTTCATAGTTTATTTATTTCTAATTTTGATTAAAATTACCAATCTCAAATTAAATTAAGATTCATAAATTCAGATTTTTTTTAGTTCGGGCTGCCATCGGAAATTTCTCATTATATATGGAAACGAAATCCAACTTATTTTGACTTGAAATACTGAATTGGATCTCAAGTTCACCCGATGTATGTACGATCAGCATCAAAAGTAGCTTAACACTTTAGTACCATGTCAAAGTAACTGTTCTGCCTATAAAAGTCAGTTTGTAAGGTATACGTAGAAATGCTGATTTGACATGGTAAGTGTTAAGCTATGTTTGGTGGTGACCGTACAAATAAGTTTGGTTTATTTCAATTTATTACACTAACTGAGAGAATTTTTTTTGTCGTCCTCTAATTTTGTAGCTACATACAACTACAAAAGAGACCTCAGTAATTTACCAACATTAGAGGAAAGTCACTATAGTAACTTAGTTACTTTTCTCTAACTTAGTGGCCACCACAAGCATGAAACAAGCAATGTTCAAATAATGCGTGGCGCCAGGAGACGGCGTCGGCTAAACGACTATTATACTCGTATTTATCGCTACTTTTAACTTTGTTGCTCTACAAATTACCGCTATTTAGTAACTGCAAAGGCTTTTCCCTCTGTACCACATAATAGAGTGCTTATACTCGTACGCATACTTTTTTATTTTATTATATGATATGTAGCAGATGAACAGACGGATCACCTTTACGATCAGGTGATTGATCAATTAACGCCACTCATGGACATCAACACCACCACAGGAGTCACAAGTGCCGCCGGTCAAGATTACGATCTTTTAGGATTCCGTAGCCGAATGTCAAAAACGGAACCCTTATAGAATCGTCATGTCTGTTTGTCTATCCGTCTGTTTGT
Source organism: Marasmia exigua (assembly GCA_019059595.1). Taxonomy (NCBI): domain Eukaryota; kingdom Metazoa; phylum Arthropoda; class Insecta; order Lepidoptera; family Crambidae; genus Marasmia; species Marasmia exigua. The sequence continues at coordinate 10,387,774 of CM032482.1, read as the reverse complement.
CCGTATGTCACAGGCATTCTTTTCCTGAAACTATAAGAGCTATACTGTTAAAACTTGGTAGGATATTATTCTGTGAACCACATTAAGATTTTGATAAAATAGTAATAATAAATATTGGGGGCTCCTCATACTTAGAGCTAAAACTAAAAAAAAAAATCATCAAACATACGTGTGGGGTATCTGTGGATAGGTGGTAATTATATCGAGGTTGCTAATATCATTTTTTTTCTAAACTGAATAGTTTGCGTGACAGACGCTTCCAAAGTGGAATACAGTTGCACCCCCCCTCTATTTTCTAAAATAAGAAATCGAAAAATCTAACAAAAACATATGATGTGCTATAAAAACTAACAACGCAAATTGTTTTGAACTGAAATCCAGTCAGTAGTTTTTTTTACGGAACACATTGTGCGTGAGTCCGACACGCACTTGGCCGGGCTTTTTTAAGGTATGATCGGTCAGGAAATACCACACCATATAGCGAGGCATTTCGTAATTTGATGTCGGAAGCCAAGATCTACTTCCGTCGCTGAACCAGTAAAATAAGTATGTTTTTGTCAATGAATTCATTCTAAAAGTTACGATACTCCCACTACTTAAAACTTTAAAACCATTCATCTAAATTTACTCCATCCTCTTTCAAAGTTTCTCGGCGCACACTGCACTGAGGTGAAAGACCTCACAGTTTATTAACACAACCGTAACAAAATGCAACTATAACTGACAGTGAGTTGCAATCTTGGGAGCTGGAAGCAACTTGTGCATCTGGTATATAAAGCCACAGAAAGAGAGCTCGTGTTTTCCGGAATACAATATCGTATTGCATTGAATGGCACAGCTGTATTTTGTTACTTATTTTTAAACGTCGAACAATTAAAAAGTATTTGGCTACTCAAAGTTTTTAATTGTGTTCAACTTTTTCAAACTTTTTTTACAGAGTTGCAATACTTATACTCTTAAGAAAATAAGTTTTAATGAATAGAAAGACACAGAGTTCTTTGTAGCAAAACTTGTAGGATCATAGTCGTTAATAACAGTTTATATGACTGTCACTTAACTTATTATGTTAGTGTACTTGTTGTTGTCAGCAAGATTTTAAGAAAAACTCGCGAATGTTTAAATAGAAAGTTATGTGCTGATGTTATACACTAGTTAACTTAGCGTTAGCCGGACACATGCTTATTAATGGAATTGAGTGTAATTTAGAATCTGTAGGATGTTAACAAACATCAATATAGGAAAAAGTATTTGTTTAAAGTAAAATAACATCCCAAAAAGTTAAATCAATGTCCGAAGGGCGAGTATACTGAAAACGTTTTCAAAAAGAGAATTTAGACGAATGCTAGAAATGATTTAAAAACTCTACCTTCCCTAACATTACTCGTTACTCGTAATATTCACACAAATATGAAAGAAATGCAAGTTTTGCAAACTTCAATTCCATGCACAGAGCTGGCATTCATGAGAAAGAGAACAAAACGTGCTTAAGACGCCTTTCAATTTAAATAAGCGTTTTCGTCGAAGAGCTGTCGCCAAAGAATTTAAAAAATGCACGCAGATTAGGGTAGTACCAGGCATAGTGAGGAATGTCTTTATCGTAACGATAAAGATGTTATTTGTATTCCATATCTAAGAGTTGTGAAAGTCAGGTGACAGTTTCTTCAAACTAAGTAGTAATCTGAACTCAAGAGAGACGATAATAGTCACAATCTTTATTCCTGTACTAATCCCCCCCTGTCCTTGTTTCAAGACTACTTAGAGCTACTTAGCATTCTAAATATTACCAATAGATATCCCTGGGTGCCGATTACATCACGCAAGTGATTTGCTTTTCGGATTAATACCTATAAGTTTTTTCACTCATATTCCGATGGGACACTACAGTGACACGACCAGAGAGGGATTAGGCGCAGGACCAACGGCTTAACGTGCTTTCCGAGGCACGGGGGTACAAGATCGCCAATTTCCAGACTCCGGGCTGCCACTAAAAATTTCTTACCGAAAACTTAGGTACACATTTTTGGCCCAAATCGAACCCGGGACCTCTTGCACAGCCGTCGCTTTAAAGTGCGAACCACTAACCACTGCACCACCGAAGCAGTCTGTTATTATTGCTAGGCAACTATTATTATTAATTGTACATTATCTGTCGATTCATCATCATCATCAACAGCCTGTATTATGATCCCACTGCAGGGTATAGACCTCCTCCTGTGCATCGCCACTCGCAACGGTCCTTGTGCCAGGCCTTCATCAGGTCTTACCCATATGTTGTCAGCCCATCAGGTAGGCGGGCATCACCAAGATGCACTGGCATTTAAAGGCTAAAAATCCATACATAATTTTGAAGTAAATAACACACTTAAAAATTTCATCTCGCGTACAGGCGGGACACGAACTCACACCTTCCACAATCCGGGTGAATGTTCTACCAATTAGGACCACTGACCGCGTTTCTAAGCCGACGAAATTTGTAAGTGCTTGATTCGACATGAGCTGTCGATAGTCTCATCAATATTGTAGGTATATTTACAATATCCAGTGGAAATATTATTACAAATATTTGACCACCAGTTAAGATGAGACTGCTAAATCAACTATTAACATAATTTGTTTCACATCACTAGGCAAAACCTCATGCAGGCAAAACCCTCTGGTTTAGTAACAAGTACTGCATTTCCAGTTAAGTCTAAGCACATTCACACAATCTACGGAAAGGCAAGTCCATTAAAACTGTGAAGGATTTAAGGTTGCAACAGGATTATTCATTAGGAGGTGCTTGGGAAACTGTTCTCTTACCGCGTTTGAGGGACCTAACACAGTGACGCTGGCTGTGTAGCTTTCACGTAGCTACATAAAGCCTCAAGGGTAAAATGCTCTTCCTCAGTAGTGTACCGTGGCGAGAGAGATCTTTTTATTGGAAACCCTTCCCCCTTATTACAATTCGCGAACTAAGGATAGTCCTGGAACAAAACTTTGGCCAGCCCCTTTTAAAGATTGCGTGTTGGAACGGGACGTTATGAGCTTTAGTACAGTAATAACTTTAGATCGCGATTTGTAATAAGGTGGTAAGGGACTAAACCACGGTTACCAGAGACCCAATTTGGGGGAAGGAAATTAGGTTGGCAACGCACTTGTGACTCTACTGGTGCTGCGTGTTGGGTGTCCATGGTCCATCAGGTGTTCAGTCTGCACGTCTGCCACGTAACATCCAAATTAAACAAAACCAATGTAATGTAGCAAATATTAGTTTAAACAGAGATAATTTTAACGACCCGTTTGGTTTTTTTTTTTTATTCTTTTATTTTAAATTAAGGACTTTTGTCTAACAGAGACATGTCAGTCCTATTGAACCTTATTCTAAATAATACAAAATAAAATTTAGCAGTAAAGCAATAGTAGGTAATTGAAGAAATAAGAGTCAGCGATTGTTCACCATCTCACACACTCTACCGGCCGACTCGGAGGCAGGTTCACCCAGAATACTTTGGAAAATACCTACCTCCGACCCGTTTGGTAATGAACGCTACCTCTGGTGCAAGGGTTGCGGGTTCGATCCCCGCACAGTACATACATATTTTGTGTGCATGAACATGTTTGTTTGTATTGATCTAAAAGGAAAAATATTAAATGTACATATTTGTAATTCCGCTGTTGGTTTTTATATCCGTTACACAGGTGCTTGAGCTACCGATCTCGGAGCCTGATCAATGTATGTGATATTGTGGAATAATAAACTGCAAATCAAATTGATATAGTTAAATTTCTAACATCCTTATAAAAACTACATACTACGCAGACCTAATAACCGAATAACCGTAAAATAGGGCAGAAAATGTAGATAAATTGTAATTTGATTCCAGGAAGTTATTTTGCACGTCAAGCTTTTTTTCCATTTATAATTTTGATATCCCTAGGCTAATGTAATTTTTTTTTCATTAAAAATATCGTGAATACCCTCTATGGCACTTAGCCGGTCGTAGGTTCGATTGTCTAAATAGATTATAATACATGTGGAAAACATGTGTATATGCTCACATTTACAATTTCAAAAAATATTTTCTATATATATTAATTATAAAAAGAGGAAACGAGTGGAGGGTCACAACGGACAATACAACAAAGGATCATTTTCCGAAATGGAATAATACTATTTCTAGATAAGACTCATAGAAATATAAGAGAATAATTTCAGAATTTTTAAACAGATATTTATGGAGAAATAAAAATGTAAAATCCTCTATGACGTTATTACTCGGCAGCACAAATTGATAACGCTTTTGCTCACATAGATTTAAAACAAATGAAAAATCTCAGAACGTAAAGTGACAAAACAAAATAATAACGGTGACAGTAAGTTACTTTAAGTCACCTAATTTTTTTTATTGGACATACGAGTATAGCATCGACATAACAATACGTTGAGCCTCAGCACTACGTCACTATCGGCATATTATTTAATCATTTAAAAAAATGCGGCGTGAAGCAGCAATGTGCTGTATTTCACTGCGTCAGGGTACCGGAGGCCCAATCCGGGGGAAAGGCGGGTTTAAAGGTTGGCAGCACTTTTGACTCCACTGGTGTCACGGCTGTCTATGGGCGGTGGCAATTGCTGACCATCAGGCGATCCATCTTCTCGTCTGCCGCGTATCACATAAAAAACATATTTTGATGAAAAGACACATTTAATGATAGCTAAAAAATATAGGTCATCTTTTTTCTCGTTCTTTATTCGAAAATCATATAAAAATGCATTTTTTTTTGTCATTACTGTCCATTCAATGGATTTTAAATTATAATGAATTGTTCATTCTAGCTAAATGTTAGACAAAATTATTAACAAATACGGTACTTATTTGTATGCGTTCTGAATTTTAGAATGTCGTACGTAATACAAGCCGAGCGTTCGCACGTTTGCAATTTTGTTGGTATAATAATATAATATCCGCTCAGAGAGTGGATTGGAAGCGCCAGAGCGGAATCTACAGGGAAAAGTCAAAAGCTGGTAATGTTTGAATGTTTTTCATAGGTATTCGTATTAGTCTGGAATAATAAACAGGAAGAGTATGACCAATTATTTGTTTTTAGAAAAAAAAATCAGATTATCCACCGAGATTGTATTTAGAGACCATAGCAATGTTCTGTATGATTTTTGCAATAAAGAGTATCTATCTATCTTTAAAAGTCAAAAATTTCAATATAATTATAATAATTCTCACAACATCTCATACGTTGACCTGATCCCGTACTAAGTAGCTTAAGCACTTGTGTTACAGATATCAGACAACAGAGGAACACAAATATATACTTAAATACATATATTACACCCAGACACTGAACAAACACAAGTGTTCATCGCACGAATGTTTGTCCAGGGTGGGGATCGAACCCACGACCTTTGGCGTAAGTATACATATCCATGTATACATGAATGTAATTTTTTATGTGATAGGTGGCAAACGAGCAGATGGATCACCTGATGGTAAGCGATTGCCACCGCCCATGGACACAAGCAAAACCAGTGGGGAGTCACAAGTTGTTACAATAATGTTTGTTACAAACACATTGAAAACCAATTGAAGAAACGCAGATTGTGGTAACCTACATGTGGCTGTCTGTACAGTGTGTACAGACGACTCGACGCCTGGTCGAGTAACTGTGAGTGATCAAGTGTCAGACTATGCCAGACAATCTGTAAACAGAGGGAGATGGCGAGAGATCGTGAGGAAAGCGTGTCCGCCTCTAACACCGACAAGGACGCCTCAACGTGACCACGACCGCTCTGGTAAGAGCGTAGCAACAGAGAAGAAGACAATACTTTCTGGTAGCGGATCTCAAAAAAATCTCATAGAATTACTATAATTCATCATAATAACCATACCTATCCAATTGCGCAGTTATATAGTAAGTACAGCTATCTTAATATTAAAAATTCTTTGATCGATCTTGTACTAGAAATGAACTCTTATCATACATGTAGCTATCTCTAACTATGCACATGTATGTGTAAGTAATAATAACTACATTTACTGAATACAAGCCCGACATATCGCATTCCTCTATTTCATTGCTATGCAATTGCACGCGAAAGCCATTGTCACGAAATTCTATATGTTATGGTACAGTAAGGGTATTGCGACGTTAGTTGCTTTATATTTATTGACTGGGGGACAGCCGCACGTCGGCATGAATGGGGCAGCTCGACCGGAGTGATAACATTGCTTCACAGAAAATCAACGTGTAAAAGCGTCTGTGCTGTTTCGCACTGTCAGTGAGGGTATAGAAGGAACAATCCGGAAAAGATGGGGTTTTAAAAGTTGTCAACGGTCTTGTGACTCCACTGTTGTTGCTGGTGTCCATAGGCGGCGGCAACCGCTTACTAATTCATATGCTTGTCTGCTACCTATCACATAAAAGAAATAGGTTTGCTTGAGTCTGCATTTTTCATAGTAATTTACCTGTTTCATTATGCAGGTATTTACTAGGCATTCTCATATGGTAATTAAAAAATAAAATATTTATTTCATCTTTACTAAGTTTTTACATTTGCATAGACAAAGGTTGAACTCTTTTATTAAGTGCAGGAAGCACCTGTGCCAGAAGGGGAAAGGGGTCAACCTTAACACACTATGACATTTTATATGGTAAGGAAACAAAAAGGTTAAAAAAGACATAAATAACAAAAATATGTGTGTGAGCGCGCGTGTGTGTGTGTGTCCTCTGTGTATCATAACATAATAAACGAGGCTACCAAAAAACAGATACACGAATGTGAATGTGGAGCCTGATACCAAATAAGTAATCAGGCCAGGTAAGAGTTAACTACTTCTACTATTTGTGTTATTATGATGGGAAAAGTAGCTGGTAAGAGGCGTATGGGTCGGAAGAAAAAATCATGGCTGCGTAACATCCGGGAGTGGACGAGGATCGCAAGCGCTGCCGAGCTGTTTCCCCTCGCTAGAGACCGAGAAGAATATGCTAGATTGACGGCCAACCTTTGCTACTCGGAGAGGCACTTTATTAAGAAGACAATTTTTGTATGATTATAAACATTTTGACAACCTGATGAATGTTTCATTTCTTCCACTGTACTCAATGTAGTTTAGCTGCTCTAAATGTTTTACAGCAGGTCAGCGAACTGGCATAATATAACATTATGTTCAAACGACATCTGATGGGAAAGCATTATCGCAGTATATGGATCTCATTTCATCTCAGTGTTTTTCCCGTTTGCTTCCAAAGATTTTAAACTTTCGAGATTAAGATTTGTATGGACAAGTGTGTGAAATCTCTCAATTCGACTTGAATGTCGAGTTCACGAGAATAGGCCCTCGGGTCATTCAATTTTATTCTCTATTGTCTCGGTTGCGGACGGTCCACTCTCTTAGTAACTTTTTTACTGAAAAACGATTTTACTACCTATGTAACTTATTCCTTAAAATACAGTTGGATGAAAAACATAACTTCTCTGAAAATACCACGCCAATGTCGTATGATAATAAAACTAGTTTTGTCATGCGAATCAGGGCACTCAATTTATGCCTCGTGTCTCGAAAGCAATTTTCAGTGTTAGTTAAGTAAGTAAATTACAAATGTCCAAATCGTTACTCAAATTGATGCAATGCGTAACTCACCCTAGTGATGCTCCTCGCTTAGCGTGTAATTCCCAGTTGAATAAATAGACATTCATAGACACAACAAAACAACAGATTTCACACGAAGGAAGATATGGGAACAATATTTATATCATCGTCATCCCATTTAAGTCCCCACTGCTGGGGCACGGGCCTCCCTCAATCACATGAGGGGTAATTGCCATACTCACCACGCTTGGCAGACGGGTTGGCGAGGGTTTTGATATAAATGCAGAGTTTTCCTTCTCTGGGTGCTGATGATCATGCCAGCAGCTTTACCTTAGTCGCCTTTTACGACACCTCGGAAAGTGTGAGGGTGGCCTATTCTACTCTGCCGGGACCACACGGCCGGTAATAATATGTATATAAAAAACAATAAAAATAAGAAATATAAATTAGTGTTGTGCCAAATAGGCGCCCGCTCAGCATATGTTGTGCCGGGTCATTGCTGACACATCACGACGCTGGTATTCTGCGGGTTACCCTGTAGCGTATTGTGTGTCTGTTCAGGATAAAAAAGGATTATTATGAAAAAAATGAGAAGATATAAAAATATAGATGGTCCAGAACAGACAAACAGCACGCATTGGGGTTCTTAGTTGCGTCCGAAGCTGTCTATTCGGAGCCCGGTATATGCTTGGACATTGACATTGTCCAGGATTCGGGAAGTCTGATCATTTCAATGAAACCTTTAACAGCGGAACCAGACCAACTGAATTACGGTTACACGTTTTAGTAATCATCCGAAACGTGCAGGTTTCCTCACGATGATTTCCGTCACCGCCGAGCTAATACGCACATAGATTTGAAAAATCCAGAGCTGCATGCTCGGATTCGAATCACGACCCCCTGTACGGAAGGCGCGTTCTTGTCCAATAAGCAACCATCGCTCTCTACTCTAATGATGCTGTAAGAAGCATTCAATTGTAATTAATATTGTATTTTTGAAAGCTTTGAAAGAAAATTTGAGCCGTGTGGTCCCCGGCAGAGTAGAATAGGCCACCCTCACTCTTACCGAGGTATCGTAAAAGGCGACTAAGGTAAAGCTGCTGGCATGATCATCTGCACCCAGAGAAGGAAAACTCTGCATTTATATCTAAACCCTCGCCAACCCGTCTGCCAAGCGTGGTGAGTATAGCAATTACCCCTCATGTGATTGAGGGAGGCCCGTGCCCCAGCAATGGGGACTTAAATGGGCTGATGATGATGAAAGAAAATTTGAGTCACTTGGCAACAATTGAAAAAGACAAACTAAACATTTCATCACATTGGCCTAGTTCAATACTAAGTAGGTAGCTGACCTTTAAAAATTTGACCGTCTAAGTATCTCCCGACTAAATCATGAGTTGAGTGGAAAGAATTCACATATTCAGTGAAAATTTTTCTTTTGAAGTATAATGAATGCAAATGCTGATTTTCTTTTTGAAAGCGATGAATAAAGAAGTTTACATGCAGTTAATTCACCTGAGCCTGAATAACATATCAAATCGATTGATTGATGATATGGCTTGTGAATAATCGCAAGTCGATAGCCCAAACTGTAAAACGTTTCTATGTGTATAATAATTATGTCATTTTTCAAAAGTGCCAATAACGTGATACGAAAAATACTCCTATTTCGAAATAACAAAAAGCGTTAGGTCGGCAAAACGTCAAATTAATATTTTTTTATAATCCCACGCCATGCGTTGTACGCACGTGAGATTCCTCCACGCTCACGTTTTTTTGTGGCATCCCAAGTGTAATCGGTGTATAATTATTACCTTACTTTAAGGTAAAGCCAACGTCTATGAGAGTAACAAACAGCAGCGGCAGTTCTTTGTAGCATTTCTTTTATTCGGTCTCTCAAAGGAGATCCTCAGACGTTCATATATTTCCTGTATTCTGTTAGGAATTGTCCCCCTTATGTTAAAATATCTAGATTAGGAATACCGAAAAAAAAAGTTGTATTCGATAATTCTCTCAAACAAACCAAGGATTGGTGCCTGCAGCATTGGTGCCATAGTAATAAATACTCAGAGGGACAGTTTCTATTAAAATATAGCCAAAATATTCTGGCCGGCACTTGGACCCAAAAAGACAATGTCCATTTGGACATTGTCTTTTAATATAGATAGCAATTAATTGTCGCCAGTTGTCACCGTGTGGTCCCGATAGAGTAGAATAGGCCACCCTCACTCTTACCGAGGTGTCGTAAAAGGCGACTAAGGTAAAGCTGCTGGCGTGATCATCAGCACCCAGAGAAGGAAAACTCTGCTTTATATCGAAACCCTCGCCAACCCGTCTGCCAAGCTTGGTGAGTATGGCAATTACCTCTCATGTGATTGAGGGAGGCCCGTGCCCCAGCAGTCGGGACTTAAATGGGCTGATGATGATGAGTTGTCGCGATCTTGCGCAGCTCATTAAACTACAGAGAACGGCATCTTTTGATAGTGTCAAACCATTGAGCAGGTCTCCAGCTTCGTGGTTTCTTGCCTTTTCTTTTCCTGGTAAGGATTAGTCTTTTTATACTATCCGGTGGTTTCCGTTTTGGAGTATCTGTGAACATTTCTTCTATCAACTATTCTGAACAAAATTTGCTCCATGAATTTGGAAATACACATAAAAAAACCACTTTTCATAAAGAGTCGGTCACGTGACTTGGTCATTTTGTATGAAGAGTCGACTTTTTTTATGAATTTCGAAAATACGTAGAACAAATGTTGGATAGAATGATTGGTAAAACACGTGGTCAAAGGGTTGTGAATGTTCACAAATACAACCTGTATGTCCAAAGTTTTGTAGTTGGTAGTGAGCATGGCATAATGTAAATGGGGCAATAACAGTAACAGCAGGCTGAGGATTTAAATGTGTCGAGTCATCATCATCATTTCAGCCAATAAACGTCGACTGCTGGACATATGCTTCTCCCAATGATCTCCACACAGATCGGTCCTGTGCCCCGCGCATCCAAGGGATTCCCGCGACCTTCACCAGATCGTCGGTCCACCTTGTGGGGAGCCTGCCACGGCTACGACCTCCTATACGCGGCCTCTACTCGAGGACCTTTCTGCGCCATAGGTCATCTGATCTCTTCACAATTCTATCTCAATGAATTGCATGCCTCAAGTGGCAATGGGCAGTCTTGACCTTGGTTCTCCTGCAGATCTCATCATTCCTGATACGATCACGCAAGGAGACTTCTAGCACAGCCCTTTCCATTGCTCTCTGTGCGTGACTTTGAGCCTTCTTAGTAGAGTAGTCGATACGAGTTGTTCACTTCACTAACCAACCATGACCTTGGAACAGATTAATATCGGCTCATCGCTTATTCGGATAAGAATCTCCGTAATTTTAACTTCCATTTGTTTCAAGCGAGCGGAAGTTTTCATTTATCAAGGAGGGTTCATTTATAAGGAAATTCGATGCGATACTCATAATTTGGGCGACTTTATCTAGTGGTGTGAATGGAACAATTGATTGAAAAGAGTGTCCTGTTATTATAGCCCACTGGCTGTGGCCGACGCTAGGAGTTTCTCCAATGATTTGGCTATTGATTGGATTAGCCTTCACGTACTTAGCTATTTCGGTTTCGTTGTCCAATCTTAACAATTAGCCAGGAACGCAGAATAAAAAAAGGGCATAAATGTGTTTTATGTCCGCGTGACACCAACTTTTTTTTTGGCACAACTGAGACTTGGGGTGCATTAAAACTTTTCATCGTATCACCCCGAGTCATCACCAGGGTTGAATGTAATTAATGAGAAGGAAGACTTTGTTACTAATGCCACAGTATAACAAGAGCTTTTAAGGAAAACTCTTGTTATACTGAGGTGATACTGTACTGAACGCAAATACTCGTGGCAGATGTTTGAGTACTTCATTAATTAATTTTACTACCTAATTAGAAATATAACATCGACTGTCACGAGTCTTTTGCTCGAGAACACCAGTTACTTACCTTCTGACCATCTTAAACAAATCAAATGCTGTCATAATGAGACTCGTATGAATAATGAATGAAATACTCTGCCACGATTCTTTGCGTTCAGTGAACCTGTAAAAAATTTACAATTTGATTTTATTTATACACACATAAAATTGTTTGTTATTATTTTTATGAGAAAGGGAGGCAAACGAGCAAGCGAGTCACCTGATGGTAAGTGATCACCGCCGACCATGGACATCAACACACCAGAGGGAGTGGAGATTCGTTGCCGGCCTTCTAGGAAGGTATAGACTCGTTTCTTGAAGCTCTAAATGTCGTACCGGTTCGGAAATCATCATCATCAGCCTATCGCAGTCCACTGCTGGACGTAGGCCTCTCCAATTGTTCGCCACTGTGATCTATCCATGGCTTCTCGCATCCAGCTCTTGCCAGCCATCCTGCGCAGATCGTCCCCCCACCTAGCCAGAGGGCGCCCTACATTACGTTTTCCAAGACGCGGTCTCCACTCTAGAACTCGTTTACCCCATCGGTTGTCGGTTCTGCGGCTAATATGGCCAGCCCACTGCCACTTAAGCTTGCTAATCCGGCGAGCAATGTCGATGACTTTGGTTCTCTGCCGGATCACCTCATTTCGGATCTACCGATGCGGGAAGTTGATTTCACAATGAGGAGGTGCGTGGCAAAAAATGTTGTGTAAAGTGCACTGTGGTATTTATCAAATGTAGGTTATAATTAAAGTTTTCAATATTATTAGTATTTCAACTCATAGTAAAATCTGTCGCATCTTATCTTGTAGGTGCTTACGATACATTGTTATCCTAGTGTGGGACCTATAGTATATTCTCCTGTTTGTTAAATATTATTATTTTAATTTCATCTATTTTCTGTTGGCTTCAGCATAAAGTGGCATTACATTGTCTTTAACAACATTGTTATTATTATTATTAAACATTATTTAAATGCTTCTACATGTTTGCGATTTTGTCATAAATTATATTGTTCTAACTTGCTCCTCGGCTGACAAATAGAGTTCCTTTACTTTGTTTCTTCTTTGTGTAAAAGCTTCCGGGATCTTCCAACATAATTAGATTACTAACTTTTAAATTAGATTGAACACAATAAAAAAGGTCGGTTGTAGAATTGCCGCTAGGGATTGCCAAGAAGTAGCTAGACTGTGTATGTAAGTATATTGGCCTTAATATGAAAGCACTAAGGATAAAATTAGTGGCATAAATCATTTGATACCGTGGGGTTGATTCCAACGAGAGGCAGAACGTCCTACACTTTCAGGTGATGAAACCGATGGTAACCGATTGCCGCCGCCCATGGACATTTGCGCAATACGAGTGTAGTCATAAGTGCGCTTTGTTTAAGCCTCTTTTCCCCCAATTGGGTCTCCGGTACCCTCACTCACACAGCAAACACAGTACAGCGCTGATTCACGCTGGTTTTCTGTGAAGCCGTGGTAACACTCCGGTCCGGGTACTGGAGTATTACCTACGTACGTACATATATATTTATATATATATATTTATTTATATATATATATATATATTTCAGAACATCACATACATTGATCTGACTCCGAGATAAGTAGCTCAAGCACCTGTGTTACGGATATCAGAATCAACAGAGGGATTACAAATATATACATATTACATACATCGACGAAACTAGCACTGCTATTAAATTTTTATTAATTGTAGCCATTAACGGCCGCACTCAGAGACGTCATTTAAGCTAATGTTCATTAACTTTAGTATCGGTAGTCTTTATGCGTAGCCAACTAAGTTAACACTTAGTTTTTGCAAATAAAATTTTGAAGTTTGAAGTTAATCAACGACTCTGAGTGTGGCAGTAAGAGACATTTTTTAACAAAGTACTTTTAAGAATCCATCAAGTATTAAGAGATTTTTGAGACAATCACATGTCACAATTTCTTCCTAAAATGTTTCTTAAAAAAGTTAATACTTTCCTTGAAGTATTTTTAGACTTTTTTTTTACAAAAAATGGTAGCGCTAGTTTTGTCGATGCATTACCGTAAGTAAGTTAGCTTATTATTATTCTATAGATTTCAGGGCACTGAGCCAAATTGTCAGCAGCACACGAAATAGAGTTACGGCTAACTCTATCACAAATCTTAAGTCTTGAATCGCTAGACAGCTACTTTAGTAAATAAATACTGCTAGAAATCAGGACCGGAACCGGTTACCCTTATTAGGGTTTTCGATAGGGTTTTTTGATAGGCTATTTTAAAAATCTCTATCAATAAGCTAATCCTATCATTGGCTTACATCATCAATATGCTTACCCATTCTTTACGGTAAGCGCTATCACCACGGAATACCCTATAATAGGCTTACCATATCAAGATAGGGTTTTAGAATTCTACCAAGCTATTTTAATCTTTACGCGAAAAGTATTTAAATCAACATTGCGTACCTCGCTAACGGCGGCAGCCGATTGGTCGGATTGAGTTCGTTCGTTTGGAAGGTCATGGAAAAGAGATAGACAATAGGGTTACCCTTACTATGCGGTAAGCTGTTGTAACCCTATCAATAGGGTTACCTATACAATAAGCTTACACAATCAATAGGGTAACAATATTGATATGGTAAGCTACCAATAGGCTTACCCTATCCATAGGCTTAACTCTGAAAAGGGGTTTTCCAGTCCCTGCTAGAAATATTAGTGCTGCAGTGGTTTTGCGTTATTGCATTGGCATAAATAATGTGCTTGAAGAATTGGTCAGATTCAGCCTTGATTCATAACTGTATCAACATTTTATAACACAATATTGATTGGTCCAATTTATGGGCGTCTAGGGAGGCAAATATCAATTTTTCTGTCTAATTTTTTTATGGTGGCATACGAGCAGACGGACCGCCTGATGGTGAGCAATTCCAGCTGGACTGAAAAGGACCTTTAAACTCACCTTCCCTGCGCGGTACCCTCTATCACAGTGAGGGCGCTGCTGATTTTCTGTGAGGCGGTGGTATCATCCCGGTCAAGCCGACCCATTCACGATAGATATTTGATATGCTACTGGAAATACCGTGTTTTATAAAAGACTATCGACCTGCCTTGGCTTTGCCCGGGTGCAATATTATATACATTTATAATGTATTATTTATTGTACATAAACCTTTCTTTTGAATTTACGCCTAGTATTAAAGATCGCATACTTAGGGACAGACCGAGAAAGTGACTTTGTTTTATACGAAATAGTGATGATGCTCATATTAATTAATATCCTCCAACCGATTACGGCTACGGCGGCCAATCTCAACGATGAGCCCCGTACGCATATATTATAGTGCTCAAGTGTGTGCGCAAACACAAGTGCACTCTCTATTCCCTTACTCCCATAGTCCGATAGAACACCACCGTGACACGTCCGGAGAGGGATTGGGCGCAGGACCAACGGCTTAACGTGATTTCCGAGGTACGGAGGTACATGAGCGCCAACTTCCAGACTCCGGGCTGACACGAAGAATTTCTTAACAGAAAAACTCATGAACAAATTTGGCTCAAAACGGGACTCGGACCCGGGACCCCAAGCGCAGTCGTCGCTTTAAACTGCAACGCACTACCCACTGCGCCAACGAGGCAGTCATACATCCATGATATTATCATACATCCTTGAAATAGGCGAAGTGTCAAAAATAAGGTTTATTCCCGCTTTCCACCCTCTGCTTGTCCACCCCGGGTAGAGAGCGGGAATAAACCAAAAATAATTACATTTGTTTGTTTCTTTATAATTTTTTTATATTATGGCAGACAAACGAGCAGACGGCTCACCTGATAGTAAATGAATTACCGCCGCCCATAGACATCTGCGACACACGGGGCATCACAGAAGCGTTGCCGGCTCTTAAGGGAGGAATAAGCTCTTTTCTTGAAGATCACCAGATTACATAGGCGAATTTAAAGAATAGTAAAGAAATAAATTTGAACGTCTAATAAAACGATTTAAATCTGATCGAACTTTCACCCCTTCCTTTCCCTTTGAACTTTATTCCATACCACTTATTGATCCCTTTTCGTGTTTGCTGACGTCAGACTGTTCGTATCGAATGACGAATTTCTTAGAATTGCTATCTAACATTCTAGGTAGTGGACACTGGACAGTAATGATATGAAGAGGGTTGTAATAGGGAACACCCTTATAAACCCTAGCTCACATGACGTCAATTCCTGGTTGTAAAGTTACTGCTTTGGAGCCCGAGGTACACTTAGACCCTCAAGAAAAGAGCTGGACAGGGAAAGACCCGACTACAGGCTGGCTAGGAAACCTTTTTAGAATTTTTTTTGTATATATCTGTCTTTGTCTCTTGCTCTCTGTCTGTTTTCTGTCAATAGCTTTGCGGTGGTTATTATTTTGTTCATTTCTCAAATACAAATACAAGTAATTTATTCATGAATCACAGGTATTATGAGTCTTAATTAAAATTGTTACATAGTCTCACCGTGTTCTGCCTAGTTGTCGTATGAATTTTCAAGCAAACAAACAAAACCAAGTTCATTTATCGTTACTGTTTGTCAAAAAAAAAACAATTAGCATAATAATCATTGTACCAATAAAATATCTTCATTAATAGCTGCACATAATTCAATTAAATAGCATTAAAATTATATTATTACATTACATTACTACAATACATAATTATTATATACGTCATGAAAACATTTAAGTAAAATTATTCGATTCAGACACAGACACCGTTTTGTCTACACAAATAACAACGACGATCGTACAAATAAGTTGATAAATATATAATATATGTTTATTAACTTATTTTAATTATTATTTTATTCGTTCAGTCCATTCTCAAAGCTCACAGCTAGGCTCGGCGTTCCTTTGCACGAACGAATCCAGAACGAGGTGATCCAGCAGAGAACCAAAGTTACCCGAATAGCTAGATGAAGTGGCAGTGGGCTGTCCATATAAGCAGCAGAACTGGCATTCTAGAGTGAAGACTACGTCTCTGTAAGCATAGTGTAGGGCGCTTCCAGCCAGATGCAGGTGATGATCTACGTAGGATGGCTGGCTGGAGCTGGATACGGGTAACAAAATATCGATCGGTGTGACGATTATTAGGGGAGATTAAATAAATTGCCGCGCAACGCTTGCAATAGCAAAAAAATATCGGAAACTTAAGTAAATCAATCACGTTAACTGTTAATAAACATTGTGCACAAGCCTTAAGCGAGACAATTAAGCACCAGTCAATGAAAATTTTATTATATCTACACAGGCAAGTTCTAAGTATGAAAATGTCAGCATGTTGAGTCATTTAATTTCATCACTTGTAACATGTGATTTATTTTAACAGCTTGCCATCATTCAACAATTTTGTTCCGAGGGTATGAATATAAATGGTCTGTAACACGATGATTAAAAATGTAGGTCTAGTTTAGACTGTAGTGTAAGTATGTCTCTTGATAAGACCGCTTGGGAACCAGGGTGCACTAAGATCATGATTCAGGATATGGGGACTCTGATAATTACTCGTATTTGATGCGACTGCCGTCTGACATTCGCAATCCTATAAAAAGGGGGCCAGACCAAGTGGATCATGGTTACAAGTTTCCTGACAATGTTTCCTCTCACCGCCAAGCTGATGGGAGAAATAAGCACATAGATTTGAAAAAATCCAGAGGTGCATGCTTGGATTATGTGATGTATATTAGACGTATGGAAGGTGGAAGGTATCCACTTTCGCGACCAAATATGACGAGATATCATACACTTATCTACCTGTTTTGCTCAATGCTCAATCTATAGGCGCTATTTCATACAATTCAAACCGTGTCATCCTTATATACCTTTTTCGCGTACCTACAGGTACTTCAAAGAGCTGAGTGAATTACCTGAAATTGCACATGAAAGAGAGAACGTAGCGTGAATGAATCGTGCAATTAACAGCGTGGGTAGAGATGGAAATGCAACTGCGATGCGCACGCAAAGCGCCCACGCTGCACGAGCCAACCCAAAAAGGCTCTTAAGCCTTGTATTTGTGGAGGGAAAACATTTCCCTGAGTGGGGAATTTTGCCGTAGAGAAAAGATCCTTGAAAAAATTATGGCTAAAACCTATGAAATTTCCGTTCTGCAGTACGGCCAGTGCTGCAGAACGGAAATTTCATAGGTTTCAATAGATAGTTATCAAATAAAAAAAAAATGTTTAAAATTATAGTACATTCAGTATCTGAAGGAGAATAGGATAGTTCAATTTTGACATGAAAAGTGAAACGCTTCTTTTAAACCTAACCGATATTTTTAAAAATCGATAATATTTGTTTTAGAAATTTATTTATTTATTTTATTCGGATATCCAACAGCAAAACCATAAGAATATATGACAAAACATGATACATTTTTCAAAGCCAATGACAGGATATCACAACATGAATTTTATGACTGACATCTAAATATTATAAGAAGACTAAAAAAAAACATTAGTTATAAATAAAGAAGTGTGTTAGTGCTTAATAAAAAAAATTATCGCCTTTTGTTTGATTTGTAAACTTAATCAACATTTTATCTACGAATTTGAACTATCTGGATATGGAATACAATATGTAAATATTCTTAGTGGTTCACACGCCAATAATGATATAATAATAATATGCATCTTATTCATCTGAAAAATATTAACTCTCCATTGACATGTCGGAATCACCTTCGTCACCAAGAAAAAATATCAGTTCTTGGTCCCTAATACAATCCATGCGGACATACGGGACGACCCGTTTGGAACATTGGTAGTGAGCGCTGCCTCTGGTGCAAGGGTTGCGGGTTCGATCCCCACACAATACAAACATTAGTCTGGGCGTTATCTATGTATTATAAGTATGTATTTACAAAAGAAAAGTATTATATGTAAGTATATATTAGTTATCCCACTGTTAATTCTGATATCCGTAACACAGGTGCTTGAGCTACCTATCTCGGAGTCAGATCAATGTATGTGATGTTGGGAAATATTTATTATTAATATTTATTTATTTATTTACATTTTTCTGACATTGATTCGATGGTAAGATGGCTAACATACCGATTACTGATTTATTTCGATTGTTTGTGTCAATCCCTATGAGCAAAAATTCTGATTAGCGCATTATGCAATTCATGAAATATTTTTTACAAATTTTATTTGTAATAATTATTTTAAGTTCTTATTCAGGTTAATTGAGAAATATTAATACTTTGTTAATTTGGATGAATGAGCACATAAAAAAGTTAATAATTTTTACAGCTTAATATTTTTGTTTGTAGAAAGTTAGATGCATGATAAGAAACGTTTTTGATCCTATACACTTTCACAAACTAAATGGACTACAGTTTTATTTTAAAAGTATGGAATTATTTTGCCAAAAGCAGTCATTTATTTATTGAATAGTGTTACATTTTCATCGCATTTCAATCTATTTCGTCATCAATTATCAATCGTCAAATTCGAGTAATTATGGAATATGAGTACCGTCATGGCAGTAACCCGGCACAAGCGGCATGCAACATCAACGACGTTTACGGAGCTAATACTACAAACCAACGCACCACCTGTTATTGATTTGCTCGCTTCCGTTCTGGAAATTTCGACCTGAAAAATTAACCTTGCGGTCGTCCGAAGAATTTAGTCGACAATGACGAATTAACGGCGATTGTGGAAGTTTTGGTAACCATTTTGGTCCATTTGCGTCAAATTGGCAAGGTAAAATTGCGTCAAATTGGCAAGGTAAAATAGCTTGACAAATGGGTGCCCCACGAACTCAATGACCACAGGTGCCGTGTGGTCTACGGCAGAGTAGAATAGGCCACCCGCACTCTTACCGAGGTGTCGTAAAAGGCGACTAAGGTAAAGCTGCTGGCATGATCATTAGCACCCAGAGAAGGAAAACTCTGCATTTCTAAACCCTCGCCAACCCGTCTGCCAAGCGTGGTGAGTATGGCAATTACCCCTCATGTGATTGAGGGAGGCCCGTGCCCCAGCAGTGGGGACTTAAATGGGCTGATGATGATGATGATGATGATGATTGTTATTTGCGATGAAATATGGATTCTGTTTGATAATCGCAAGCGCTCAGCAAGTTGGTTAGATTCTGCTTTAGCACCTAAACGATGCCCTTCCGCTTCTTACCAAACGAGGTGAGCATTACTGCAGATGTGTAGGTACTCAATAATCATACTAATGATTGGGAATTCCTTAGAAATAAGGAAAAGAGATTTTCTTCAGAGATTCTCAACCCTTTGTGAGCTTCATGTAAAAAAAATATTTTTGTGTGCCTTCCCTTTTTCTAGGTACTACACACCTAGCCAAAATAACAGTATTCATTTATTGAATACATTATTATACAACCTGACCTTTAGTCATAGTGACAAATTTGTGTTTTTTGACACAAATAAATTTATAGATAATAAGTTTTTGTTGACTGGCAAAACTTTTTATTTGCCTGATAAAATTAAAAAAGAAATAGCTACTCTGTTAGCATTTAATATTAATAATTTGATTACCCAAAATAATTTTATTCCAAATGATTTAAATTACAATGTGAGACAATAGAGGAATCCTCTTGCAAACCAATGACAAAAAGAAACTCTAAAAATCTAAACCTTATTCATCAGAATATACAGGGTTTGTCTGGCAAATTACTTGAATTGGAATTATTTTTAAATAAAATGAATGTCCATGTATTATGTATTACGGAACACTGGTTAAGACAGTATGAATTAATTATTAATATTGACAACTATAGCGTCGGTAGTTCGTTCACGAGAAAGTCTGCAATCAGAGGCGGGTCACTAATTTTATTAAATAATTCCATTAAATATAAAGAACGCAAAGATGTCGTTTCACTTTCACTTGAGCGAACTATTGAGCTAGCATGTGCGGAGCTTGAACGACATGTCATTGTTTGTGTGTACAGGCCTCCATCTGGGAATTTTACTTCATTTGAATCCATTATGGAAGAAGTATTAAGAAAAATATGTTCATCTAATAAAAAAGTGGTTGTGTGCGGGGATTTTAACATCAATATTTTAGATAATTCTCAGAACTCAGTGCGGTTTCTGAATCTTTTCAGATCATTCAATTTATATCATCTTTTTAACGAACCCACACGAGTAACCCCCACCACAGCTACTTGCTAAGATAACATATTTTGTAACTGTGATGTATTAGACAAGTCCATAATAAACTTCATAAACTCAGATCATAGTGGACAACTAGTAATGTTTGAATACAGTCATGCACCCTCTTCATGTAGCTTTGTGTGCAGGCCAATAACTGTAAACCGTAAAGAAAAATTTAAAGAAAATATTTCTAGAAAGGTACCTGCATTATCATGTCACGATGGAAATGCTAATCAGCTTTATAATATGCTTTTTAATGTGGTTGAAAAAGAATATAATCAGATTTTCACTAAAAAAACAATTAAATTAGATACTTCTAAAACTAAATTCAGTGACTGGGGGCCACTACAGGCATCTATAAAAGCAGAAAGAGGCTGTTTGAATTATATGATATCAAAGCCAATTCTGAAAACGCTAATTTAATTGAATATGTCAGAACATACTCAAAATTATTCAAAAAAGTATGTGCAATGGCAAAATCAAATTATTTGAAAGACAAAATAATAAAAGCCCCTAATAAAAGTAAAATCTCTTGGAAGATAATAAATAAAGAGACTTGTAAAAATAAAACAAAAGACAACAAGCTCTCTCTTAAAATTGATGGCAAATCACTTGTTTCTGACTCTGAAGTAGCAGAAACATTTCAGTCTTTCTTTTCTAATATACCAGTCACAACAACCAATCAATTGAATTCCAGTCCACATCTCGCTGCTTCTCTCCTCAGGTCTCATGTTGATAAGTGCAACACGCCTTTTAGATTCAATCATGTTAATTCTAATATAATTTTAAAAACATTCAAAGAATTAAATATGAAACCGACTGAGGATTTATGGGGCATCTCGGTAGATATAATCAAAAATATAATACATTCTATCGCACCCCACTTAGCAATAATATTTAATAAATGTGTTGACGACGGTCAATTTCCCGATATGATGAAATACAGTAAAATAATACCGTTATTCAAGTCGGGTGAGAAAAGTGACCCGTCTAACTTCAGACCTATTTCTATACTGCCTGCTCTCAGCAAAATTTTTGAAAAAGTAATATTCACTCAGTTGTTGTCTCATTTAAACCTGAATAAAATATTGCACAGTAAGCAATTTGGATTCACAAAAGGGAAATCCACTACTGATGCTGGAGTGGCGCTTATCAAACATGTATTTGATGCGTGGGAGAAAAAGCGAGATGCTATTGGAATATTCTGTGATTTGTCTAAAGCATTCGATTGCGTCAATCATGAAACATTGCTAATGAAGTTACAGCATTACGGTGTCATAGACACCTCACTAAGTCTAATCAAATCTTACTTATCAGATAGGATTCAGAAGGTCAATGTCAATGGAACTAACTCTTCTGGCGCCCCTCTAACCATGGGTGTGCCCCAGGGCTCTATATTGGGGCCCTTGCTCTTTTTAATCTATATAAATGACCTTCCTTACTATACCAATGATCTATGTGAGATAGTGTTATTTGCTGACGATACATCCTTGATTTTTGAGGTTGATAGGCAAAAGAAAAATGTTGACGAAGTAAATAACACACTCTCTCAAGTACTACAGTGGTTTACTTATAATAACTTAGTTCTTAATTCAAAGAAAACAAAATGTGTTAAGTTCACAATGCCTAATGTAAGGCAGGTCAAAATGAATATTGTCATGAATAACGAACCTATCGAAGTCATAAACTCCACAGTTTTTCTAGGTATCACTCTGGATACAAAATTGCAATGGAGCCCTCATATTGCGGTCTTGGCAGGAAGACTTAGTTCAGCTGCATATGCAGTTAGAAAGATAAGGAATCTGACTGATATCGGGACAGCGAGACTGGTTTATTTTAGCTATTTTCATAGTCTGATGTCATATGGTCTACTACTGTGGGGATCCGGTGCTGACTTACAAGCCATCTTCATTTTGCAGAAGAGGGCCATCCGTGCCATCTACGGTCTTAGATCACGTGACTCACTCAGAGAAGTATTCAAGGAAATCAATATTTTAACCGTATCATCTCAATACATTTTTGATTGTATTATGTTTGTACGCAAGAACTTGCACCTTTACTCGCAAAAATCAGATTTTCATAGCTTTAACACGCGAAATAAACATAGGCTTGCTGTCCCAAATCTAAGACTTCATAAAATTGGAAGTTCATTTGTAGGATTGAGCATTAGAATGTTTAATAAGTTACCTCAAAATATTATTGATTTACCGGTACATAAGTTTAAGTTGCATGTAAAAAACTGCCTAATGCAGAAAGGCTACTATAAAGTAGAGGATTATTTGAATGATAAGGATTCCTGGACATGTTGATCTCTTCGCCTGTCCTCTAATGTATAATTCATTTCATAATTTTTCATTGACGATTTATCTAAACGATATTGATTATAAGCAATGTATATCATACTGTCACTGTAATCATAATTTGTATAAGAATGAAAGTTGTAATTACCATATTATTTGGAAAGAGTAACTACTGAGTTTCTTGCTGATTCTTCTCGGTAGAAATTGACGTTCCGAATCAGCGGTAGATTACATAATATTTGACATTCATAAATGTTCTTTATTGAATAAAGACATTTTAGATTTTGACTGTATAAACATTGATTTATATTAATTATTCAATAATTGACAAGATGCTAACCACCTACTATTGTACACCTCGTCCTGCAGTTTATTAGTCTGGATTAAGTAACTACTATTCTTTGTGACCTATGAGGGGAACCTAAGTAGTCATGCTCACTCAAATGTCTCTGAGGTGGTGGCGCTATGTGGCGGGTCATTACATTCCCTCTAATATGGTTGAGTGAAATGATGGCTGGCACGTACGTCATACTTGTGAACAGGTGCCACCTTTGGGGACTGGTCTGCTTCGGTTTACCTCATAATATTTATTTTATTATTATTTCCTTTATTTTATTTTGTGTAACAATTAAACTGTATGGCTCGGTATGATGATGACACAACATTGTATGAAAGTTTGGCGATTAAAAAGAGTAACTGGCGAGTTTCTTGCCGGATCTTCTCGACCAGAAACAACTTTCCGAGCCGGTGGTAGAATCGCATTATGTTTATTTATTTCTTTAGTATATTTTATGTATCAACATATATATGTATTAACATGTAAATTATACATAAGTACTTATAAATAGTTTTAAGTCATTCAAATGTATGACGATTTGTAAGTGCTGTGTACAAGCCTATGCAAATAAAGAATTATTTGTTTGTTTGTTTGACTGTGAAGAACTGAACACAATGTTGGAAAATCTGGCAGGTATTCAACCAGCATTAAGGTACCTACCCCTTCCTTAAGTCGTCCTTAAGGATTTTTTTTTTGTTTATTTTTCCTTTGTTTTAATGTGTTGTTTTTACTGGTATAAACATCAGAAGTTTGTTTTTTTTTTGTTCTTCATTTGTAATGATGTGTGTCGTGTGTGTTTAACAAATAAATGTTTTTTATCTTTATCTTTATCATTGGTCAATCGCTAGTCTCTGCTGCTCCAGCACGACAACCCCAACTCCAAATTGCAAGTATTTGAGTTAGAAGCTCTCCGTTATGCGCCCTACTCACCAGACCTTGCACTTACGAACTACCTACTACTTCTTTCAGAATTTGGATAACTTCTTGGCGGGAAAAACCCCGAGAGGCAGTACAAAACACCTTTAAAGAATTTGTTGCCTCCCATCCAGCTGATTTCTTTAAGGTGACGGGTAGGGCACACTAGCGACGCCAATCGATCTTTATTTTTTAGCTACTAAACCGCATCTATTTTAAACGATTTCGGGGTTACAATCTCTCGGCAGACACCTATACTATTTATTTAATACTTACAGTTAACTGTTTGGTCTGCTATTGTACTCCGATTTTGGATTACCGCCATAAGTGGCCGCTTTGGGCGTGAATCAATTTTTCGAGTACAAAAACGAACCCAACATTTGTGCATGGTTATTTAATAAATAGTATAAGTGTTTGCTCAGATATTGTAATCCCGATTATTTAAAATAGATCCAGCTTAGTAGCTAAAAATTAAAATCTATTGGCGTCGCTAGTGTACTCTACCTGTCACCTTAAGAAAGATATCAATAAACTGCCACTATATAGGCAACAAAGCATTGATTGTATGGGTAATTACTTCGATAAATACAAATAAAAATACATGAAAAAAAAAACTTTTTTTTTAATACAGAACGGCAATTTCATAAGCAAAGAACTAATAAATAAGCTAGATGAGTTCAAGTTGGTCTCGCTGGTTCTGTAAAGTTATTAAAGCTAGATTTTTAGAATTTAGAGTAGAAGAGAATTTTGTTGGGTCAAATGTCAACCATCTAGGTTAGGTAATCCTACGAGTACTTTTAGTTGATTTACTTAAAGAGCATTGCGTGGGCGCTTACGTCTCTACGAGTTGTGAATAGAATAGAATATCATTTATTTGCATAAAATATGGTGTACAATAAGGTGTTAAAAAGTCTAAAAGTGCACATATTTTACCAATTATTGGCATGCAAAATGTTTATAAAATTTGACTTCAGTACGCTTAACAAAACTTAGGTATTTTTATACTTATCTACACATTACATTACAAATCTGGTTTATTTCTTGGACATTTTGTTTATTTCTTGGACTTTGTGTCGCAACGATTGGCAGACGGGACGCTACTTTTAACAGTTTTGACACCAAGATGAACTTAAGTCCATATAAGGTTCAATAACCATCATAGAGAACTACGAAACCCTACATTACGCGTGACCCGACACGCATTTGGCCATTTTTAGGGTTCCGTAGCCAAATGGGAAAAAACGGAACCCTTATAGATTCGTCATGTCTGTCCGTCTGTTCCGTGCGTATATCACAGCCACTTTTACTCCGAAACTATAAGAACTATACTATTGAAACTTGGTAAATAGATGTATTTTGTTTAATAACCACATTACGATTTTTACACAAAAATTGGAAAAAATAAAAATTGGGGGGTCTCCATATCTTGAAACTGAAACTCAAAAATGTTTTTTTCAATCAAACCTATCTATGGATAGGTCTTTAAAAGGGTGTTGAAGTTTTTAACAACATTTTTTTCTAAACAAAATTCTTTACGCAAGAGACGCTCCCAAAGTGGTAAATGGTGTGTCCCCCCTCGAACTTCTATAATAAATGAATTATAAAACTAAAAAATAATATGTGATGTACATAATCATGAAAACTAACAACAAAAATTGGTTTGAACTAGATATAGTGAATAGTTTGTTTTTAATACGTTATAAACCGTAAACCGCAATTCACCTTCTATATATCTTACTTGCTGCTACGGAAACCTTCATGGGCGAGTCCGACTCGCACTTGGCCGGTTTTTTACCGTTCGTGTATTCCGCACAACAAAAGGAAAGCTCATGGTACCTTTGCATTTCGTAAGATTTGTGTGATCTGTCTTTCCATGCTGACACAGGCCTATTCAGAATTGTATTTATGGAAACAAAATATTTTCACATAAAAGAGAAAAGCTTATGGTAAAAGTTGGGTTTTGGATAGCAGTAAATGAGATACGAGTGGGTGACGTAAAGCGAATCGGTGCGTTCGCCGTACTTGTAATGTTGGTATAGTCTAAAGGTGAATAAAGTTATTGCAATAGTTTAAAAAATAGTGGTGTTTTGAGTATGTCATTCATTGTCGTAGGTAACTAACGAAACGCCAATTTGTATTAAAACCCTTATAGATTCGTCATGTCTGTCCGTCTGTTCGTCTGTGTGTCCGTCCGTATGTCACAGCCACTTTTCTCCGAAACTATAAGAACTATACTATTGAAACTTGGCAAATAGATGTATTTTGTTAACCGCATTACGATTTTTACATAAAAATTGGAAAAAAATAAAAAATGGGGGGATCTCCATACTTGAAACTGAAACTCATTTTTTGCTTTCATCAAACCTATACTGCGTGGGGTATCTATGGATAGGTCTTTAAAAATGATGTTGAGGTTTTTAACATCATTTTTTTTCTAAACACAATACTTTGCGCTGCTCTTACAATGAATATGATGTACATAATCATGAAAACTAACAACAAAATTGGTTTGAACTAGATATAGCGAGTAGTTTTTTTTAATACGTTGTAAACCGTAAACCGCAATTTACCTTCCATATATCTTACTTGCTGCTACGGAACCCTTAATGGGCGAGTCCGACTCGCACTTGGCCGATTTTTAATTTGTATCTGAGGTAAAAAAAACTTACACTTGAGTGATGGTAGATCAGCGGATAAGAATGCGTCTTTCATGAGGGGGGTCATGATTCGAATCCGAGCGTGCACCTCTGGATTAGCTCAGCGGTGAGGAAAACATTGTGAAAAAACCTGCACGTTTCGGATAGTTACTGGAACGTGTAACCATGATTCAGTTGGTATGGTTTCTATATTTAAGGGTTGTGAAGGTTAGTCGGTAAACTATTTAGTATAAAGCAGGCAAACCAACTCTGTAAGTAGCAGACAAAGGCTCGGACCCAGAGTATGTGGTATGAAATTGACAAATAAAAAAAATGGTCAGACGGCTGTCCACTTCACTCTAATCACCAGACACCCAAAGCCTGAATCATTGTCTAATCGTACCCCGGGCTCCAAAGCGAGAGCTTTGGACGCAATTACACGCTAAGTTGAGGAAGAGGAGGGAAAACTTTAACTCACTATTAATAGATGTAATATGAACTAACCGCCCACCACTCGCCACGAGGCAGTATCACGGTCGCGATTACGACCTACGTTATCATCTTATATGGTATAGTGTTGCGGAATTATAGTAGGATATATAGGATAGCTTCCCTATCGATTATTGACCTCGAAAATCATTCAGACTAATCGATAGTATTGCTATTGGTCAAAACTATCGATAATATAGACAGTCAAATTAGATCAATACTATTGATAACGTCAATACTATCGATACTATCGATTGTTTAATGCCCGATACTATCAATAGTATTATGTTTCCTAACAGAATTGATTAAAAACTATAGATAGTCTCTGTAATGACTAGTTTTTTTAAGTTGTGAGTTTTGTGCAATAAAGTATATCAATCTATCTATAGTATCGAAAGTTAGCTGACTATCGATAGTATTGCTGCCTGATTAAATGTATCTTACTATCGATAGTATCGGACATTAAACAATCGATAGTATTATCGTTATCAATAGTATTGATCTAATTTTCCTATTGATACTATCGATAGTATCGATCGTTTTGACCAATAGCAATACTATCGACAGACTATCAATATTATTACTTTACTTTTACTATCGATAGACTATCGATAGTGGACTATTGATAAGCAACACTAATATGGTATATTTTTAAGCTGATCAAAGGCGATGAGATGTGAAGTTATTTGTAAGATAATAAATGTCACGTAAAAATAAAATTATTTCTAACATTTGAGATTGCCTCAGAAAGTAATACTACGCTGACGAACGTTAATTAATCAGTGACTCGACAATAATGTACTCGCAGGTCTAAAATCTCTTCAGGCGCGTGTTCAGGTGTGTGAACCCACGTTCGCCAAATTCCGAACGGCGGTAGTTTAGTTGGTAGAATAACTAAACCACAGAAAACGTTACTAAACCAACGATTTTTAAGTGCTTGATTCGCAATTAGCTTGCGATTTTAAAGTGTATTATTTACTTAAAAATTGAATGCATTATAATATAATTATATCCTACGACTGATTTCGGCTAAGACGGCCAATCTCAACGATCAGCCACTTACGCAGGACATATACCTACAAGCGATAAGACCGCCTTATTGTATTGTCTGTTGCTGTTGTATCATGCTTGTATTTTATTTTTGTGCAATAAAGAATATCTATCTATCTATCTATATTATAGTGATCAAATGTGTGCGCAAACACAAACGCACTCTCTATTCTCTTGACCTCATAATTCGATGGGACACCAGTGTAACACGACCGGCAAAGGATTGGGAGCAGGATCAATGGCTTAACGTGCCTTCCACGAGAGTACAGGACCGCCAACTTTCAGACTCCGGGCTGACACTAAGAATTTCTTACCGAAAACTTAGGTACAAGTTTTAGGCCCGACCCCGGGGATCAAACCCGGGACCTCTTGCGCAGCCGTCGCTTTAGAGTGCGATACACGTAACCACTACGCCACAGACACACAAACTACTGGAATACGTTACTAAACAACGAAGCCATGAGCTGGCGATTTTCAAGTGTGTTTTTTACTTAAGAATTGTTTGCATTAAATGACTTCTACAAAAATATAATTTTAAAACGTCTGAATAAATAGGTAGGTTATGAATAGAAGCAAAGATGATGGTCGGAGTTGTTTATCACTTCTCTTTATCTACGAATGTACTAGATATTTTATAAGATACATTATTAAACCTTATTTCTTCTAATGGAGATCCAAAAACCGGCAGGAATCAGCTCTTTTGCGCTTTGGCAAACCTATCATAAATACGTGGGAAGTCGAAAAAATTAAGGTAATTTTATTAGGTATTTTTAATCGTCCCTGCAATAATAGCTACGAAAATTATAATTTCCCTAACAAAGCAAACAATAGGTATATATTTAACCTGTAAACTGATTCCTATTTATAAAAGCCACAGCACAGCACAAATTTAAATTGATGTTATTGAAATTCCTTGTTAGTATATCGCTAACGATTTGATTTTGTATGGAAAAACATTTGGTGTTTGGTTTTCCGGACAATTTGGACCGAAAATAATTTTGAAACGACTGTGGTTTTAGTTTGCGGGTTTAGAGAACAAATACAATAGTTTATGCTGTGCTTGCATTGAAAGTTTCGTACGGCTAGTGTACGGTAATGTTCAGGCCTTGAAAATATAATTTAGTCAAGAAGCGATTTTGAATATTATCCATAGTTTATTATAAATTGACTGCCTCGGTGGCGTAATGGTTAGTGGGTCGCACCATAAAGCGAGGGCTCGGATCGGGCTAAAAATTTGTACCTGAGTTGTCGGTAAGAAATTCTTAGTGTCAGCCCGGAGTCTGGAAGTTGGCGGACTTGTACCCCCGTGCCTCGGAAAGCACTTTAAGCCATTGATCCTGCGCCCAATCCCTATCCGGTCGTGTCACGCCCCATCGGAAAATGAGGGTAAGGAAATAGAGAGCGCACTTGTGTTTGCGCACACACTTGAGCACTACAGGGTGTATCTGTGGATATTTACATCCCTTTAACCACGTGTTCTGACAACCATTCTGAGCAACATTTGTTCTACGGCTTTCGAAATTCGTCGAAATTTTTTTCAACTCCCCGACCGACTTTGTATGAAAAGTTGATTTATTTTATGCGAATTGCCAAAAGTTATAGTACAAATTATGTTGTTCATAATGGTTGATAGAACACAAAGGGATGTAAATGTTTACAGATACACCCTGTAATATATCCTGCGTACGTGGTTGTACGTTGAGATTAGCCGCCATAACCGTTATCGGTTTGAGGATTATTATAAATGTGAAAGTGTGTGTTTTTGTCTGTCTGTTTGTTTGTCTTTAAAGGCAAAATAGAGTGACGGCTTGACGTGTTTAAGTGGAAATAGTTAAAAGGGTGGTGAGTAACACTCTTTTTGCCTGTATCTAACGCGAGTGAATCCGCAGGCATAAGCTTATTATAAGATCAAAAAGTTATCTCATGAAGAATCAAAAGGTAAAAAAAACATTCATATAATTTCATATCAATCTATTGGTTATTCGGGAAGGTGAATATTGCATTTATCATAACGCCCTATTCCTCAAGGAAATATATCTCTCGGCTTTTTCAGGCAAGTTAAAAAAATCACGATGTATTCACATTATCACGACTCTTGTTCGATAGAGACGCATAGAAACGGGATGTAAAAGTTATGACTTCCTAAAACGTTAATAAATCATCTTATATTCTACCAACTATTGCTTGTGAAGTTAGTCAAGTTCCAAATATCTGTGTTAGCATTGCTGAGTTTCTATTCTAAGGTAGTGTTGTCAGTGTTATAGTAGGCCCTTTTATAATTTGAAATGATAGGCGAAAACGATTAAATCTGAAATTGCAAAAAACTAATTCATACAGTTACTTGAAGCTCACTCAGGAGAGATAGCTCAGTTCTGTGGAACGGTTTGCCTACAGCTACGACTTGGAACCTTCAAGAGAAGAGCGTACTCTTTTTTAAAAAGGGCGGCAATACATTTCTATCTCTCTGATTTCACGGGCGGCTATGATTACTTTCCATCAGGTGACTCGCTTGCTCGTTGCTCGCCTCAAGCGTAAAAAAAATATAAGAACGTGCCTTCCATGCGGAAGATCATGGTTCAAATCCGAGTACCTATGCGCCTCTGGATTTTTCAAATCTATGTGCATATTTCTACCATTAGTTCAGCGGTGAAGGAAAACATCGTTAGAAAACCTGCACGGTTCGGATGGCTTCTGGGACGTGTAACAACGATTTTGGTTGGTCTGGTCTCCCCTTTTAAATGGTAGAGAAGATCCCTAAATCCTGAATCATATTCTAAGCGTACCCTGACCTTTGGACGCAACAGGGAACTCCAGGCTAAGATGAGGACTCTTAGCTCACTGGATTAAAGCTAAAGTGTCAATGGGCTGGCTATATCGGCTGCAGAACCAAGAACCGTTGAGGAAAACGAGATTTTTTATGTGATAGGTGGCAGACGAATCGCCTGATGGTAAGCGTTTGCCGCCGCCCATTGACACCCGCGATACCAGTAGAGTCACAAGTGCGCTGCCACCCTTTAAACCCCCCTTTCCCCCGGATTGGGCCTCCGGTACCCTCACTCACGGCGCAAACCACAGCACAAATTTAGCGGTGACACTCGTAGGTATATTTATGTAACTACTTATACTACAGCGTGGACTGAATATATTTATCGCCGACACCCGGTCCAATACCCAAAGAATTTCTTTCGGCGCTCGTTGGTCGTCATATCCCCCTTCCCCTTAACGGTAGATCGCGCATAATTTCCTGTTTTGCATTTTGCCGCTCTTACCACCTGTCGTCTGAAGCGACCTCGACCTTAGCTACTGACGGCAATTTGCCTATCTACGTATTTCTTTAACGGCACAGTATTTACTTTTAATCATTTTGTTGTATTGAGTAGCTAGATGTACTCGATTATTCCGTTCGATTATTCGGAATAAGCGAGTGATAGTTTTTGTACATTATGCATGCACCTAGATGCATAATTAAGTTTTGACCGTAGGAGAGCCACGCTTCGGTATGAATGGGCCGGCTCGACACCAAGGCCTTACAGAAAACCGGCGTGAAGCAGCATTGTGCTGTGTTTCGCTGCGTGACTGAGGGTACCGGAGGCCCAATCCGGGGGAAAGGGGGGTTTAAAGGTTGGCAGCCCATTTGTGACTCTACTGGTGTCGCAGGTGTCCATGGGCGGCGGCTGGATGCTGATTAAACTAAAACGGCGTTATAGAGCAGTGTCACAGACGCTATTTATTTACTGCGGCAGTATTGTCGTTTGTTACGGTTATTGAGAATAAGTAGGTAGTCAACTGTCAAACCGCTGGTTCGGTTTACCTCATAATATTAATTTTACTATTATTTCCTTTATTTTATTTTGTGTAACAATTAAACTGTATGGCTTGGTATGATGATGACACAACATTGTATGAAAGTTTGGCGATTAAAAAGAGTAACTGGCGAGTTTCTTGCCGGATCTTCTCGACCAGAAACAACTTTCCGAGCCGGTGGTAGAATCGCATTATGTTTATTTATTTCTTTAGTTTATTTTATGTATAAACATATATATGTATTAAAATGTAAATTATATATAAGTACTTATAAATAGTTTTAAGTCATACGATTTGTAAGTGCTGTATACAAGCCTATGCAAATAAAGAATTATTTGATTACAAAAAAAATCATTAAAAAAAACCCGATAAAGAATGCAAACTACGATTCGCGGGTAGGGGTAAAACGAGCCGCGTGGGCTGATGCAATTCAAAGGTTTTAAATTAGAGTCTAGTGGTTTTAAGTGTATAAATTTGGTGTTTATTTGTGCAGTGAGATGCCTCAAAGTGATCCTAGTATCGTTTTTAACACTGCTATTGTGTGTCGAGTGAGTTGTCTCGTTCGTGACAACTTGTTTGGACCTAACAGTCTTAAAACCCGCTATTGCTTTTAGAGTGATATCCGCTAAAGCAGATTGATAAAACGTAAAACACCGGCGTTTTATTGAGTGACTGTGACTTTGACAGTTGACTACCTACTTATTCTCAATAATTCTTCTCTTCTTATTTTATTTGTGGCAATCAACTTCTCGACTGAGAATTACTCCTGCCATTATCATATTTTAGATTTTAGGCATTATTAAGCGGGACAACCGAAGATAATTCGCCAATGTCAAGTAACTTATTGAGAACAAGTAGGTAGTCAACAGTCGAAGTCAGTCAAAGTCACAGCCACTCAATAAAACGCCGGTGTTTTGCGTTTTATCGATCTACGGATTCAGCGGATATCACTCTAAAAGCAATCGCGGGTTTTAAGACTCTATTAGGTCCAAGCAAGTTGTCACGAGACAACGCACTCGACACACAATAGCAGTGTTAAAAACGATACAATCCAACGATTCTTATTATTAGGATCACTTTGCTATGCTATAGGCTCTTCACTGCACAAATAAACACCAAACTTGCACACTAAAAACCACTAGACTCTAATTTAAAACCTTTGAATTGCATCAGCCCACGCGGCTTCTTTTAGCCCTACCCGCCGAATCCTCTCAATAATTTACTTGACATTGGCAAATTATCTTCCGGTAGAGTCGTATTAAAAAAAAGCAAAGATTTAACCATAAAGTAAAATAATAATGGTATTTAACAAACATGTATATATAAGAGCCTAACCTTTGCAGCAGTAAACCGGGTCACTAGCAGGTTAGAAATTGGATAGGATGACTTATTGCGCAGTAAACTACTATAACATTAAAATAACAGTAGAACACAAGGCTGCTAAATTTAAGGAATAACATTACTGTTGGCTCAGCTAACGAAGATTTGTACCGCGAAATACTGTATTCAGGAGCTTGCTTTAGTTTGAAACACTTGAGATAATTGGCAAATGGTCGGATTGCGTCCGCCAGCAAAATGTTGACGACCCGATTGGAACAGTGGTAGTGAACGCTACCTCTGATACAAGGGTGGCGAGTTCGATCCCCGCACAGTACAAACATTTGTGTGCATGAACATGTTTGTTTGTATTGGTCTGGGTGTTTGCTATGTATTATAAGTATGTATTTACAAAAGAAAAGTATTATATGTATTTATTTGTAATCCCACTGTTGATTCTGATATCCGTAACACAGGTACTTGAGCTACCTATCTCGGAGTCAGATCAATGTTTGTGATGTTGTGAAATATATATATTTTTTTTATTTATAATTTTCCCAGTGGACTTAAGGTGACGGGTAGGGCACACTAGTGACGCCAATCGATTTTAATTTTTAGCTACCAAACCACAATTTTAAACAATTTCGAGGTTACGATCTCTCAGCAAACACCTATACTGTTTATTAAATGCTTATAGTTAACTGTTTGGTCTGCTTTTGCACACGAATTTTGGATTACCGCCAAAAGTGGCCGCTTTTGGCGTGAATCAATTTTTTCGCGTACAAAAACGGTCCCAACATTTGTGCATGGTTATTTAATAAATAGGTATTATGAGTGTTTGCCGAGAGGTTGTTACCCCAAAATTGTTTAAAATTGATCCGGTTTAGTAGCTAAAAAGTAAAATCGACTGGCGTCGCTAGTGCGCCCTACCCGTCACCTTAAGGTGACGCATCGATGTACCTAGCACCGCCTGTAGATTTGTATTTTTTGTTTGGCCATATTTTGAACTTATGAACTTCAGAGGGACAAGTCCTAACTGAAAACAGCAGAAAATTTCAATGGCCGGCACATTCATATTTGGACCAAAAGGGTATGTAAGTGCGAGAAACAAATAAATATTTACAGAATTTAGTGATTCATAAACGCCTTATGTGTGTTATTTTATTAATAAAATTTCAGAGCAGTAAATACACAATCTTATGCTTATAAGTAAATAAGTATTTTTATTAACATTATATGAGAGTCAAATAACTTACACTTCATTGTACTCCTGGGATCAAACAACAGCGACCTGAAATAAAAAAAAAACTCATTTAATTATTCAATTACAAGCATTTGATTTTTATGAATTTAAGTCATTGAAAGAAAGTATCACGTCATTAGCTACCTACATACTAGGACATAGGACTTATTTTGCTTTTCACATCACAGCCATCATACTCGTGACTATAGTTAAAAATAGACTCTCAACAATAATCACGAACTCACTAATCAAATAGTTACTAAAAATCGAATTAAGGACCGAACAAGCAGCTTTAATAACCGAGGGTCTACAACGAGACTGTTTTGTAATGAACGAGAGCTTCTTATATCTGCCACATCCAAACAAGAGAGACACAAGGTATGAGCCCATAATAAACGTTACGACGTGAGTTCCATTTTTATTATTAAATTATTCCATTTTTGTTATTTAATTTTTGGCCGAGGAACTGTGGCAGTCAAGCATCCGTGCTGAATCTGACTGCCCTATCCATATTATTATTAACTAGTGGTATGGATAACTAATTTCACCTGCACATGTCTTATATACGTCTGACTTTAATAATATGAAGGACGCGGATAGTAATCTGATTGTAGATCTTTGTTTGTTTAGTGTCTATGTTTGTTCTGTTTTTTTTTTAACTTGATTTACCTTTACTTATAGTTTAATACGTTTGATTTTTCTGTGTACACATGTTTTTGAATTAGAATCCAGATCAAAACTGTTTATTTTGTAACGACCATATCTCTGTAACGGTTGTAATTTGTTTTGTGTGAATAATAATAAATAAATAAATAAATCAAATTATTAAAAAATGTTTATTGCAAATAATAGTTATACTTTTTTTTATAAATAATAATTATTATTACAATGGTAGACTTGTATGTAGGCGAAATGTTTATTATTTCCACAAATTCTAGTCATTTAGGCACTCTTTGACGGTAGGCATTTGCCGTCAAATAAGTTTTAATTATGTGATTAAAGACTAGACTAGATATCGCTGGCTGGACCAGGTCAAGAAAGATCTCGGTCACCTACAAAGGCCGGATTGGCTACAGGTGGCTAAGAATATAACAGAATGGTGAATTCTCGTGTCGGAGGCCAAGATCCACTTCGGGTCGTAGTGAGCAAGTAAGTGATAAAAATCTATAAATAAATTCATACAACATCTCGTACGTTTATGCATGGGCAAATCAACAAATTTTTGAGGGTTCGTTGTAGGCCTTTCTGATA
The DNA here is from genome assembly GCA_019059595.1 of Marasmia exigua. Lineage (NCBI taxonomy): Eukaryota > Metazoa > Arthropoda > Insecta > Lepidoptera > Crambidae > Marasmia > Marasmia exigua. The sequence goes on along the minus strand of CM032482.1, from coordinate 10,351,736 downwards.
TCAGAGTTTCTATTCAAACCATCATTGGGCCTTTGACGTGGCTGGATAATTACCACTATCAAAGCTAAGATCAAAGAGACCAAACGGAACAGTACACAAAAAAGACCAACGGAAGCCTTACAATTTTACCGTATAATTACACCCAATAATTAAAAAATTTGGTCCTTTGTTAACCCCATAAAATATGTGTTTTGCAGGGGTAATTAGCCCACGGTTTGGAATTTAGTTACCTATTATATTAATTAAATACAACGGTAAACTAAAGGCATAGAGTAACTTATATATACTGAACTAAAGGTGTTGTCCAAAATTGTATGCACCTGGTACATTTGTTAAAAAATAGCCGATGATATACCTATAATACTTACCTATAATACATTAGCGATAACACATTACGGATGTTCATGGGTGGCGTTGATTACTTTCGATCAGGTGACTCGCTCGCTTGTTTGTCCGCCTCTAGCATAAAAAAAACTTTGTCACAATCCAATTTCTTTTTTTTTATTAATTTATGGCTGCTATTCTTGCGACACTTTTATAATTTTGCCAATGTCGAGTGATGTGAAGTGAGTGATTAAAGAGACACGCGTTGGGTTCTTATTCCGTTGCAAGAACTGAAATTTCGATGATGACGTCTGTCAACTAACCTGGTTGACAATACAAACATATTGGTTATGTTTCTTGGCAAATAAATTTATCTTTATCTTTATCTTGTCAAAGTGACAAGTGACATCTGACATTGGTAATCATTTGCAGTTCATCATCATCATCAGCCCATCCAAGTCCCCACGGCACCCCAAGAGGCACGGGCCTCCCTCAATCACATGAGGGGTAATAGCCATACTCACCACGCTTGGCAGACGGGTTGGCGAGGGTTTTAATATAAATGCAGAGTTTTCCTTCTCTGGGTGCTGATGATCATGCCGGCAGCTTTACCTTAGTCGCCTTTTACGACACCTCGGTAAGAGTGAGGTGAGTGAGTGAGGGTGGCCTATTCTACTCTGCCGGGGACCACACGACCCTGCAGTTCATGAACCATAACGAAATTAAATTTTTCATCTGACACCATACGGTATACTTGATTGGGAGTAAAGTTTTTAAATTGTTTCCAGATTTGCACCACACGTAATAGAATGATATATGTTTTTTTTTGTATTTTTCCCAAAGCAGTTTTTTCTTGATCTTTTGGAATACTGTACAATGTTTTAGCCCTTTAAGATCACATCCGCAACGCAACGCTATCTACAAATTTACGAGTAAGATTATACTCGATTAATAGAAACTAGCAATTATAGTAACAACACTTTACGTCTGTACCGTAAGTGGTAGTAAGTGTAACAACGAATCCAATTTGTACTACAAACCCAAGACTCTATAACGAATAAATCCAAATAGTGATGCCACTTGACACGACTATAACTTGAAGTACTTGAGTAAATCAAGCTAGAGTCACTTGAGTGAATTCCTCCACATTACCTATTACAAAATGTGATCTTGATCAAAGGAAAGTAGTTAGCTAATGAGGGTTTTCACAAACCATAAATTCGATAGGTGGTACTATTTAGGCGTAAATTCCAATAACAAGGGAATGGTTTATATTTTAACATAAAATGACGAGGTATCGTACGAAACAAGCTATTGCTGTACTAAAGCTTATGCCAACTTGTTTCAACAAAGAACATTTAAAGAAGATGGAATGAGTAGTTAGTTTCATTGCGTTTTGCAATAAGGAGGCATTAAAAAAAGTATTTAGGTAAATCTTTTGCACGTAGAGTCTCTTAGAAAAGTAAAAATTAATCGTGTAGGAATTCCTCTTTTTAATTTAAACATCATAATCATTGGTTTGACTTACTCGAACAATTGTAGGAATGACTCGAGATCTCCTTGACTACGCTTGACTCACGCTGGCGTGGCAATCGAGAGTAATATGAAAATTGCTCAAACAATTTGACTAACATAATCACATCCCTACAGACGAGTGTTATTGTAGAATAAATCCGCATTATTTCCACATTTATGAAAGGAATGGGTCCGTTGTAATTTCTCGTGTGAGCCTTTTTATTTCGGCCCAAAAGTAATGGTTAAAGTATTTTAATTAGATTACTGAAGTGGCAAATTGTATGTTACTAACATGTGTTACTATTGGACTTGAAATAGGATTTAGGAATTTTAATGTGTTGGAACAGAGTCGTAACTGTTATTTTTATTGCAACCTTTAATTCAACTTTAACACTTAATCGAGAGAACGTTGACTGGATTTTGTTGTGCTTGTAGTGACACACTATGCGACTTTTGTCGTGTCAGCGCATTTAATTCGCAATAGCCGCAAACCCAACGGGTTATGCGAGGGAATTTCTTGAGTCTTTGTCCAGTCGCGTGTGCAGCTACTAGTGTCCCAAAAGTAGTGTGTCGTTACGTCATTCACCCTTGAACTTGTGTGTACGGTGAGGCACTGTGCCTGTGTAACAAGTGTGTGGACAATACAAATTGGTGATTGGACTTCTGCCGTTTTATTTGATACCCGAGGGCAACCCAGTTATGATAGTAAACTAAGGAGTCAGAAGTAACAATAATCTACTTGGTGAGTTAGGCCGGCTATATACCTTACTCCCCATCTGCATCACACATCAGCCGTGTCCTTAAGCGAGGTGACACCCCAAGTGCCACCCCCGAAAGGCTTAAGCTTCCCACGTGGTTCCGTTGTATCATAATGAAAAATATATCATACAAATTAGACTAATAAAATTATACATACACACTACCTGTTTACCTACGTTTTAATATATATTTGTTTCGTTTTATTAAAGTATTATATCGACTAAAACTGTTTGACTGCAACTATACTCCTTTCGCTTTATCATGATATCAGTAACAGTAATACAGAGTTATACGTGAGTCACACGTTAAAAAGAGACTTTTTTTTTATGGCTGCTACTGTGTTGCCCACGGCAAACACTCATATAACTCTGCCAATGTCGAGTGATTAAAGATACACGTTTTTATTTAGAAATTGACCGGTGTAGGAATTCACTCCTATCTGGCGCAATGCAGCCCTTCATTGCTGTACAACCTCTACCAGAACACCCGGTAACGTCGTCCTCTGCGGAGTCGTATGCTAACCTAGCCACTCCCCAGCAGTGGGTACACTCACGTACTCCGAAGCCCCGTTTAGTCGCCTCCTGGAAACACCTTGGCAGTATTCTTGAACGCTCCTTAAAACCACAAGGCACACAACATGTCATATTGCCCAGCCGTAGTAAGTGATTGGTTATTTTAATGACTCAACGAAGTAGATTCCGTTAACACCAAAAACATTGACGAGTATGTAAGTATTATAAATCATTACTTTACTAAAATATGACGACTGATAACTTTCCTGTATAATAGATAAATAATAAATGAAGCTTGTGTTTACATTGGCTTAGTAAATTGTAAATGTCTTTAGAAAACCTTAAAGGATTAGCAATAAAAATTACATTCTCAACCAGACACTTATGAATGGTGTTGTCTGCTACTAAGAATATCGATAAAGTTATTTATTTTCTGTATCTAAGATATAGGTACCTGCTTTCAAAATAATAATTTAGGGGCAGAAGTTTGTGATGCGTCTGTGAAATGAACTGATTTTTTTTCGCTGTAATTTTATATATGAAAAAATCACTGCTGGAAAGCGACGATGAATAGGAATCATCCTAGACCTCATCGTCATTTTCCATCAGGTGCGATTGTGGTCAAGCGTTTTAGCCCAAAAAAAAATCAAAATAAATCAGTACCTATTCTTCAATGTTATTCAGCCAAACCAGAAATCCCGAATAATGGTTGACGACCCGTTTGGAACAGTGGTAGTGAACGCTGCCTTTGGTCCATGGGTTGCGGGTTCGATCCCCACACAGTACCTACAAACATTTGTGTGCATGAACATCTCTGTTTGTATTGGTCTGGGTGTTTTATATGTATTATAAGTATGTATTTACAAAAGAAAAGTATTATATGTATATATTTGTAATCCCACTGTTGATTCTGATATCCGTAACAGGTGCTTGAGCTACCTATCTCGGAGTCAGATCAATGTATGTGATGTTGTGAAATATTTATTTATTTTATTATTTATTATGGTTAGTGGTTAAGTAGGACCACAAATATTATAAAAGGATTTAGTATAGAAATGGTATTCAGCGCTATGCGAAAGAAGAAGACTTATCACTTTCATACATCGATATCAAAATGATCGATAGCTCAGCACTATTAGGTAAAGTTACTGCAACATTTGGCAGACGTTAAGGGGCGCACTTAAATCCTGTCTAAAATTGGCCCTCTATAAATTTCTGTTAACGTCGGGAGAAACGAGCCACGATAGACGACTCGCAGAATCACTGGTATTTTCACACCCTGATATTTGAGCTGAGCCCTTGGGGTCTACTGGGGATATAAATCCTAAGATAATAAAATGAAATGTTAAGGTCACGTTTTACTGCTTGTATGAATGTAGGTACTATAGGGATACCTACTAGCTACGAGTATATTTTAAGTATTTGTACTTACGTATTTATACTACTGGGTACGTATTTTTATACATGATTTTTCGCTCTTTCCTCTATCCAACGGTTGTCTGAAAGAAATCGCTACAAGCGATAAGACCGCCTTATCTGTTGTACTGTTAGTTGCTGTTGTATCATATTTGTATTTTGTTTTTTTTTATGTGATAGGTGGCAGACGAGCAGATGGATCACCTGACGGTAAGCAGTTCCCGCCGCCCATGGACAACCGCAACATCAGTGGAGTCATAAGTGTGCTGCCAACCTTTGAACCCCCCCTTTCGCCCGAGTTGGGCCTCCGGTACCCTCACTCACGCAGCAAAACACTGCACAGAGGCCGTGGTATCGTTTCAGTCGGGCCGGCCCCTTCATGCCGAAGCGTGGCTCTCCCACGGTCAGTCAGGTTCAATAAATAATATCTATCTGTTTAGCGGAGTGGTTTGAGCGCCGGTTGAGATGCAAGGGTCGCGGCTTCAATTCCCGCACCAACAGAAATGTTTTTTGATGAAACAGGAATTTGTGCTGGGTCTGGGTGTTTGTGGTACCTTTGTTGTTTATGGATCCCATAGTACAAGGGAAAACCTTAGCTTAGGACCAGGGCAAATGTATATGATGTTGTCTCAATTTGTTATTGTAAATTTATCTACGTACATGATGACATAAAAAATTAAGAATAGAAAGACAAATTCGAAGAGCACTGTTCAGAGTGGAAATTTAAACGGAAGTATATTGAAAAAAACAGTACTTTACAGTATTTCCTCCTTCCTACAATAGGGATTAGTTCAAACGAAGCGTGAAGAAGCATCTCGCGGGCCAGTATGGCGATGCCAACGGAGGTGACGCCTTGACATTGCTTCCGTTGTAATTGCAACTTGGGTTTTTCTCTTGCTTATCAGCAGGCTGAGGAGAGCCAACATACTGAGCCTCTATAAAAACCCGATAAAAACATTTTTCCTTTTCTGTTTATGACGCCCAATGGATAACAGTGAAAATTCAAATTTTCATTCATCCGGACAAGCTTCAATAAATATTCTTGTTCCATAATTCTCATTGATGGATCGCCAAGCGACTGCTCCGAACCCTTTCATTACGAGTACGACCCTTTTTCTAAAACATCCACTTTTTGTCCAACCGTTTATTTACAAGGATAAATGATTGTTTTGAGTTAGGAATTTTTAAATACTTTTTGGATGGCCAAATCTGTGTTCATACAACTTGAGAGTTTTTATTGTACATTTGGACACCTTTTACGAAGGCCAACCAATTTCAATTTAAGTTTTTGTATATTATTTACTCTAATTAGCATAATGTAATAATATCCTCAAACCGATTTTATTTTAATTTATTAACTAACATAAAAACAAAATATTATAATAAAATTAACGATAATTAATAGTAATAATAATAATTCTCACAACATCTCATACGATAACCTGATTCCGTACTAAGTAGCTTAAGCACTTGTGTTACAGATATCAGACAACAGAGGAACACAAATGTATATTTAAATACATATATTACACCCAGACACCGAACAAACACAAGTGTTCATCGCACGAATGTTTGTCCAGGGTGGGGATCGAACCCACGACCTTTGGCGTAAGAGGCAGGGTCACTACCAATGGACAACATTTCAAAATTGCTAAGCCCTGAAACAAAAAATACCAATTCTTTGTTTACTTTTCCGCTGCTCGAATATATATTTATTCATTTTTTATATTGCTTATTTACTGAGAAAAAAATTAAAAACTAAAAAACGTAAGATGACGTCATCGGACGGCAGATTGTAAAATATTTCTTTGCTTAGCACATTATAGTTTTAAATTTACGAAATGCCAAACCCATGACATGTAACTGTCAAAAAAAAAGACAACTTGTCAACGTTGAATGTATGAATGACGTTGACAATGTTGACACTAGTATTATTTACCTTTGACAGTAGTACCTTTTTTTTATTCAAACAATGATAAGCAAAGGAATATCGCTGTATTCAGCCGTTCGATGACGTCATTTGGCGCTTACGTCTATTTAGAATAAAAAGAATTTCAAAAATTATTTTATGCATGAAAATGGACAAATTTTGAAAAAAGAAAAAATATGGGTCTGTTCATTTTATGTCTATTTTCATATAAAAAAACAATATGGACATGTTAAAAATATGAAATGTTGTCCATTGCGCCATCCGGTCAGTCAATGTATATGTACAGCATTTGATAAACCGTTTTTCCTGAGATACAGGATATTCCTAGTTCAGGCAACAAACAAAATTAGTTCCCTTAGTATAAGTTGATTATAAGTATTTATATTGTTCTCGTGGTTTTTCAATAATTTTTTTTTTCGGCATGGAGCGGCTAAAACACAGAACCTGAAATATCTCCTTTCTTAGTCTGCTTTCTTGGAAGAGCACACTCATATGATTTATTTATTTTTACGAAAACTTATAGATAGGATTACAAGTCTAACTTTAACATGTAGATTATATTTATGCATGTTACAAGTTTCCACAAAAAATTTAATGAATAGATTTAACAGTAGCAGTGGACGACTTCAAAGGTAATGCTAGAAATTAAAAAAAAGAGTCTTTTTATTTTTATGTGATCGGTGGCAGACGAGCAGACGGATCGCTTGATGGTAAGCGATTTCCGCCGCTCATAGACATCCGTGACACCAGTGGAGTCACAAGCGCGCTGTTAACCTTGAAACCCCACTTTGCCCTGGAATTGGGTCTCCGGTGCCGTGGTATTACTCCGGCCGTAAAAAATATATGTTTTTAAGTAATAAGAAGGACAGCTGCCTGATGATAAGCGATTGCCGCCTCCCATTGATACTCGCAACAACAGGGAGTGAACAGCTCGCCCTGCCAACCTTTTACCTCTAGGTTAAGCCTCCGGTTAGTGAGGATCACTCACTCCGCGAAACACAGCGCGGGCGCTGATTCACGGTTTCATGTGAGGCCGTGGTATTACTCCGATAGAGCCAAAGCGTGGCTTTCCAAATCCACGCCATGGCCGTGTGGTCCCCGGCAGAGTAGAATAGGCCACCCTCACTCTTACCGAGGTGTCGTAAAAGGCGACTAAGGTAAAGCTGCTTGCATGATCATCAGCACCCAGAGATGGAAAACTCTGCATTTATATCAAAACCCTCGCCAACCCGTCTGCCAAGCGTGGTGAGTATGGCAATTACCCCTCATGTGATTGAGGGAGGCCCGTGCCCCAGCAGTGGGGACTTAAATGGGCTGATGATGATGATGTGGCTTTCCAACGGTTAATATGAGTGGAAATTGACTGCCTCTGTGGCGCAGTGGTTAGTGGGTCGCACTTCAAAGCGACAGCTGCGCAAGAGGTGCCGGGTTCGATCCCCGGGTCGGGCCAAAATTTGTAGCTTAGTTTTTGGTAAGAAATTCTTAGTGGCAGCCCGGAGTCTGGAAGTTGGCGGTCTTACACCCCCGTGCCTCGGACAGCACTTTTAGCCGTTGGTCCTGCGCCCGATCCCTCTTCGGTCGTGTCACAGTGTCCATCGGAATATGAGGGTAAGGCAATACAGAGTGCACTTGTGTTTGCGCACACACTTGAGTACTATAATATATCCTGCGTACCTGATTGGCTGCCCTAGCCGTAATCGGTTGAAGGATATTACTGTTGCCTCCTAATAAAGTTTTTTAATAACCTATTATCCAGTAATTTACTTTAGGATTAGTTAAACTTCGTAGTCTACGATGTCTGAAATTCATAGTGGCTTTCTAGTCTTAATAAAAACGTTGGTTTTTCTTCAGTCTGACTATCTGTAAACTAGCTGTAATGGTCGGCTAATGGCCCATTTACCGCCGCAAGGTGCAAGTTATTCTCTCCAAATGCTTTGGTGGTTGGTTCTTAAACGTTATTTATTATTGGAATACGATCAAACTTTGTTACATCCTTTTGCGCTTAAAGAAGTATGTAATGTACGAGTAGATTAGTAGACATCTTATGTATGACTTATGGTGTGTAATGCCTTTGGTTATGTTAATAATAAATAATATTTATAAATTTATACAACTTCAACGCCCTTTTGGTTCAACACTCATTCAGCTGGTTTCACTGAAAACCAGCGTCATGGCCTTTGTCTGGGCTGTGACATAAGCTGAGTGAGGGCCATTTATACTAGACGTCATAACACATCATTATATTCATTTAGCACTGTCTGGACATGATTGAATATAGTTTTGTTTTTTTTTTCCTTATGTTTTATTTTTATGTATTTTTAATTGTTTTATGTTTCTTCTCAAATTGTGTTCTGTTTATAATTGCTATATGTTCTGTGTTGTGATGTCTATAATAATAAATATTTTCTTTCTTTCTTTTTATTTTATACTGGGCCGTGATATCGGGGTCCTGGGTTGGATTCCCGGGTCGAGCGAAAAATGTGTTTCGAATTTTTCGAACATAGCTCGGGTTTGTGATCACCAATCCGCATTTGGCAAGCGTGGTGATTAAGCCTAATCATCATAGTAGTGATAACTTGATTTCTATTGCCTTTGCCCTTCAATGGGACAGTAAATAGGCTGACACTTTACTTTTTTTTTACAACATCTTATTAAACTGATTCCGTACAAAGGAGCTTAAGCACTTGTGCTACATATATCAGAAAACAGAGGGATTACAATTTTTTTCCGACATAGGTGGCAGACGAGCAGACGGATCACCTGATGGTAAGCATTTGCCGCCGCCCATGGACACCTGCAACACCAGCGGAGTCACAAGAAAGCGCTGCCAACCCTTCAACTCCCCTTTCCCCCCCGGATAAGGCCTCCGGTATCCTCACTTACGCAGCGAAACTCAGCACAATGCTGCTTCACGCACAGTGATACCTCACAGAAAGCCGGCGTGAAGCAGCACTGTGCTGTGTTTCGCTATGTGAGGATACCGTAGGCCTAATCCGGGGGAAAGGGGTAAACAATTTGGCAATTGCTTACCATCAGGTGATCCATCTCCTCGTCTGCCACCTATCACGAGTTACACTACGTTAACTAGGGCGGGGGTTGGTTTAACGGTGAAATAGCGTTCCGAAGTTTACACCGACGTTATGCTAGGTTAAAGTTATACCGAGTTTATAAGTCGTGATTTTTCATATTCCAAGTTTAAACTGAGCATAAGTTTTTATAGAAAAGTAGCACTGTTATACTATTTATTAAATAACCATGCACAAATGTTGGGTCCATCATTGTACGCGAAAAATTGATTCACGCCAAAAGTGGCCGCTTTTCGTGTGAATTGTCGAAGATAGATCCGGTTTCGTACCTAAAAATTAAAATCGATTGGCATCGCTAGTGTGGACTACCCAAAAATGAAAGCGATCTACGAATCAAACGTTTGAAGAGCTCACATCTAGAGCCACCAAAACACCTATTTTTGATTTACTCATATAACTTAGCGTCGTCGCATGCGACGTAATTTACATTCGCCACAATTTGAATCATTCGATTTCGATGTTGCCGATATAATACGGTAAATTGACATTCTAACCTTTCCATGAAGAATTTCACGAAAACTAGTAACTTCCGAATTGCAAATGGAACGCGATAACCATAGACTGGCTGAATATGAAAATCTTTTTTGTCACAAAAAACCATGAATGTCACATTGTGTCAACTGTCAAAATCAGTCAAATCAAAGTTTTGAAATTTATAAAAAGCATTTTGTTTATGCTTGCTATGCTACCTATTGACAACTATTTTGGCGTTGCTTCTACCGCTCGCTTTAAGTCACTCGACCAACGAGTGGGTGGTGCACTCGTTGTAGACGAATGATTCAAAAATGCGGAATATCGTATGTCGAAGGAAAATCAGTAGAAATCGTGCGCTCATCACGACTCTAAATCATACGAGTAAATCAAAACTAGGTCTCCAGAGATCTGTCACCGACGCCCTATTAAAATTCGCTTTTATGATATTCCTACCCTTGGGGAATACGGAAGTGACGTGTCTATGAAGTAACTGAAATGTGTGCCAACTCCATTAAAAATTCTGTTAAGGTTACGGGTAGGGCACACTAGCGACGCCAATCGGTTTTAATTTTTAGCTACTAAACCGGATCTATTAAAACAATTTCGGGGTAACAACACCTCGGCAAAACCCTTATACTATTTATTAAATAACGATGCACAAATGTTGGGTCTGTTTTTGTACGCAAAAAATTTATTTACGCCAAAAGTGCCCGCTTTTGGCGTGAATCAAGTTTTAGCGTACGCGCTGGACCCAACATTTGTGCATGGTTATTTAATAAATAGTATAAGATTTCGCGAGAGGTTGCAACCCCGATATTGTTTTAATAGATTTTAAATAGATCCCGTTTAGTAGCTAAAAATTAAAATCGATTGGCGTCGCTAGGATGCCCTACCCATCACCTTAAGACTTCGATTGTCACTGAAAGTTACCCCTGAAAAAGAAAAAAGGTTGTGCGTTTCTCATAGAACTTTTTTCCCACGTAGTTCAGTTTTGTGGAACAGTTTTCTGCAGTAATACCTATGTACTTTACAATACAATACTCTTCTTTAATTTCTAACCTATACCCCTTAACTTTTTTTATATGATAGGTGGCAGACGAGCCGACGGATCACCTGATGATAAGCGATTGCCGCTCCCATGGACACCCGCGACACCAGTGGAGCCACAAGCGCACTGCCAACCTCTAAACCCCCTTTCCCCCGGATATGGCCCCCGGTACCCTCATTCACACAGCGAAACACAGCAGTGTGAATTCTAATTTCCCCGTGAAACATAAGATCGAATCTTTAAAAAAATCCGAGAAATAATCTGCACATACCTACTATAGTGATCCGCTGATTAACGCAATTGAAAAACGCAAAAAAAAGCCCAAAAAGAGCCCGTGTAAAAACTAAAACGAATTTATGGACACTAAAATAATTGATTTTCCCCATTATTTTTCTACAAAAATATGTCTTTGAATTTAACAAATAATCTGCTAAAATGTATGACTCCATATTCAAAAATCCGTTTAAAAGAGTGTAATTTTTAGTAAATTCACAAACGATAATTTAATCGGCCAGACACAATTTAAGGGAAACCAAAAACCAATTAAATTATTATAATCGAGCAACTTGAACTTCATAATCAACAGTGATTTATTCATTTATTCTAAAACATCCAGGAAGTTAGGCTTCCAAAGTTCGTTCAGATTGACAGTCTGAGTCGAACGGGTGCTAATCTGAGCGGTTTGGGGCGCCATGAGAAATGAAGTTTAATTTTTAAAAAAATTGTGCGAAAAAAAACCGCCTTCAAATACCACGAACTAAAAAGTGTAATCTCTATTGAATAATTGTTTGTTGTATTAAATTACAAAGTATTGGGCGCCGACTTCGGTAACACCTTTTCTCGAGTGTACTGTTATAAAATGTTATTTGAAGTGTATAATTGATAAAAATATTATTTTACACTTTTTAGTTCGTGGTATTTCACGGCGGTTTGTTTTCGTAGATAAAATGTTGATTAAGATTAACAATCAGACAAATAAAAAGTCGATTAGATTTCTAAAGAAAATATTCTCGATTCATAAAAATATCGGTTAGATTTAAAAGGAGCGTCTCACTTTTAATGTCAAAATAGAACTGTCCTATTCACCTTCACATACTGAATGGACTATAAGATCGCAACGAAATGACAACTCTTGTATAAAGGCTTTGTTTTCTCTAAATAAATATATATGCTCTCAGCAATTTGCATTCAGATTTCTCTTAGATTAATTTTTGGCATTGATTTTGACTTATGTTGAAAGCACGATGTTGAGGATACCGGAGGCCCAATATAAGGGAATGATGGGTTTAAAGGTTGGCAGGGCACTTGAGACTCCACTGGTGTAGTGGGCATATATTGGCCGCGGAAAATGCTTACCATCATGTGATCCGTCTGCTCGCCTATCGATAAGTGAACCACTCCTGGCATGACTCTCTGGTCTTCCATTGAAACTTTCTTTATTTTTTTTTAGCCTGCGTCGTCCCACTGTTTGGCAAAGGCCTCCCCTAAAAGCCGCTATTGGACTCTATTTGTGGCGATGGTTTGCCAATTGCCCGAGATGTGGTCAAAATCATCAGACCACAACTTATTTTATAAATACTTATTGTAAATTGGTTCACAAAATTCACTCACTTATGTACCAAGTTTCTACTGTGTATTTGTTATAATTTCGGGATAAATTGGCTGCAAAATACGCACACACAGACAGACAGACTATGGATATCTATAAAGGTTCTGTTTTTGCTATTTATCTATAGATGGACCTTTAGAAATACTCTAGATAAGCCGTGCTAATACGAGTAACAAATATTAAAGGCTTACAATTATTTGACTTAATTATATTCGTAAGTATACACCTCAGTACCTCACTTCTGTGGAACAGTTGAGCTGTAGGAGTATTTCTGGACGTCTACGACTTAGGGACCTTCAAGAGAAAAGGAGCGTCTCTTGCGTAAAGTATTGTGTTTAGAAAAAAAATGATGTTAAAAACCTCATAGATGCCCCACACGTATAGGTTTGGTAAAAAAACATTTTTGAGTTTCAGTTTCAAGTATGGAGACCCCCCAATTTTTTTATTTTTCCAATTTTTATGTAAATATCGTAATGCGGTTAGCAAAATACATATATTTATCAAGTGTCAATAGTATAGTTCTTATAGTTTCGGCGAAAATTGGCTGTGACATACGGACGGACACACAGACGGACAGACGGACAGACATGACGAATCTATAAGGGTTCCGTTTTTTGCCATTTGGCTACGGATCCCTAAAAAGGCCGGCAACATATTAGCGATCTCTCTGATTTCTCAGATGTTCATGGGCGGCGTTGATTACTTTCCATCACCTGATAGTCACCTGACTCGCTTGCTCGTTTGTCCGCCTCTAGCATAAAAAATATATTTCTTTCTTCTTACCAAACATTTCATAAATATTGCCTTGAATCAGACAGAAATAAAAAGTTTTACTTTTTTATTCAACCCTTTTAAAACTTTTTACTCATATTCTTTAGGACACCCTTTCAAGCAGTAACTATTCCAATTCTTATTCTAAAGTAAACTAACTCTTTTTTCCCTAGACTAATGCATTTACACTTTTGTAAAGCTCTTCCCATTATTTACCATAGAGGTAAGTTATTATAAGTGGTCTGTTATTGTACAATAATAACCAAAATATAAAGTAATAAATATAGTAGTCCTAATAATAAATATTTACAAAATTTTCCTAATTTTTACATTCAGACAGAATCAACATACAAACAGACAAAATTAATATTCCATGACGCATCGATTTTTAAAACGAAAAACACTTATACTCATATAATACCGACTTTTGTGACATCATGAGCCCAATTCTCAAAAAAACTATGTTTTAGTGATATAATTATATCGTATGATAATAAATGTCACGACCACGAGAATTGGGCTCCAGTACTTCTCTTTCAAATATCAAGTTTGCTTTAACTTGGTATCGGTTGTATTGAATTATTGCAGACCGCAACCTCATAAGTACACGCCTTTTTTCTCCTCCTCCCTTACGATACTAAAATAACTCAATTAATAATAACGCTTCGGCATGAATGGGCCGGCTCGACCGGAGTAATACCACGTCCTCAGAAAACCGGCATGAAGCAGTGCATGCGCTGTTTCGCTGCGTGAGTGAGAGGACTGGAGGCCCAATCCAGGGGAAGGGGGTTAAAAGGTAAGCAGCGCACTTGTGACACACATAATAGTCTGACTAAGTTAAGATAGCACAATATAGATAGCGGGTGCGCATGGGCGGCAGCAATTGGTTACCATCAGGTGATCCATCTGCTCATCTGCCACCTAGGACATAAAAAAAACTCTATGTGAGCGGCTTGTGAATTTAATTCTAATCTATGCCGAGAAATCAGCGGTAAAAGTTAATGAAATAAAAATAGAGATTTTCTTCTGTACTCAGTAGGTACTTGATAAAGTTTTATGTTAAAAGTCCTACAAAATATTCATTGCACTTTTGGCAAGCACCACGATTCATAAGTTTACTATGATACATTGCTTTGTGAGATTATATTTACGAGATATTAAGAATAAATCTTGATCTATTCTCCTATTTTACAAAATTCATCTAGAATTATTTATAAGTAAAATTACGTACATATTATTATTTATGATATATTTCTAGCAATATTGTTACATCCAGAAAATACACAGCTTGAAGTAAACCCAGAGATTTCGAAGAAAACGATGGCATGTGGCAAATGTTTATTGGTTACATCGTTTTCTTATAAAAGAAGAAAACGCTAAAGTCATTATTAAGTTTTTTAAATATATCCTTTATTAGGGACTACTCCACTAATCGATAAAGTCATTATTCTGACTTTATCGATTAGTGGAACAAAATAGCCAATTTTATTTTTTAAAAAATCCAATTCATTTCCCAGGCGATACAAACAGACTTAAAAAACGTTGTGCATGAACATGTTTGTTTGTATTGGATGTGTGTTGGGTTTTTCTATCTATATATATATTTGTAATCCCACTATTGATTCTGATATCCATAATACAAGTTGAGCTATCCTGGAGTCAGATCAATGTATGTGATGTAGTGAAATGTTTATTTATAAAATGTTATAACTTAAGAATTTAAGGTAGTTTTCTTCCAGGGCCCAATGTGTTTTCCGACCCTGTATATTGTTACTACATAGACATTGGCTTAGACTTTAGATTTATCTACTAGAATGTCTCGTTGTCGCTCACCATCCATTAATAACCTTCTTATAACTCGCTACACTAAGACAACGTAAAAATGCAAATACCGAATGCAATATGTCATATTTTCTCCACAATTTAATTCCCTGAGAAAATTCCGGTGCTAAATTTTCGGCGGTGTAACTTTCCCAACAAGTTTAGACAATGAGCCATCAGCCAATCTTACTTGATTCCCACCGGCCAAAATATTGATGGAGTTGCTGTAGAGGAAACTAGGGTCAAGCAACGGTCTGCAGCTCCTCTGGGAACACCCCTCGACGATAAAAACATTATCACACAGATTCACAGACCACGAATAGCACTCTTTTACTATCGAAATAGAAGCCAAATTACAAAGTCAGCCAAAGCGCTTGACCTCTCAGCAACAGGGCATTTTGCTTATGTGGAATTCTCTAAGACCGATTTGCTAAATCTTTGGATTTGACCCTTTGTGCTCTCCAATTTATTACTATTATAAGTCTTTTTAGTAACTCAACAAATCAGAGTAATTGCCAATGTAGTTTGCTTCAGGGGAGATTTTCGGATTTACGAGTAGTATCAAATGTTTTACCAGCGAAAGAAATATAGCTAAGTTGTATTTAATTTCGGTACTAGGTAAAAAGATGTCAAGATTCTTACATGCGATTGAGTACGTATATACTATACTATGATTGCCTGCCTGGTGGCGCAGTGGTCGCACTTTAAAGCGATGGCTGCGCAAGAGAACCTCGGTTCAATCGCCGGGTTCCGCCAAAGTTTGTAAGAAAATTTTAGTGTCAACCCAGAGTCTGGAAGTCGACGGTCTGTCCTCAGAAAACACGATAAGCCGTTGGTCCTGCATGAAACCCTCTTCGGTCCTGTCATGCTGCTGTCCTAATAGAATATGAGGGTAAGGGAATAGAGAAGGCACTTGTGTTTGCGCACACACTTGAACACTATAATATATCCTGCGTATGTAGCTGATCGTTGAAATTGGCCGCCGTAGCCGTAATCGGTTGAAAGATATTATACACAATAATTATTGCAAATATTTAGATCGCCTTGTACTTGTTTTAATGTGGTGTGATTTTTACTTTCGCATTCATTATAAATATCAGATAAAATCTCATGCATCGACCTGGTCCCAGATTACCTTTAATCATGGCTATCAGTATCAAAGCGGTTACTACTAATATAAACTTACATTGTTATAATAACCAGAGACGGAAAAATGTTCTCATAACAGGAAATTGGATGGGTGGAAGTCCACCACCGTGCGCTTTACACGTCATTTTTTGCCACGCACCTCCTCATTGTGGAATCAACTTCCCGCAGTGGTATTTCCGTACCGGTACGACATTGCGAGCTTCAAGAAACGAACCTATACCTTCCTAAATGGCTGATGTCCATGGGCGGCGGTGATCACTTACCATCAGGTGAATCGCTTGCTCGTTTGTCTCCCTTTCTCATAAAAAAAAATCGTTAGGCAAGAATCGACTGGCGTAATTGTTAGTGACCCTACCTCATGCACCAAAGATCGTGGGTTCGATCCCCACCCTGGATAAACGTTCGTATGAGGACCACTTGTGTTTGTTCGGTTTGGGTGTAATATTAGATCCTTACCTATAAAATTGCCGTCTTGTATGGCAATTTTCTAAGAAGTTGTTTTTTACATACTAACTTTTTAAATAATTTATTTATATATTAACTTATACAAATAATTACAAAATTGTTATAAGGCTCGGTACAATCATAAGCATTTAAGCTTTACCGTGTACCGGTGTCGTCGACAGATGTTTATTATCTAACGAATACATTAACTTATTCTACTATATACTAAATAATAACCTCCCATACACAATACCAGCGCGGCACCTAAGCAAATACTCGTAGGTATAATATTAAAGATAAGAATAAGACTCGGCCGAACGACGAGTACCTGCTCCTGCGCCGCTTGCATTACGTCACGCGCCCGCTCGGACTCGATGCGCAGCGCGCACATACAAGATGATTCCCTATGTAACCTCCTTAATCTCATTTATAAAATATTTTTTTAATTTGTACTTAATGTTTTTGTCTGTGAGTTCTATTTTTTATGCATATGGAAGTTTGTTTATTAGATTGGGAACCATATATTCTAGCAGGTATTTTCCATATAAGTTTGTGTATGATGGTAGTATTAACCAGGGGTGTTAGGGAGCTCCGTAACCGTAACCGAAATTATCGGATATCCGATATAAAAAATCATCCGTAACCGTAACCGAATCCGAAATGAAAGTTTCGGATAGTATCGGATAGGTGTTTTTGATCTAAAACGTCTAAAATTTAGATAATACTCAATATAATATAATTATTTATATTTATTTTTATTTTAAATAGCTGTAATAATTACTCACAGACTGATTGTAATTCCTGCCAAAAACGAAATAAAACTACTTTATTACCTATTAGTATTTTACTTTTAAAATTCCTTAAAAATATAATATCCGTAACCGAAACTAACGGATAATCCGAAATAATTTATTATCCGTATCCGTAACCGTATCCGGTATAATAATCATTCCTATATCCGTATCCAATCCGTAACCGAAATTTCATATCCATAACATCCCTAGTATTAACTTTGGATGTTTGGCGTTTCGTGCGTTAAAGTAGTGGATAATTTGTAAAGAAAATAATTATTAATGGTACTACTCCATCAATAACGTTGCTTTAATGGACAACGTTTAGGAACGTGTAGGATAGTTTCTCGAAAAAAAAATATTATGTGTCCCATTTTTTTGGCAGAATTGATGTTTTTAATCAATTCTGCCAAAAAAATGGGGCCATTTTCAAGATTTTATTTTTGCATCACAAATACAATAATGTCTGATCTCTACTTAATAAAAAGCCAAATATACTTAGTCTTAAATCAAAATAAAATTATAGTATGATGACTTTTTGCTTATTAAAAGACTTATACATCTTATTGTGTCTAGAGAAAAAAACGGCAATTTCATAGTTAAAGACCTATTATATTTATTTAAGTATATATTTGTAATTCCTCTGTTATCCGTAACATAAGTGCTTAAGGTTCCTATTACGGATTCAGGTCCATGTATGTATGAATTGTATGAACTTACTGTGGTATGTGAGACACGTCAAATCTCACTGCCAAATTTTAGCAGTGTACCTAGCGCTATCGGACCAGCCTTATCATAATCAACTAATATTATTTTCTGATAATAATCATTAATTATAATCATTTTATGATAAGAGATCAAATAGGTTCCGTATATTATCACCCAAGTTTCGTTGGGTATTATCGCCCAAAGGTTCCTGAAAAAATGCAACCTTATTTTTCATTATTATTCTTGGCCTATTTTCATTTTAAAATGTGGAGGAAAAATTCAAACCCGCACCATTTTACAACCCGGGATTAGAGGATTTCTAATAGATACCCCGAGTATAATCTCTGGATTTAAAAAAATCACCATCGGGATTCCAGTTGAAATGAACTTGTACCAGCGGGTTTTGTTATTTTTATTATATTGCCTTTGTGACTGAGAAACTGAGAGTATTCTATTTATTTTTTAAATTACCTGTGGGTGCTACGAATATCTCTTTAAGATGAAAATCACTATCTCTTTATTATTTTTAAAGTGATAGGTGGTAGGCGAGTAGACGGATCACCTGATGGTAAGCAATTGCATTGCCAGTGGAGTCACAAGTGCGCTGCCAACTTTTAAACCGCCCTTTTCCGCGGGTTAGGCCTTCGGTCCCTCCACTCACGCAACGAAACACAGCAGAGACGCAGCTTCACGCTGGCTTTCTATGAGGCCGTGGTATTGCTCCAGTCGAGTCGACGATCTACGCTGATATGGCTAGCCCACTGCCACTTCACTTGGGTAAGCAGCGCTTAGAGGTGAAAGCTAGCCAGAAATAAATACACTCTATTCTCAGTTTATAACTTTTCTGGCTATGAATCGCCGTCAAATAATTTTATGATATAAAGATATCCAAGTGGTTCACAATAAGAAAGGGTAAGGACTAACGGAATTATTGGAAAATTTCTATTTCTAGCTTCTTGCTCCTCATCAATAATCGGAATAGGTCGGGTATTATCTGCGTAATTAGACATTACACTTTAGGATTACCTGATATTATCTCAATATAACCTTAGGGTTCCTATAGTTGGGTTTTATGCTATAAATATTAGATTATAAAATGTTTATTTAATTTATACCAGGGCCCTTATTTTTTTTATGTGGACTCCGGGTTCCGAAGCGTCAGCTTGGGACGGAACCGGGACAAACGCTGTATCTAAGCGACAAAATTTTACTAAATAATATCGCCAAAATAATAAAAACGAAGTGCACATATATTATTAGCGATGTCCTTAGTTAACTTACCTTTTTAAAAAAATATATTTTAACAACATATCCCGCATCTCTCTATCCGCATCTCTCATCTATATTATATGTTACTGTTTTTAAAATGTTAAAGGAATTTCACTATCTGTCGATTGTGTGGTCTGGTGACACCCTAAAAGGACGATGGAATCTTCCTTCCATAAATACGTATAGAGACATGACCGGGCTAGACCGTATTCTTGTCCTCTGTGCATTGTGTTACATTTGTTTAATTCCAATTTCCGGCCCCGGGTCTCAATTCATCAAAATGTATCCATATTCAGCAATCTAATATTCCGTTGTACGGAACGTTATAGAATAATTATTTTCACATCTATTTCCATAAAGGTCTAAACAATTTGCAAATCAAATTCACTGAAATAATATTGTTATTGTTAGGCTAAAGTTCTCTGATATTGTGATGTTGCGTGTTAGTGAAAAATCGAAATATCGCTATATCTATAGAGCTAAGATATTATTAGAAGTCTCAAATTCAGAGCTCCATCGTCTGAAATACTTTTAATAACTGCAAAGTCGAGGATGTTATAACAACCTTTCGAATAAATTAAACATGATTATATTTCACTCCCAAGGTATGAAAGAATTCCATGAATGGATGCCGCAAAATGAGAAACGTCCCCGCGGCAGACCGAGGCGACGATGGCGAGATGAATGAGTTCTTAAAAGGTGTGGATAACTATCTAAAGGTATGCGAAACTTCGCAACCATCATTCTCACAACATCTCATACGTTGACCTGATTCCGTACTAAGTAGCTTAAGCACTTGTGTTACAGATATCAGACAACAGAGGAACACAAATATATACTTAAATACATATATTACACCCAGACACTGAACAAACACAAGTGTTCATCGCACGAATGTTTGTCCAGCGTGGGGATCGAGCCCACGACCTTTGGCGTATGAGGTAGGGTCACTACCAATTGCGCCATCCGGTCAGTCATCATTCGTAAACGCATAGTATCCTTGATCCGTGATTGGGGCAGCTCCAACAGCCTCCTGCAGACGGTTGCAGCGAAGCTGGGCGTGGGCAGTGCTATTATGAAACACTGGACACGTGTCCAGCTGACCAAGGACACAAAGACTTCTCACAATTATTTTGAATTTGTGTTATAAAGAATTCAATTAATTCAAAATTGAATGTCATTAGCGATCTCTCTGATTTCGCGGATATTCAAGGGCGTTGATGGAAATTATTCCATCAGGTGACTCGTTTACTCGTTTGTCCGTCTCTACCATAAAAAAAAAAAAAAAACAAAATTTTAAGGTCACTGTTACTAACTTCGATATGGCTTATGCCCGAAACAAATTATTGTTATTTTATTTTAAAAGACTGCAGTGTAGCCCAGAACCGGGAGAGGTGGAGAAAAGGTAGGGAGTATGTATATATTTGTTTTGGAAAGTTCCTGCACCGTAGCGAGCGAGAGGATACCCCACGTTGCCATTCTTGTGGGGCGGATGAGGATACGGCCGAGCACACTCTAGCCGTGTGCAGCTCTCAGGGGCCAACAAAAGACAACAAGCTCTCTCTTAAAATTGATGGCAAATCACTTGTTTCTGACTCTGAAGTAGCAGAAACATTTCAGTCTTTCTTTTCTAATATACCAGTCACAACAGCCAATCAATTGAATTCGAGCCCGCATCTCGCTGCTTCTCTTCTCAGGTCTCATGTTGATAAGTGCAACACGCCTTTTTAGATTCAGTCATGTCAATTCTAATATAATTTTAAAAACATTCAAAGAATCAAATATGAAACCGACTGAGGATTTATGAGGCATCTCGGTAGATATTATCAAAAATATAATACATTCTATCGCACACCACTTAGCAATAATATATAATAAATGTGTTGACGACGGTCAATTCCCGATATGATGAAATACAGTAAAATAAAACCATTATTAAAGTCGGGCGATAAAAGTGACCCGTCTAACTTCAGACCTATTTCTATACTGCCTGCTCTCAGCAAAATTTTTGGAAAAGTAATATTCACTCAGTTATTGCCTCATTTAAACCTGAATAAAATATTGCACAGTAAGGTTGCACAGGAAGACTTAGTTCAGCTGCATATGCACTTAGAAAGACAAGGAATCTGACTGATGTCGGGACAGCGAGACTGGTTTATTTTAGCTATTTTCATAGTCTGATTTCATATGGTCTACTACTGTGGGGATCCGGTGCTGACTTAC
Organism: Marasmia exigua; assembly: GCA_019059595.1. Taxonomy (NCBI): domain Eukaryota; kingdom Metazoa; phylum Arthropoda; class Insecta; order Lepidoptera; family Crambidae; genus Marasmia; species Marasmia exigua. The sequence continues at coordinate 10,329,887 of CM032482.1, read as the reverse complement.
AAGCCGTTTTCATTTTGCAGATGAGGGCTATCCGTGCCATCTACGGTCTTAGATCACGTGACTCACTCAGAGAAATATTTAAGGAAATTAATATTTTAACCGTATCATCTCAATACATTTTTGATTGTATTATGTTTGTACGCAATTTGCATCTTTACTCGCAAAAATCAGATTTTCATAGCTTTAACACGCGAAATAAACATAGGCTTGCTGTCCCAAATCTAAGACTTGATAAAACTGGAAATTCATTTGTAGGAGTAAGCGTTAGAATGTTTAATTAGTTACCTCAAAATATCATTGATTTATCTGTACATAAGTTTAAGTTGCATGTAAAAAACTGGCTAATGCAGAAAGGCTACTATAAAGTAGATGGTTATTTGAATGATAAGGATTCTTGGACATGGTGATCTCTTCGCCTGTCCTCTAATGTATAATTCATTTCATAATTTTTCTTTGACGATTTCTCTAAGCGATATAAGCATTGTATATCATACTGTCACTGTAATCATAATTTGTATAAGAATGAATATTGTAATTACCATATTATTTGGAAAGAGTAACTACTGAGTTTCTTGCTGATTCTTCTCGGTAGAAATTGACATTCCGAATCAGCGGTAGATTACATAATATTTGACAATTATAAATGTTCTGTAAGGACTTAAATTGAATAAAGACATTTTTGATTTGATTTTGATTTTGAACGCTACCTACCAACAAGTACTGTCCCCATGTCCCCAATTTCTTGCGGCTCAAAAAGCAAGGGCATGACCCTGCTAAGAGGGCCGGCGGAGTGCCTGAGGGTATTAGGGAAGATGCCCTCGATCGGTTTTTGCTTTTAAGTACGACAACTTTGTACCCCAATTATAAAAAAAACTCCATCGTTAAGGGATGTCCTTAACTTTTCCCAAAGTTTATTTTTTACTTTTTAATGGATTACAAATTCTCGAAATAAGTACATTATTTCGTTAAGTACCTACAATTTAAATGATATCTTCCAACCGATTACGGCTACTGCGGCCAATCTCAACGATCAGCGTATGCAGGACATATTACAGTGCTCAAGTGTGTTCGCAAACACAAGAGCACTATTTATTCCCTTACACTCACATTCCTATGGGACATCAGCGTGACACGACCGGAGAGGGATTGGGCGCAAGACTTACCGTGCACCGACGAGCCACGGGGGCAGATTCATGCCAAATCGTGCTCTCCCACGGTCAAAAGAATAGCACCAACTTCCAGACTCCGCACTGAAACTAAGAATTGCCTAATGAATTCTTAGGCACACATTTTTGGCCCAACCCGGGGATCTAACCCAGGACAACGCGGGGAGCGGGAGAGCCTTGCTTCGGCATGATTGGGCCGGCTCGACCGGAGTGATACCACGGCCTCACAGAAAACAGTCGTGTAGCAGCACTGTGCTGTGATTTTATGCGTAAGTGAGGGTAAAGGGTTGGAGCCGTAAAGTCCTTGAGTGGAGACCGCGACTCGGTAAGCGTAGTGTTAGACGCCCTGCGACAAGATGGGATGATGACATTCGAAGGCTGGCTGGTGTGGGCTGGATGAGAGTGGCTGAAAATGGAGAGCAGTGGCGTGCATTAGGGGAGACCTAATGTCCAGCAGTGGACAAGTGTGGGATGCTGATGATGAGGGTACCGGTGGCCCGATTCGGGGGAAAGGGGTATTTAAATGTCTATGGGAGACGGCAATCGCTTACCATCAGGCAATCCGTCTGCTCGCCTGCCACATAAAAAAAAAAATTAAAATCAACCAATCGCATTCGAAAAGGCGAATCCCTATTTTAGAAATAAATCACGCATACGAGTACGCAATGTAAATAGAACAGTCGGCCACATTGACGGAGCGACCCGTAATATATCACAGAGCTTATGCGGAGTTATCTTAATGGAATCACCCAAGGCAGAGTGCCAAGGCTCACTCGATTTACTTTTAATTGATAGCGTTTTGCAAACTAGATTGTCTGGGAGCAAAAGGTTTCGACTGATGAATGGCCCAACCGCCTGCTTGTTTACTTTGTACATGCCGCCCCCTTAAGGACAAGGTGCTTGTCCTTAAGAAATCCATAAAACTGTATATACAAACAAAACCAATACAAATACAATTCCAATAAATTGAAAATAGAAAAAACCCCCGACACAACTAAAGTTGTTTCATTTGATACCTATATTGAGGCAGTTGGAACATCAAATAGGCTATTCGTCATTTTCTGACGGCGGCCATCTTGGATTTGAATTTGTTCACAATTAATATATTCTGGTACTCAAGCCCTTTTATATGATACCCATATTGTGGGAGTGGCGTTAAAACATAAAATCCAAATCTTTGTGACGGCGACCATCTTGGATCGATTTTTATCCATCATAGCTAAGAACACTCCCCCCTTATTCATAAAACAAACAAATTCAAAATCGGTTCATTTGTTCGGGAGCTACGATGCCATAGACAGACACACACACACACAGACACGTCAAACTTATATCACCCCGTCGTTTTTGCGTCGGGGGTTAAAAACAATTTCACCCAAAAAACCACTGCGTATAAAAACAACTGAATAAAATTCCAACATAACTCAAATCAACCTAACCACAACTTAAATTACCATAACTTAAATAATTACCACCACACAGTGTAAAAAAAACCTCATCATCATCATCATCATCATTTCAGCCAATGGACGTCCACTGCTGGACATAGGCCTCCCCCAATGTTCTCCACACAGATCGGTCCTGTGCCTCCCGCATCCAATGGATTCCCGCGATCTTCACCAGATCGTCGGTCCATCTTGTAGGAGGCCTGCCACGGCTGCGAGTTCCTGTACGTGGCCTCCACTCGAGGACCTTTCCACCCCAACGGCCGTCTGTTCTCCTCGCTATGTGCCCTGCCCATACGCTATGTACGCTGCGGCAGGTTATACAGAAGACCGAAGAGTATAATCTGCCATTATGCTTAGCGTTTGTGGACTATGAGAAAGCCTTCGACTCTGTCGAGACCTGGGCCGTGCTACAGTCTCTCCAAAGGTGCCGAATAGACTACCGATACATACAAGTGTTGCAGTCATTGTACGAAAACGCCATAATGTCAGTCCGTCTTCAGGACCAGGAATCAAAACCCATACCTCTCCGGCGAGGTGTGAGACAGGGCGACGTTATATCGCCGAAACTGTTCACCACTCTGTTGGAGGACGTGTTTAAACTTCTGGACTGGGATGGACTTGGCATCAATATAAATAGCGAGTACATGACGCACCTTCGATTCGCTGATGATATCGTAGTCATGGCTGAGACCTTGGAAGACTTAGGCAAAATGCTCGACGACCTCAATAGAGTCTCCCAACAAGTGGGTCTGAAAATGAACATGGACAAGACGAAAATTATGTCGAACTCCCATGTCGTACCCACTCTAGTAAAGGTTGGAAGCTCTACACTGGAAGTTGTAGATGAGTACATCTACCTCGGACAAAAAGTCCAGCTTGGTAAGGCCAACTTCCAGAAAGAGGTCGATCGACGAATCCAACTCGGCTGGGCAGCGTTCGGGAAGCTACGCAGCATATTTTCGGCAGATCTACCGCAGTGTCTCAAGACGAAAGTCTTTAATGCGTGTGTGTTGCCAGTGATGACATACGGAACCGAAACGTGGCCGCTTACAATGTGCCGATTAAGGAGGCTCAAAGTCACCCAGAGAGCAATGGAGAGGGCTATGCTCGGGGTCTCCCTGCGTGATCGTATCAGAAATGATGAGATCCGCAGGAGAACTAAGGTCACAGACGTAGCCCAAAGGATTGCATGCCTTAAGTGGCAAAAAAAACCTACCAATACACATATTAATTTTTTATTCTATAACAGGTAGAATGCAAATTTTGGAAATAGACCTATTGACCAAAGAATCCTTAACCCTTAGCGTGACCACACGTGTGATACCATCCAAGCCGGGGTGTGTCTCAACCACTCGGCCAAATAACCATCGACAAGGTGGTACCGATTTTTTGTAAATATTTCAGCCATTGTTTTTCTTTGTAATTACTAGACTCCCCAAATTGTACCGTACAGAGTCCCCCGGGCTCCAGAGCGAGAGCTTTAAATGCAACCACTGTGCACTGTGTTGTGTTTCGCTGCATGATTGAGGGTACCGGAAGCCCAATCCAGAGAAAGGGGGGTTAAAAGGTAAGCAGCGCACTTGTGACACCACTGGTGTTGCAGGTGTCCATGGGCGCCGGTAATTGCTTATCATCAGGTGATCCGTCGGCTCGTCTGCCACCTATATTAAAAAAATACTAGACTTCTCAAATCTTAAGAGTACCCCCGGCTCCAGAGCCAGACCTTTAATATGACGGAGGACATTTCAGCCCTTGTTTTAAACGAAGTTACAGAATTTTTACGCCTAAGGCTATCAAAAATATCCAAGGCTAGATGCTTTTGATGCTGACTGTACAGTGAAGTGAGTGACAGCCCTCGACTGGAGTAGGTACTTAGGTAAGTAGGTAGACGAAGACGCGGATATGCAAACCGCCCCTTTCTTGTCCTATATTTCAATTTAATGTTTAAGTATTAGGTATTGTTAAGATAAGCTCAGAAAGGTCATAAAACTTCGTGTCTTCTCAGGGTGAAAGATGTCAAAAAAAAACCCCGACACAACTAAAGCTCTTTCATCTGATACCTATATTGAGGCAGTTGGAACAACCAATAACGTCATTTTCTGACGGCGGCCATCTTGGATTTGAAATTTTTCACAATTAATATATTTTGCTACTCAAGCCCTTTTATATGATACCCATATTGTGGGAGTTGTGTCAAAACATGAAATTCAAATCTTTGTGACGGTGGCCATCTTGGATCGATTTTTATCCAACATAGCTAAGAACACTTCCTCCTCTTCCTCTTTCAAACAAAAAAAAAAACAAAATCAAAATCGGTTCATTTGTTCGGGAGCTACGATGCCATAGATAAACACACAGATATGTCAAACTTATTAAAATACCCTGTCGTTTTTGCGTCGGGGGTTAAAAAATGTGATTTTTCGGATTTGCCTGTGATCTGATAGTGGAAGCACTAAAGAACATAGACGTGCATGCTTAACAGACTGAACCTTTTTCATAGAAAGCCAAACTTGAAAAACTGCGCGAAGCTGTTAGTACTAGGGTGACGTGCTGGGTGGCGTTCTGTCTCTTTCGCACCCGTATAGAGATGCATTAATGCTGCCACAGGGTCGGTTTGATCTTTTTCACACTCTCGGCCGCACTCAGAGACGTCATTTAAGCTTATTTTCATTAACTTTAGTATCGGTAGTCCTTATGCGTATCAAAAAAAGTGTCAATATTTTTTTAAGGCGACGGGTGGCCCTTAACTAGCGACGCCAATCGATTTTAATGTTTAGCTACTAAACCGGATCTATTTTAAATAATTTAGGGGTCACAACCTCTCGGTAAAAACCTATACTATTTATTTATTATTTATTATTAACTGTATGGTCTGCTGTTGCACTCGAATTTTGGATTACCGGCAAAAGTGGCAATTTTTCGTGTACAAAAACGGACCCAACATTTGTGCATGGTTATTTAATAAATAGTGTGTTGTCACCCCGAAATTAGTTGAAATAGATCCAGAGGCCCTAATTTAAAGCACACGTTACGACCGAATCATAGTTATCCTCTCTTTCACACGCGCTGTGTTTCTCTTTTGTTTGGATGCGACAGGTATATTCTCGTTAGTTACGGGATGGCTTTAAATTAAGCCACCAGTTTACTAGCTCGATTATAATTTTTTAAAATCGATTGGCTTCGCTAGTGTGTCCTACCTGTCACCTTAAGTAGTCAACCAAGTTAATCAACGACTTTGAGTGTGGCAGTTAGTGACGTTTTTCCGAAAATTAAACATTCCGTCTTAAACGTTTTTAAGTTCCATGCAAATGAATCAATATATCAAAAAAAAGAAAAAAAAAACACGCAGCAGTTAATTGAATATGGATTTTTTTTAAAATGTCACGGAGGTTTTGCGTGTCAGCGATCAGTAAAGTGAGACTTAAAATGTATAAGATGAATGGATAGCCTATACAGAATTTCATGGACATGTTCAAGGAATACTGACAGGCAGCCAACGAGATGTTATTATGTTTTCGTTCAGGCGCTCAATGTAAAAAAATCAGAAAAATGCCGACAGGCTTATCATCACTAATGTACTTTTCCTCGTACAACCTGTGCGGATAAAAAAAAATAGTGTGCGAGCGAGAAGTGTATAGATGCGCCGCCATTTCTGATCCCATTCTTTATCCGCACAGGTAGTTCATCATAGTCATGTTGACATTTAGGTCATGTTTTTTTATGTGATTGGTGGCAGACGAGCAGACAGGTAGCCTGATGGTAAGCAACTGCCGCCGCACATAGACACCCGCGACTCCAACCTTTAAATCTCCTTTAGCACAGTGCTGCTTCTCGCCGGTTTTCTGTGAGGCTGTGGTATCACTCCGGTCAAGCCAGCCCATTCATACCGAAGCGTGGCTCTTCCACTCTCGAAAATGTAAATTATTTTAGATAGGCCTTGCTACCGTACCTACGCATCTACCTAGATGAAGGTAAGAAGTACCGTTCGCCTAATCATGATATATATATACTCTATATACTCTACTAGCTTTTGCCCGCGACTTCGTCTGCGTGTAATTCGAATAAAAGCAAGGTCTTTATATATCTTTATAAATTATAGCCTATGTGTTATTCTGATCTATAAGCTACATTACTGTAAAGTTTCATTAAAATCCGTTTAGTAGTTTTTGCGTGAAAGAGGAACAAACATCCATCCATACATCCATCCAAACAAACTTTCGCCTTTATAATATTAGTAAGGATATACTCAATATATGTATCTGGCACAATCATGGCACAAGCATGCCCAGGATTCCAAAGCGACAGTTTTGAACGCAACCGGGAATTACACGCTAAGTTAATGTGAGATGCCGTGTGGTATGAGTAGCCGTGTGGTCCCCGGCAGAGTAGAATAGGCCACCCTCACTCTTACCGAGGTGTCGTAAAAGGCGACTAAGGTAAAGCTGCTGGCATGATCATCAGCACCCAGAGAAGGAAAACTCTGCATTTATATCAAAACCCTCGCCAACCCGTCTGCCAAGCGTGGTGAGTATGGCAATTACCCCTCATGTGATTGAGGGAGGCCCGTGCCCCAGCAGTGGGGACTTAAATGGGCTGATGATGATGATGATAATATGAGATAGAGTCTGTGCAAATCTTACACACCTGGAGCCCAATTCTCGTGCTCGTGATATTTTGAAAACATGGCGGATGCCACATGTAATCCATACAAAAAAAACTTTTTTAGTTATATAATGTCATATGAAGATAAATGTCACGAGCCCGAGAATTGGAATCCTGTACTATCAACAGAAAAACTTGCACTAGGAATAAAGATAAAAGATAAAAATAAAGATTTATTTATTGGCCACAGAACACAAATCAAACAGGAGTGACATAAATACACAAGTATGACAAATTCTATAGCCAACAAGGCTCAATCTCAGCATTTGCTGCAGTGACCAAAGCCACTACAGCAATGGTTTTCAGGTTGGAATAAGTGCTACTTTTATGAAGGAAATGTGTAAGAAAACGTTTACAGCGTACAGAATAGAAAATCATCGGGAAAACGTCGGGGCAATCTATCCAAGATTTCCATTGATAAAAAATGGGTCAGCACTACTTTCTCCGTGTTGAGGATAAAAAGTAGATTTCCCCGATATTGGCGGAGTGCCAAGTCCGGGCCGGGTTTTGCAGATAACAGATAATATTGCGATGTGTGATAAAGTTGCTATTTTTTGAAGGTGTGGATTGCATGCGCAGAAATATTTGGATCATTTTCATGGAGATGTGAGTAATCATATCTACGTAATACGTAAGTGTTAGATGTGTGTAACTCTTTACTGAAACGACCCATTGATCCTACTCAGCCAAATGTTACCTACACTGTTCCGAATCTCTAATGTTCGTTCCGAATGTATCAATCGACTCAAATGGATCTTGAGTCCGAGTGAACCGAATGAGCTGAATAATCCGATGAGCTGAGTGATCCGAATGAGCTGAATGATCCGAGTGAGCCGAATGAGCGAAATCGTCCGATGAGCCGAATGAACTGAATGATCCAAGTGAGAAGAATGATCCCAATGAGCGGAACGAATCACGGATCTATCTGAGAGTCGATGTGAGTTCCAAATAAAGCGCTTCACTGTTCCGCATCTCTGCACTGATCCAGATGCAAATATTCCAATCTTTTGAAAGATACGTTTTTGCCAGGTATACCTGGTAATGAAGATATACCTGGGTATATCTTCATAACGTCCCTAATTCATGTAATTCCCAGTTGGGTCCAAAGCTGTCGCTTTTAGCCCGTTATAAAATAGTATCTAAGTACATAGAAAAAATAATATTTTTTCCGATTACGGCTACGGCGGCCAATCTCCACGATCAGCCACGTCACACAGGGTATATTATAGTGCTCAAGTATGTGCGCAAACACAAGTGCACTCTTTATTCCCTTACCCTTATATTCCGATGGGACATCAGCGTGACACGACCGGAGAGGGATTGAGCGCAGGACCAACGGCTTAAAGTGCACGCGGATACAAAACCGCCAACTTCCAGACTCCGGGCTGACACTAAAAAATACTTACCGAAAACTTACGTACAAATAAAAAAAATACTAAAACATTAAAAGGTAAGTACCTATTTGAATGCAAACGTACAACAGATAAAAAATTCATCAAGTAATAGAGATGAAAACCAGCAAAACGAATAACATCTACCATTTACGAGCCATAACTATAAAGCAAATACTGCAAGCTTTGCAGCATTTAAAAGATTGGGGGTACATAATAAAAATTATGCCAAAATAAATCTGAATTTGTGTTCGCACGAGGTAAAGATGAACCTGAAAAAAATTACCTTGGGGGGAAATACGAGTATGTACACAATAGGGATGTGCTAAAACGTAAATTGCAGACAAAACCGAAATTTAAAACAATGACCTACCTAAGTATTTATTTGAAAAACTTGTCTTTCTTAATGCGTTTAACGCAGACTAATTTTATTATGTGATAGTTGGCAGACGAGCAGACGGATCACCTGATAGTAAGCGATTGCCGCCGCCCATTGACACCCGCGATATCAATGGAAACACAAGTGCGCTGCCAACCTATAAACCCCCCTCCGGTACCCTCACTCACGCAGCGAAATACAGCAGAGTTTTGCTTCACGGTTTTCTGTGTAGCCGTGGTATACTTCTATGGAAGAAAATGCAGGCTTAACTTACATAGCTGATGCATTTTTACATTCGATAAAATGCTTTTGGTGAGAGGGATAGTATTATCAGACTAGCTATTCTAGTTCATGGTCCAAGCGTACTCTGGCCTCCAAAGTGAGTGCCTTGCAACACGCCGGGATAAGGATAAGGGTGACGGCGATAGTCTTCTTGACCAGGAACAACTTAATAAAATAATAAATAAAATAAAAATCATTTATTTAACACACACAACTGTGTGTGTTGAATAAATGTTTTTATGTAAGTACATTTACATATCATTATTTTAAGTTAATAATTTAATGTATCAAGACGGGAATTAACACGATATTTATTATGTGAAACAACATTGTGTACTCACATATTTGGCTCGACGTTTCGGCTACGTTACAGCAGCCGTAGTCACGAGCGGACCGCTCCAGTGTCTCGTCACGGCTGCTGTAACGTAGTCGAAACGTCGAGCCAAATGTGAGTACACAATGTTGTTTCACATAATAAATATAGTGTTAATTCCCGTCTTGATACATTAAAGTTAAAATGCAAAAAAAAAAACTATTAATAATTTAAGCCAAAAGTACAGTAAAAGCTATGTCGGTGGGCCCAATACTAGGCTAAGCCTGTCTTGGAGGCCCCTGCAAAGTACAATTTGTTGAGGAGTTTGGCTGACAACACACGGTAATACAAATAATATTATTATTATTCTTGCAGTATATGATGTACATTTATAGTATATGTAAAATAATAATAAATAATACTTTATGGAACCCGTTGCATAACGTCAAGCGACTCGTAATCATCGTGTCAGTTTCCCTCCCGTTATTTTGTATTTGTCATAAACATCGAAATAGAATTAAATAATATTTTCGATAAGTCCAGGAAAGCTCAACCATATTTTATTCATATAATGGTGTCAATTATTTTATATTCTATCATTGACCTTTTTTTATATTATAGCGGATAAACAAGCAGACGGCACACCTACACATAGCCATCTGTAACACCCGTGGTATCATATAATGCTGGTTCTTAAGGTGACGGGTAGGGCACACTAGCGACGCCAATGATTTTAATTTTTAGCTTCAAAGCCGGATATATTTTTAACAATATCGGGATTATAATCCCTCGGCAAACACTTATTCTATTTATTAAATAACTATGCATAATTTGACAACACTTTTGGCGGATTTAAATTTTTGCGTACGCATTGGACCCAACATTTGTGCATGGTTATTTAATTAATAGTATAAGTGTTTGCCGAGAGGTTGTAACCTCAAAATTGTTTATAATAAAGCCGGTTTAGTAGCTAAAAATTAAAATCGATTGGCTTTGCTAGTGTGCCCTACCCGTCACCTTAAGGAAGGAATAAGCCCTTTTCTTGAAGGGAAGCAGGTCGTATCTGTTTGGAAACACTACCGATGAGAGCTGGTTCCACAGTTTTACTGTGCGCGGTGTTACGTTTCATTTTGTTTAACAAAATGAAATATCTATTGTTTGGTCCGTAACTCCGTGCACTTAAACGAAATCCGACATTTGACCTCAACAACTTTTGGCAAAGCCGAACTCCTCGATAGGCAGAACCGAAACGGAAACTCCAACCCACCGACACAAGCGCTTCCTAGTAATTGGGAATGTTTATGTTTACTCTTTTTATCACGCTAACTTTGAACGAAATGAATTACGTAAATACTATATAGGGGTGTTAATTCTAATCGTATTACGTTCTTTCGATTTACCATCACATCAGTATTCGACAATGCTACATATAGATTATTACATACTATTACTGAGTATAAAAGTAAAAAAACAGAACGTTTGAACGAATGAAGCGACTGCCGTCTGACCGTTGCAACCCTTTACAGGAGAACCAGACCAACTGAAACATGGTTACACATTTCATAAACTATCCAGAATGTGCAAGTTTATACGTTTATATAAGTACATAAAACAACTTCATCAAATTAAGAGACACTGTTAAATCACCAGTCAAATCCCCCTAGGAATGACGTGACTCTTTAATCACGACATTGGTAGAATTAATTAAGCCTGTAACCATGACGTGGTTAAAGGGTAATGTCAAGGAACTGTTACACATGCTTATTTTCATGCTTAAAGCATGATACTGGTGAAATAATTAGTAGCATGTGTGGACGGACGTGCTACAAATAAGCATGCTTATTTTGAGCATGCTCAAAAGTTGCACGCCGGTCGATTTTTAAGTATGCTCCCTGTAGTGTGGGTGGAAGGAGGTGTATGTTGAAGTGCTTTAGCACGTGTAAACAGGTTTGTTTATTTTTAAAAATGCTAAAATATAGCTAATAGCATGCTTATTGATAGCAGATGTTGACAGATCATTAAGCATGCCCATATTTGGCATGCTTTTGCAGCATACTATTTTCGGGCATGTGTAACAGTAGCTTAAGGGAGGTTTTCCTGTCATGCGGGTTTTCACCTGCGTGCGGATTAGGTGCACATGTTTTTTAATAATGTGCTTAGGTTTTGGTTTTTTGTGCGCTATTTTTTTTAAAGTAATATTTAGATCATATCTATTTAGCATCAACAAAATAAGCGAAAGAAATTCTGTTCTGTCACCAGAACTGCTTCGTTTACAACACTGGTTCTAAAAGCAGTACCGCTGTGACATGCAAACAGTATTTTCGGGCATGTGTAACAGTAACTTAAGGGAGGTTTACCTGTCATGCGGGTTTTCACCTGCGTGCGGATTAGGTGTACATGTTTTTTAATAATGTGCTTAGGTTTTGGTTTTTTTGTGCGCTATTTTTTTTAAAGTAATATTTAAATCATATCTATTTAGCATCAACAAAATAAGCAAAAGAAAATCTGTTCTGTCACCAGAACTGCTTCGTGTACAACAGTGGTTCTAAAAGCAGTACCGCTGTGACATGCAAACAGTTCCAAGTAGGTATCGATTTTGCCAGAAAGGCGTTTAATTAATCTATCCGACGCTTTAGGAGAAGCTTGGACTAACCGAAAGACGGTTAAACCGGGTTGTCCAAATATTTACCACGCAAACATGGCCCGACACAAATATAGCCCAGAGATAACATTTAAACACAGTTTTAATGTTGCCAGAGGCTCGACGTAAGCACCAATATTTTTTTATCGTTTCAATTCCAAATACTATTAGAGAGCTTTAACGTTTCAGTGACTTTACTCGTAGCAGTGCGATATCACATACAAATGAGCCAAAAGAATCATCAAGGAAGACCAAGCTATCTTGTGAGAATAAGATAAACCTAAAACACCAGTTTTTTTGTGACTTCGACCTGTAATATTGCCAAAACGTAAAGCTGTAAGTACACAATCCTGCACTTAAAAATAACGTCAGTTCCTAAAGTGACGTATTCTGGTGGTAGGACTAAAACTCTTCGCGTGGGATGATGCAATTCAAAGGTTTTAAATTAGTTTCCAGTGCTTTTTATTGAACAATTGGATTTTTATTTTTGCAATGAAATGCCGCGAAGTGATGCTAATAATATTTTAACACTGCTAATGTGTCCAGTGAGTTCTCATGAGTTGTTACGTGACATCTTACTTGGAAATTATAGAGTCTTAAAACCCGCGATTGTGTTTAGAGTGTTATCGGCAGAATCCGTAGGTCAGTAAAACGCAATACACCAGCGCTTTATTGAGTGACTGTGACTTTAACTGACTTTAACTATTGACTACCCACTTATTCTCAATAAGTTACTTGACATTGGCAAGATATCTTCGGGTGCCATATTGTTAAAAAAAGGTCGCCTTAATCCCCGCTCTTATAAAATTGAATAGTTATTATAACGTAACGTGAAAATCTAAAGAACTACCATATTACATATAGCGCAATCTACAAAAGCAAAAGGATTTATTACTGAAAAATTTATGGGATTTGACATCCTGTCCCTCCTATTGTCATGTTTCACAAACTATGATGCGCCCGTCTATTTACAGGGTGGAAAAAATTTCAGGCCCGGAATCTTCACATCAGTAAACGGTGCTTTTATTTCGAAATATATTTTGCACTGTTTTATTATATAATTTTTCGGGGGCCGTGTGGTCCCCGGCAGAGTAGAATAGGCCACCCTCACTCTTACCGAGGTGTCGTAAAAGGCGACTAAGGTAAAGCTGCTGGCATGATCATCAGCACCCAGAGAAGGAAAACTCTGCATTTATATCAAAACCCTCGCCAACCCGTCTGCCAAGCGTGGTAAGTATGGCAATTACCCCTCATGTGATTGAGGGAGGCCCGTGCCCCAGCAGTGGGGACTTAAATGGGCTGATGATGATGATGATGATGATTATATAATTTTTAACAATCCAGCAATTTTTGTACATATCGAGTTTTCAGCCGTGATCCAGGGTATGATCTGGGGAATATCGTGGAGGGAGGCTTCGGCTGTATCACCATGATATTCCCCAATATGGGCGATGAGGGAGAACCGCAGGGGGTTTAGTGGGTATGCCATTACCTGGCTTCTCTTTGGGAGAAGACCCCCGCCATAAGAGAGCCCCACATAACTCGGCCGCACCCCAGTAGTCTGGTATGCATAAGGTAATCGGCTATCTCTTAAGCCGGCGGCATTCCCCCTGCGAAACCAAAAAAATAAGGGTCTGATTCCTCTATCTAAAGGTTGCGAAGTTTAGACGGCAGTCGCTTCATTGTAAATACCTGACTTCCCGAATCCTAGATCGTGATCCAAGCGCACCCAGGGCTCCGAAACGATAGCTTTGGACGCAACTAGAAATTACAAGCTAAAGTGAGGAAGATGGAGTTGTCAACCCTGTTTGGAACCGCCATTCTCAGTGTAATCAATTATTTTGAAACCTGTCATTTTAATTTTCTTGGATGATTAATGTTGAATTCAAGGATTCTATTTATATAATGTTTTAAATTCACTTCTATTTGTGTGAAGCCACGTTATTTAAGTTTTTGGTCTGTCAAATATTGAAAGATTCAATTTTATTTTACAAACAACGTTTCGTATCATTGTTGTTTTCGTCTCCCTTGTGGGAGAGCGAAATAAATTATGTTATTTTACTTGATTTAGTATTTTTTTTGCATAGGACGCCCACCCACGATTAGAATGGCTTGGGGTCTGTTCATAAAAAATATTCATATTTTCAGCGTAAATAATACTGAGAAACGTCAAGCCTCGTGCCTTAAAACTATAGAATGTATGCCGGGGACCGAGAGATATAGTTGGAAGGCCACCAGTCCCCCGGGTGGCAGCTGGTGGCCCGGAAGAAATGATGCACCAGGCCTTGTATACATAACTGGTTTATTATTGATAATCATTTGCATGATGTGAGAACATCTCCAAGGCTTATATACTAGAGATGACTGACGTCGTATCGTATCACATGAC